>JALJCO010010186.1:35000-47500 GCA_023101725.1 Atherinomorus stipes | reverse complement strand
AAAACGACGATGTAGTGGTGCGAAGCTGCGATAAAATGGCTACGTAGCAGCGAAGAAACTGTAATGTAGCTGTGACAAAGCTGTGATGAAATGGTGATGAAACGGCAACATAGCAGCCATGTAGCATCAACGTAGCTGTAACGAAACAGTGACAAAGTGGCGACGAAGCAGTGACAAAACGGCGCCAAAACAGTAATGTAGCTGCAACGAAGTGGCGCAAAGCTGCAATGAAATGGTGACGTAGCAGCAACTTAGCAGTGATTTAGCAGCGCAAAGCTGCAACGAAATGGCAACGTAGCAGCAACATAGTGGCGACGAAATGGGGACAAAATGGGGACGTAGCAGGGACAAAGCTACGATAAAACGGCGATGTAGCAGCGATGAAACAGTAACACAGCAGCAACGAAGCTGTGACAAAACGGCGAGGAAGCGGATACGAAACAGTAATGTAGCGGCAAAGAAGTGGGAAGAAAGCGGCGACCTACTCGTGACGAAACAGCAACGTAGCAGTGACAAAACGGCGCCAAAACAGTAACAGCTGCAATGAAGCAGGGATGAAACAGCAACATAGCAGCGAAAAAACAGTAACATAGCGGAGATGAAGTTGCAACAAAATGGCGCAAGGCTGTGACGAAATGGTGACGAAACAGCAACATAGCAGCAACATAGCAGCAATGTAGCAGCAACATAGCAGGGATGTTGTGCGAAGAAGCAGTGACAAAGCAGCAACATAATTGTGGCGAAACGGCGCCAAAACGGCGCCAAAACAATAACATATCTGCAACAAAGTGGCATGAAGTTGCAATGAAACGATCATGTAGCAGCGACAATACAGTAACGTAGCGGCGATGAAGCTGCAACAAAACGGCGTGTAGCTGCAACGAAACAGTAATGTAGCAGCAATGAAGCTGTGACAAAACAGCGCCAAAGCTGCGATGAAACGTCGATGTAGCAGTGACAAAAGAGTAAAGTAGCGGCGACAAGGCTGCGACAAAATGGTGATGAATCGGCAACGTAGCAGCGACTTTGCAGCATTGTAGCGGCGACGAAACAGTCACGAAATGGCAACTTGCTGTAACAAAACAGTAACATAGTGGCAACGAATGCGACAAAACAACGTCAAAACAGTAACATAACGGCAACTAAATGGCGACATAGCAACGATGAGCTGCGACAAAACAATAACCTAGTGGCAGCGACAAAATTGTGACGAAATGGCAACGAAGCTGCGATGAAATGGTGCCAAAGCGGTGACGGAACAGTAACGTAGCTGTGAAGAAGCGGCAAAAATTGTGACGAAATGGTGCCGAAACAGTTACATAGCTGCCACGTAGAGGCATGTAGCTGCGATGAAAAGGCAACGAAGCAGCGACGAAACTGTAATGTAGCAGTGACAAAGCTGGGACGAAATGGTGATGAAACAGCAACATAGCAGCGATGTAGCAGCGACGGAACGGTGACGATATGGTGACGGGGCTGTAACGAAACAGTAACATAGTGGCAGCGAAGCAGTGACCAAACGGTGCCGAAACAGTAACGTAGCTGCAACGAAGTGGCGCGAAGCTGCAATGAAATGGTGACATAGCAGCAAAGTAGCAGCAACGTAGCCGCACAAAGCTGCAATGAAATGGCAATGCTATGCGACATAGTGGCGATCAAACATGGACGTAGCAGCGACAAAGCTACGATGAAACGTGATGTAGCAGCGATGAAACAGTAACATAGCAACAACGAAGCTGCTACAAAACGGTGCCGAAGCGGTACCGAAACAGTAACATAGCGGCAACGAAACTGCGACAAAACAGCGCCAAAGCGGTGACAAAACAGTAACATAGCGGCAACGAAACTGCAACAAAACGGCGCTGAAACGGTGACGAAACAGTAACATAGCGGCAACGAAACTGCGACAAAACAGCGCCAAAGCGGTGACAAAACAGTAACATAGCGGCAACGAAACTGCAACAAAACGGCGCTGAAACGGTGACGAAACAGTAACATAGCGGCAACGAAACTGCGACAAAACAGCGCCAAAGCGGTGACAAAACAGTAACATAGCGGCAACGAAACTGCAACAAAACGGCGCTGAAACGGTGACGAAACAGTGACATAGCGGCAACGAAACTGCGAAAAAACAGCATGTAGCAGCGACGTAGCAGTGACTTGGCAGCGACGAACGTAGCAGCGACAAACTACGATAAAACGACAACATACCAGCAATGAAACAGTAATGTAGGAGCAACGAAGCTGCGACAAAATGGCACCGAGGCAGTGACGAAACAGTAATGTAGCGGTGAAGAAGCGGCGACATAATCGTGACAAAACGTTGACGTAGCAGCGACAAAACAGTAACGTAGCAGTGATGAAGCGGCGAAAAAATTGTGACGAAACAGTAACGGAGCTGCGAGGAAGCGGGGATGAAACATTGACGTAGCAGCGCCAAAACAGTAACATAGCATCGACAAAGGTGCAACAAAACAGCGCGCAGCTGTGACGAAACGGCAACATAGCAGCAATGTAGCAGCGATGTTGTGGCGAAGAAGCGGGGACAGTGTGGCAACATAACTGTGAGTTAACAGCAACAAACGGCGCCGAAACAGTAACATAGCTGCGACAAAGTGGCATGAAGCTGCAATGAAATGGTCATGTAGCAGCGACAAAATGGTAATGTAGCGGCAATAAAGCTGCAACAAAACGGCACATAGCTGTGATGAAATGGTGACGAAACAGCAACATAGCAGCAACGTAGCAGCGATGAAGCGGCGCTAAGCTGCAACGAAATGGCAACGTAGGAGCGACGTAGTGGTGACGTAGCGGCGACGAAACAGGGACGTAGCAACAACAAAACGGCAACAAAACGGCGCCGAAGCAGTGATGAAACAGAAACATAGCTGCAATTAAACTGCGACGAAAACGGCGCTGAAGTGGTGACAAAACAGTAACATAGTGGCAAAGAAGTGGCGACAAAATCGTGACAAACGACGACGTAGCGGCGACAAAACGGCACCGAAACAGTAAGAGCTTTGATGAAGCTGGTCTGAAACAGTGACGTAGCAGCAACAAAACATTAACGTAGCCGTGACGAAGCTGCAACAAAATGGCGCAAAGCTGCAATAATGGTGACAAAACGGCAACATAGCAGCAATGTAGCGCCGACAAAATGGCGACATAGCAACAAAGAAGGTGTGACAAAAGGCGCTGAAGCGGTGATGAAACAGTAATGTAGCAGTGAAGAAGCAGCGACAAAGTGGCGATAAAATCGTGACAAAACAGCGATAAAACGGCGTCGAAACAGTAACATAGTGGCGACGAAGCAGTGGCAAAACAGTAACCTATCTTTGATGAAGCGGCACAAAGCTGCGAAGAAATGGTGACAAAACAGCAACATAGCAGCAACATAGCAGCAACATAGCAGCAACGTAGCGGCGCGAAGCTACAATGAAATGACAACATAGCAGCGATGTAGCGGTGCAAAGCTGCAACGAAATGGCAACATAGCAGCAACATAGCAGTGAAGTAGAAGGGACGTAGCGGCGAAGATGCGCCGACTTAGCAGCGACAAACTACGATAAAACTGACATAGCAGCAATGACACAGAAACGTAGCAGCAACAAAGCTGCGACAAAACTGCACCAAAGCAGTAAAGAAACAGTTACATAGCTGCAACGAAACTCTGACAAAACTGCACCGAAGCAGTGATGAAACAGTAACATAGCAGTGATGAAGCTGCAACAAAATGTTGGTGAAACAGCAATGTAGCTGGGATGAAATGCCGACGAAACGGCAACATGGCAACAACGAAGCTGTGACAAAACGGCGCTGAAGCGGTGATGATACAGTAACGTAGCAGTGAAGAAGCAGCAACAAAGCGGCGACAAAATTGTGACAAAACGGCGATTAAACGGCGCCGAAACAGTTACATAGCTGCGACGTAGCGGTTCAAAGCTGCATTGAAACGGCAACGCTGCAGCACCAAAACAGTAATGTAGTGGTGATGAAGCTGGTACGATATGGTGATGAAACAGCAACGTAGCAGTGATGTAGCAGCGACAGAACAATGACGAAACGGTGACATAGCTGTAATAAAACAGTAACATAGTGGTGATGAAGCAGTGCCAAAACAGAAACGCATCTGCAAAGAAGCGACACAAAGCTGCGACGAAATGGTGACAAAACAGCAACATAACAGCAAAGTAGAAGCGACGTAGCGGCGACGAAACGGCGACTTAGCAGCGACAAACTACAATAAAATGACATAGCAGCAATGACACAAAAACGTAGCAGCAACAAAGCTGCGACAAAACTGCACCAAAGCAGTAAAGAAACAGTTACATAGCTGCAACGAAACTGACAAAACTGCACCGAAGCAGCGACAAAACAGTAACGTAGCGGCGACGAATCTGCGACAACACGGTGATGAAGCTGTGACAAAGCAGTAACGTAGCTGCGACGGAGCTGCGCAAAGCTGCAACAAAATGGTGATGAAACTGCAATTTAGCAGCGATGTAGCGCCGCTGAAGCGGCGATGTAGCAGCAACGAAATAGTAACGTAGCGGCATTAAAGCTGCAACAAAACAGCGACAAAGCAGTAACATCGCAGCGATGAAGCTGCAACAAAATGGTGATGAAACAGCAACTTAGCTGGGATGAAATGGTGATAAAATTCGATGTAGCTGCAACGTAACAGCGACAAAGCTGCAACAAAATGGCGGCGGAACAGTAGCGTAGTGGTGACAAAATAGTGACGAAAAGGCAATGTAGTGGCGACAAAACGATGATGAGACAGCAACGAAACAGTAACGTAGCAGCGACGAAGCTGCAACAAAACGGCCCTGAAGCGGTGATGAAGCAGCGTGGGGAAAAATGATTTTCCAGAACAACTCAAGCTTTTCCAGGACATTTTACTCTTTTTCTCATTTTCCAAGTGTTTTCCATGATTAGAAAAATGCTCAATCGTTTTCAGGTTTTCCAGGAGGCGTGGGAACCCTGTGGTGTCCAGGAAGGGTCAAACAGGAACCATACGGAGGCACAAACGGCCTGTGATGTCATTAAAACCTTTATTTCACACACGGCTCAGAGACAAACTGCATCTGTACATCATTTGCTGATACACCACAAGCTTCAGTGACAAAAGTAGCAAAATAAAGTCTGAGTGTTCTTTAAAAAAAACAAACACCATCGAACAGCTGACAGACAGTTTGGTTGAAGACTTTATCGGGTAAAACTTAAGGAAATAGTTTTTTTAAAAAGCTAAAACTGTCGTGGCACCATTAAGTTTAAAGTGACATGACGAAGATAAAACACGATTTCCTCACATCACACACAAATGCTTCTTTCTACCGCGTTCAGTGCAGACAGACTTCATAAGCAGTGATGATACAGCAGTGCAGGCAGCGTGCACACGCACGCACGCACACAACCACTGAAGTTTAACGTCGTCAGTTAAACTTCATACAGTTAAACAGTTCATACAGCATCTGATCAATAAAAAAAGGACACAAGAAAAACAAGGCGAATTGTAAATGCATTTGTTGTCATGACGATGGTCGTCAGCGGATGCTGCCAGCTGTCAATCACCGCAGCACCGTTTCCTGTTGCTGCCAGAAGCTTCGTGCCTCCAAAGCGTTTACAGTTTAACTGCACATTCAACAGCGGAGTGACTGCAGGCTGCAGAGCCGCTTTCCCCGGCCTGATGCCGGTTTTCCAGGCCCAGCCTGACTCAGGTTTTCCAGGCCCCAACTTTTCCAGTTTTCCAGGCCCCGCCTGACTCCAGTTTTCCAGGCCCCAACTTTTCCAGTTTTCCAGGCCCCGCCTGACTCAGGTTTTCCAGGCCCCACCTGACTCCAGTTTTCCAGGACCCAACTTTTCCAGTTTTCCAGGCCCCACCTGACTCCAGTTTTCCAGGCCCCAACTTTTCCAGTTTTCCAGGCCCCGCCTGACTCAGGTTTTCCAGGCCCCACCTGACTCCAGTTTTCCAGGACCCAACTTTTCCAGTTTTCCAGGCCCCGCCTGACTCCAGTTTTCCAGGACCCAACTTTTCCAGTTTTCCAGGCCCCGCCTGACTCCAGTTTTCCAGGCCCCGCCTGACTCAGGTTTTCCAGGCCCCGCCCGATGCTGGTTTTCCAGGCCCCACACCACCAGGAATATTCCAGACAGCTGATAATCTTCCGGAATGGACGTCTCAGCAGGTTCAGTCCAGGACAAAATCCCAGACCTTCATCACAAACTCTCCAGGTCTAAGTGAGACCCCAGATCTCCATCTCATCCTGAGGAGACAGGCTGCATTGGGGTGTGTGAGTGTGTCTCAGTGTGGTCCAGTCATGGTCCAGACCCCACCCTGACTGAGATGCTTTAGTGGACATTCAGATCTGCAAACCTGGAAGCACTGAGGCAACTGGGAAAAACCATGAGAGACACGGATGACATCATCCAGTTAACCTCTTCCTGTGGCTGGAGGAGCTTCACCTGCTGATGATCACATTGTTTACATGGTTGTTATAAATAAACTGAAATGTATTCATGGTCAGTTTTTAAAAAAATTGTTCTCATCTGGAAAACCAAAGTGAAATGTTTTCATTTTCTGAATCATGAAGAGACCTGAGCCTGTTTTCCTGCAGGAAGACAGTCCTGATGTGGACAAGAACCAACTGCAGACGTCCCAGTTCAGGACAGTCCAATGTTGGTGTCATCCAAAATCCTGTAAAACGTGTCAATTTAATATCTAATACCACTGACCCAGATTATTAAAATATCCTAATAATACTGCTGATCCCAAATTATTAAAGTGTCCTACTAATACAACTGATCCCAGATTATTAAAGTCTCCAACTTGAACTGCTGATCCAAGATTATCAAAGTCTCCTAATAATACTGCTGATCCCAGATTATTCGTCTCCAACTGATACTGCTGATCCCAGATTATTAGTCTCCTACAAATACTGCTGATCCCAGATTATTAGTCCCCTACAAATACTGCTGATCTCAGATTATTAAAGTCTCCTACTTTTACTGCTGATCCCAAATTATTAAAGTCTGCTGCTAATACTGCTGATCCCTGATTAATAAAGTCTCCTATTAATACTGCTGATCCCAGATTATTATAGTCTCAAACTACTACTGCTGATCCCAGATTATTATAGTCTTCTATTAATACTGCTGATCCCAGATTATTATAGTCTCAAACTACTACTGCTGATCCCAGATTATTATAGTCTTCTACTAATAGTGCTGATCCCAGATTATTATAGTCTTCTATTAATACTGCTGATCCCAGATTATGATAGGCTCAAACTACTACTGCTGATCCCAGATTATTATAGTCTTCTATTAATACTGCTGATCCCAGATTATTATAGGCTCAAACTACTACTGCTGATCCCAGATTAATAAATTCTTCTACAAATACTGCTGATTCCAGATTATTATAGTCTTCTACTAATAGTGCTGATCCCAGATTATTAAAGTGTCCTACTAATACCACTGATTCCAGATTATTAAAGTCTCCAACTAGTACTGCTGATCTTTGATCATTAAAGTCCACTA
Source organism: Atherinomorus stipes (assembly GCA_023101725.1). Lineage (NCBI taxonomy): Eukaryota > Metazoa > Chordata > Actinopteri > Atheriniformes > Atherinidae > Atherinomorus > Atherinomorus stipes. The sequence goes on along the minus strand of JALJCO010010186.1, from coordinate 39,961 downwards.
CTAATACTACTGATCCCAGATTATTAAAGTCTTATATTAAAACTGCTGATCCCAGATTATTAAAGTCTTATATTAAAACTGCTGATCCCAGATTATTAAAGTCTCCTACTAATACAGTACTACAAATCCTAGATTATTATAGTCTCCAACTAATACTGCTGATCCCAGATTATTAAAGTCTCCTACTAATACTGTTGACCTAGATTATTAATGTCTCCTACAAATACTACTGATCCCAGATTATTAAAGTCTTCTATTAATACTGCTGATCCCAGATTATTATAGTCTCAAACTACTACTGCTGATCCCAGATTATTATAGTCTTCTACTAATAGTGCTGATCCCAGATTATTATAGTCTTCTATTAATACTGCTGATCCCAGATTATGATAGGCTCAAACTACTACTGCTGATCCCAGATTATTATAGTCTTCTATTAATACTGCTAATCCCAGATTATTATAGTCTCAAACTACTACTGCTGATCCCAGATTATTATAGTCTTCTACTAATAGTGCTGATCCCAGATTATCAAAGTCTTCTACTAATAGTGCTGATCCCAGATTATTATAGTCTTCTATTACTACTGCTGATCCCAGATTATGATAGTCTCAAACTACTACTGCTGATCCCAGATTATTAGTCTCAAACTACTACTGCTGATCCCAGATTATTATAGTCTTCTACTAATAGTGCTGATCCCAGATTATTATAGTCTTCTATTAATACTGCTGATCCCAGATTATGATAGTCTCAAACTACTACTGCTGATCCCAGATTATTATAGTCTTCTACTAATAGTGCTGATCCCAGATTATTAAAGTCTCCTACTGATACTGCTGATCCCAGATTGATAAATTCTTCTACAAATACTGCTGATTCCAGATTATTATAGTCTTCTACTAATAGTGCTGATCCCAGATTATTAAAGTCTCCTACTAATACAGTACTGCAAATCCTAGATTATTATAGTCTCCAACTAATACTACTGATCCCAGATTATTAAAGTCTCCAACTAGTACTGCTGATCTTTGATCATTAAAGTCCACTACTAATACTACTGATCCCAGATTATTAAAGTCTTATATTAAAACTGCTGATCCCAGATTATTAAAGTCTCCTACTAATACAGTACTGCAAATCCTAGATTATTATAGTCTCCAACTAATACTGCTGATCCCAGATTATTAAAGTCTCCTACTAATACTGTTGACCTAGATTATTAATGTCTCCTACAAATACTACTGATCCCAGATTATTAAAGTCTTCTATTAATACTGCTGATCCCAGATTATTATAGTCTCAAACTACTACTGCTGATCCCAGATTATTATAGTCTTCTACTAATAGTGCTGATCCCAGATTATTATAGTCTTCTATTAATACTGCTGATCCCAGATTATGATAGGCTCAAACTACTACTGCTGATCCCAGATTATTATAGTCTTCTATTAATACTGCTGATCCCAGATTATTATAGGCTCAAACTACTACTGCTGATCCCAGATTATTATAGTCTTCTATTAATACTGCTGATCCCAGATTATTATAGTCTCAAACTACTACTGCTGATCCCAGATTATTATAGTCTCAAACTACTACTGCTGATCCCAGATTATTATAGTCTTCTACTAATAGTGCTGATCCCAGATTATTAAAGTCTCCTACTGATACTGCTGATCCCAGATTAATAAATTCTTCTACAAATACTGCTGATTCCAGATTATTATAGTCTTCTACTAATAGTGCTGATCCCAGATTATTAAAGTGTCCTACTAATACCACTGATTCCAGATTATTAAAGTCTCCAACTAGTACTGCTGATCTTTGATCATTAAAGTCCACTACTAATACTACTGATCCCAGATTATTAAAGTCTTATATTAAAACTGCTGATCCCAGATTATTAAAGTCTCCTACTAATACAGTACTGCAAATCCTAGATTATTATAGTCTCCAACTAATACTGCTGATCCCAGATTATTAAAGTCTCCTACTAATACTGTTGACCTAGATTATTAATGTCTCCTACAAATACTACTGATCCCAGATTATTAAAGTCTTCTATTAATACTGCTGATCCCAGATTATTATAGTCTCAAACTACTACTGCTGATCCCAGATTATTATAGTCTTCTACTAATAGTGCTGATCCCAGATTATTATAGTCTTCTATTAATACTGCTGATCCCAGATTATGATAGGCTCAAACTACTACTGCTGATCCCAGATTATTATAGTCTTCTATTAATACTGCTAATCCCAGATTATTATAGTCTCAAACTACTACTGCTGATCCCAGATTATTATAGTCTTCTACTAATAGTGCTGATCCCAGATTATTATAGTCTTCTACTAATAGTGCTGATCCCAGATTATTATAGTCTTCTATTACTACTGCTGATCCCAGATTATGATAGTCTCAAACTACTACTGCTGATCCCAGATTATTAGTCTCAAACTACTACTGCTGATCCCAGATTATTATAGTCTTCTACTAATAGTGCTGATCCCAGATTATTATAGTCTTCTATTAATACTGCTGATCCCAGATTATGATAGTCTCAAACTACTACTGCTGATCCCAGATTATTATAGTCTTCTACTAATAGTGCTGATCCCAGATTATTAAAGTCTCCTACTGATACTGCTGATCCCAGATTGATAAATTCTTCTACAAATACTGCTGATTCCAGATTATTATAGTCTTCTACTAATAGTGCTGATCCCAGATTATTAAAGTCTCCTACTAATACAGTACTGCAAATCCTAGATTATTATAGTCTCCAACTAATACTACTGATCCCAGATTATTAAAGTCTCCAACTAGTACTGCTGATCTTTAATCATTAAAGTCCACTACTAATACTACTGATCCCAGATTATTAAAGTCTTATATTAAAACTGCTGATCCCAGATTATTAAAGTCTCCTACTAATACAGTACTGCAAATCCTAGATTATTATAGTCTCCAACTAATACTGCTGATCCCAGATTATTAAAGTCTCCTACTAATACTGTTGACCTAGATTATTAATGTCTCCTACAAATACTACTGATCCCAGATTATTAAAGTCTTCTATTAAAACTGCTGATCCCAGATTATTAAAGTCTCCTACTAATACAGTACTGCAAATCCTAGATTATTATAGTCTCCAACTAATACTGCTGATCCCAGATTATTAAAGTCTCCTACTAATACTGTTGACCTAGATTATTAACGTCTCCTACAAATACTACTGATTCCAGATTAGTAAAGTCTCCAACAAGTACTGCTGTTCCCAGATAATTAAAGTCTCCTACTAATACTACTGATCCCAGATTATTTAAGTCTCCAACTTGTACTGCTAATCCCTGATCATTCAAGCCTCCTACTTATACTGCTGATCTCTGATCTTTAAAGTCTCCTGCTAATACTGCTGATCCTCAGATTATTAGTCTCCAACCAATACTGCTGATCCCAGATTATTGATGTCTCCTACAAATACTGCTGATCCCAGATTATTAAAGTCTCCTGCTAATACTCCTGATCCCAGACTAATAAAATCCAACTAATACTGGCGAGTATTACCCAGAGAGTAATGATGCATGATATCAAAAATTTCAACCGATGCAAGTTCATTTTCTGCTTCTCATGGCCGATACAATAATAAAGCTGAAGATGATTTTAAAATGCACTCATTCTGTAAAATCCTTCTGTCGCAGATCCAGTATTTGCTGGAGATGACATCATGTTGCATGGGCGTGGGCTATTGCTGTTCCCACTCACAACAGATTTACAAAGAAGGGAGAACCAGCGTTCCATGGGTTCAACACCAAACAGTGCCTGCTATAAATATATATTAGACTGATAACTATTCCATTTAAAAATCTGATGTTTCTGATTTCAGGTCTGGCTAGGGACGACAGATGGAAACTAGCTTTTTGGCTAAATCTGGCATATTTAGAAATGTATCTTTGTTTATTTCATGCTCTGTCCCTATCGATGCCAACAAATAAAATTAAAAATACTGGCTAATATCGATATTCAGTTTTAAAGCCAATATAAGATAATATCCTGCATCACTACCTGTGAGTCTTCAACTAAAACTGCTGATTCAGTAGAATCAGAATTTAAAAACAAATATAAAAATCCAGAAACAAGTCAATAAGGAAAATCTGAGGAGACCTGATATTCCCAACCTTTGATCCTCAGCTGTGGAGTTTACTGACTTCGAACAGGAAAACAAAGCCTCTGATGAGCTCCACATGCTTCATTTTCCCCATCCAGGTACGAGCTCCTGCAGAGGAAAGGCATTACCAGAGGTTTTCACACTGTCCCAGGCAGGAGACAGAAAATGCTTCTTGTTTGACATCAGTTCCACTTTCAGATGAATCAGATCTGATGGATGTGTTCAATGAACATTTAAGAGCAAAGAGTCACAGTGAACCTCAAACAGGTCAAAACGCAGCATTGGGATTAAGATTTCCACATCTCAGTTTTTCCCTTCGTCTCTTTTAGCAATATAAACAATAAAAAATGCTGTTTTTTTCCTTCATGTGCCACAAAAACCACGTTGATACAATAATAATACAATAATCTGTTAATGAGCGTCACGTCCTTCCACTCGTCTTGCTTCGTTTTCTCCACAGATATTTGCATTTAGAATACTGCAGAATAGATAGTGGAGATAATTAAGTCTCCTTTCACAGTTTGTTGTCTGCTTCGGAGAGCTTTTAGTTCCCTCCATAACCCTCCACCTGCAGCCAGGATATTTCTCCTTCAACTGTTACTTATGCCCCTTTCCCAGCAGCACCAGTCAGCCCAGCACCGCCTGATTTGTTTGTGTTCCACTTTCGATTTTCCTGGACGAGTGGATGCGGTTTTAGCACCTACTCTTTGGCAGTTCTGAAGGAGTCGAGTAAGACTTAAAATGGTGACTAGAGCTGAAATTTGCAATTAAATTGCCATTTTAATTAGC
>JALJCO010010186.1:0-30000 GCA_023101725.1 Atherinomorus stipes | reverse complement strand
GTTCTCTCAACTTCTGTTTCCTCCACAAAGCGACATTATTTTTGTATGAGAAGTTGGATATGCTTTCATCAGATCAAATATCGATAACGGTGTGTTCAGACCAAGCGCGATTTGGGCGTCAAAATCGCGCCTGACGCCCAAAGTTGGACGCTTGGTCACTAAAAAGTCAGACGCTTGATTTCCAGCGTCTTGACGCTCTGACGCACGGCGAGAGATGCCCAGCCAAGCCGTGCTCGCGGCGCCGTGGGAGGAGCCTCTCCTTTCTCTTTTTCCTTTTACCGTCTGTCTGCACCATGGCAGGTGCAGGAGAGAGAGCGGCTCGGCTTTATGTGATAAATAAAGCAGGGAACGTCGTCGTCGGACATCTCTGCTCTGTGTCCGGTCCACAAAATGATTCCAGGTGTTCTGACTGTGATGAGTTTCATCATTTACTCCAGGAGCTGCTGGCGAGCGGCACTTTCAGCCGTCTGATCCGGCCCAGTTTAACGTCCCGCTGTCCCGATGCGGGGCAGCATTATCAGCCCAGTACATCCCATCAGGACAGCAGATCATCAAACCACCGTTCAGAAACCGGGACCGGACACAGATCACAGTTTATCCTCCTCTGTGTTCAGATAGAGAGGAGATTCCCCTGGTTCTTCTGGGTGTTTCCCCTCTTGTCAGAAAAAGTGTGTCTGTGTCATGACTCGCTCTGATTGGTCGACGCCCCGCGTCAAGACGCCAAAGTTCAGATTTTCCAACTCCGGCGTCTGACGCCCTTGACGCGCTTCAAATGCTCAAAATCTCAAAATCTCAAAATTCGACGCGCATAACGCGCTGCACCCGACGCGCGAAACGTGACGCAGGATTTTCGACGCCTCCTTGACGCGTGTCGGCCATTGACTTTGCATGTAAACCTGACGCCCAAATCGCGCTTGGTCTGAACACACCGTCAGACAAGCTCTGCACAACCCTGCTAATCAGTCATTGATTTGAATCAGGTGTGTTGCAGCAGTGAGACATGGAATACCTGCAGGATACCGGTCCTTGAGGACCAGGATTGGTGATCGCTGTACTAGTTAAAGATATTAGTTAAAGTTAGGGGAGTGGATAGCCCAGTGGTAGCTGTAGCAATCGGAATTGCTGTGTGTTATTGTTGTTACCCGGACATGTTAGGATGTAACACCGTCTGTCTGCGACGCATGCCATTGAATAAACGTTCCCCGTGAGCAGGGGTATTGTATTGCTCAAACGTCCTGTTTGTAGTCATTGTAGGACAGAACAAACAGAAACATGGTGGCAGCGGTGCGTTTTCAGAGGTATGGACTGTAAAGGCACCACAAAGCGGAGAGTTTGACCGAGGATCGACGAAGCTAAGCGGTGTTAGCATGACTGCGCGCCTTGAGCCCTAGAGAGGAGAAAAGACAAGCGCCGCAAAGACAAGGATGGAAGGATTAAAACCGCCTCAACAGTGGTGTATGGACTCTTCTAATCTTGCCAAGTCATGGAAGACCTGGAAGGAAGAATTCACGCTGTACATCGAGTTAGCAATGCCGGACGCAGAGGAAAAGGCGAGGGTAAAACTTTTTTATTACCTCATCGGAGAACAAGGCAGAGAACTTTGTGGGACGTTAGTGGGGTCAGAAGCAAGGGTGACTGTTGCCAATTTAATGGCTAAGCTGGATGAATATTGCAACCCCAAAGTAAACGAAACAGTGGAAAGATACCGATTTTTTGCACGAAACCAAGTTCCAGGAGAATCAATTGACAAATACGTAGCTGACTTGAGAACGCTGGCAAGTACCTGCAATTTTGAACAACTTAAGGATTCGCTAATAAGAGACAGGATTGTCTGCGGCACACACAGCTCTAGTTGGAGAGAAAGACTACTCAGAGAAGAGAAGCTGGATCTAGACAAGTGCCTGCAGATTTGTAGATCAATGGAGATTTCACGTGAGTACAGCAAGACAATAGAAGGACAAGGCACAGAGGATGTACATGCCATCAAACATGCAGGAAAAAATGTGAGGAGCAGTGAAATATCCTGCAGATATTGTGGAAGGACACATGAGAGGCTTAAGCAAAAGTGCCCAGCTTTTGGGAAAAAATGCAGAAAATGTGGCAAAGACAATCATTTTGCAGTTACATGCAGAAACAAAACGGGAGTGAAAGAACATAAGAAAACGGTTCACATAGTAGCTGAAACTGATTCAGATTCATGTGAAGACATAATGACAGTCACAGCTGTAACAATGACAGCAGCAGAAGTAAACCAGATCAAAGAGAAACAAACAGGCAAAACGGAACAACTGCTTGCTGGGATGATGATTAATGAAAAGATTGTTGACTTTCAGATTGACTGTGGGGCAACGTGTAACGTCATTCCAATCAACTTGCTGAACCCAGATGTGAAGTTAGAGCACACTGACAAGGTACTGGTGATGTACAATAAGTCAAAACTGTGTCCATTGGGCAAGTGCAGAGTTAAAATGACAAATCGAAGGAACAAGAGAAAGTACAGAGTCGAGTTTGAAGTTGTTGGAGAAGACTGTAAAACAGCACTACTGGGCCGCAGTGCAAGTGAAGCAATGAAACTCATACAGGTCCAATATGACAACATATATGCATTGGACAGCATTGTGACTGAAGAGCCAGTGAACAGACACACATGGCATTTGGAGGAAATAAAAACTGAGTTTCAAGACGTGTTTACAGGTGATGGCTGCATGCAAGGAGAATACAAACTAGAAATAGACCCAGCTGTGCAGCCTGTAAAACTCCCAAAACGCAGAGTTCCGGTATCAATGATGAACTCACTGAAAGAGGAAATGACAAGTCTTGTGAACAGACAGATCATTGCACCTGTGGAAAAGAGCACTGACTGGATCAGTGGCATGGTGTCAGTACAGAAACCCAATGGTAAACCCAAGATTTGTATTGACCCAAGACCACTCAATAAAGCTTTAAAGAGAAGCCATTGTCCACTTCCAACAATAGACGACATTCTACCAGACCTGGAAAAAGCAAGAGTTTTTACCGTATGTGACGTCAAGCATGGCTTCTGGCACGTGAAGCTTGATGAGGAGTCAACTTACCTGACGACATTTGCAACTCCTTTTGGCCGATTTCGGTGGCTGAGAATGCCAATGGGCATCAGCCCAGCACCGGAAGTTTTTCAGCGCAAACTAACACAGGCCCTGGAGAACTTGCCTGGAACCTACATCATCGCGGATGACATCCTGATCACAGGTGAAGGTGAGACGAAACAGGATGCGGTCAAAAACCATGATTACAACTTGAGACTTTTTCTGGAAAGATGCAGAGAGCATAATATCAAGTTGAATGTGGACAAACTCAAGCTCAGGAAAGAAGAAGTCCCATACATTGGTCATTTGCTCACAGCAGAGGGGCTCAAAGTTGACCCAGAGAAGGTGCGTGCCATCACTGAAATGCCAGCACCAACAAATGTGAAAGGTGTCCAAAGACTGGTGGGTCTAGTGAACTATCTGTCAAAGTTTTATGAACACCTGTCAGACGATTGTGAAATATTACGACAGCTTACACACAAAGAAAGTCTCTGGGAATGGACAGATGTGCAGGACGAAGCATTCAGAAGAATCAAAGACAAGATAACAAAAGTGCCAGTGCTGAAATACTACAGTCCTCTGCAAGAGCTGACATTACAATGTGATGCAAGTGAAACGGGGCTAGGAGCTGCGCTAACACAAGAAGGCAAACCAGTGGCATATACAAGCCGTGCATTGACAATGACTGAAAGAGGCTATGCACAGATAGAAAAAGAGTGCCTGGCTATAGTCTTCGGCATGGAAAAGTTTCATCACTACACCTATGGTCGTCCAGTCAGAGTCCAGTCAGACCATAAGCCCCTAGAAACGATCTTTAAAAAACCACTGATAAACGCTCCTAAGAGACTGCAGCGCATGCTCCTGCGGTTGCAAAAATACGACTTAAACATCACATATGTTCCTGGTCGTGACATGCTCCTCGCTGACGCATTGAGTAGAGCATACTTGGAAGATTCAAGCAAAAGCCAGACAGAGCTAGAGACCGAATGTGTCAACATGGTGGACTATGTGCCGGTCTCAGCTGAGAGAATGGACAGCATACGCGCAGCTACACAGTCAGACCCCAGACTCCAAGTTCTGATCAAAACCATACAAAAAGGGTGGCCTAAAGACAAAAAGGACTTACCTGTTGAAATAACTAATTTTCACTCATTGCAGGATGAACTGAGCACCCAAAATGGGCTGGTTTTTAGAGGAGAGAGGGTTGTGATTCCAGATTCTCTCCAAAAAGACATCACTCAGCGGATTCACTCTTCTCACCTGGGGACAGAGGGATGCCTCAGGCGGGCAAGAGACTGTGTTTATTGGCAAGGTATGAATGATCACATTAAAACACATGTTGCCAAATGTCACACCTGTCGGTCCGTGGACATCAAACAACAGAAAGAGACACTTCTACCACATGAGATTGTTACAAGACCATGGGCTAAGGTCGGAACGGACCTGTTTACATTCGACAACAAAGAGTACCTGGTGACTGTGGATTACTACTCCAATTTCTGGGAGGTGGACTACTTGCCTGATACAAAGTCAAACACAGTCATTCGAAAGCTAAAAGCTCACTTTGCACGCCAGGGCATTCCAGATACTGTCTTTTCAGACAATGGACCCCAATTCAGTTCAGCAGAGTTTGCAAATTTCAGTCGCAAATGGGAATTCACACACAAGACTTCATCGCCTGGATATCCCCAAAGTAATGGCAAGGCGGAATCAGCTGTGAAAACTGCCAAACGACTGATGAGAAAGGCAAAACTGGCTGGACAAGATCCGTATCTAGCAATTTTGGACCATCGCAACACCCCGACCCAAGGTTTGGATACAAGCCCTGCACAAAGACTCTTAAGCAGGAGAACAAGGACCCTCCTACCGATCACTGACAGCCTACTCAAGCCGAAAGTTACCTGCGACGGGTCAGGACTCAAGAAAAACCAACAGAGACAATCCAGGTATTATGACAAGACAGCAAAGGACATGGATTCATTGAGACCAGGTGATGTTGTGCGAATGCAGCCGTTTGAACCGAACACCTTATGGAGAAGGGCCACAGTGAGCACTCCACTTGGTAACAGATCCTACGCTGTTGTGCTGGACACGGGCACTGTCCTCAGACGGAATCGCCGCCATCTGAGAAAAGCTGCAGAAAGCCAACCGGACATGTCGGAACCATCGCAAACTGGGACTGGGTCTGGCCTGGTGTCCCTGAACACAGGTGGCCCACCAAGTGTTACAAGGTCAGGGCGTGTGGTACGACGTCCCAAACACCTGAATGACTTTGTGTGTACCTAACTTTTGAAGAAGAAAAAAAAAAAGGATAAGGAGAAAGAGAAATTGTGTGAAAGAAAGTGGACTGAAGTTTAAGTTTAAGTAAAATATATAATGTTCAGATTGTCTTATTGTTAGGTTGAGAAGGCAACTATTATTATCATTGAGTGGGTTGAGAGAAAAAAAAAAAAAAGAAAAAAAAAAAGTTTATTCTTTGAACCTAACTGTGTGCACCATCTCATTAAGTCATAATTTGAAGAGAAGTGAGAACGTTGACTTTAATTATATTCAGTCAGAGACGAGACAGCTCCCGGCATCAGCTGCAGTTCCACCCACGGCCAGCAGATGGAGCTCGTGCTTCATGCTGACCGTCTCAAACAGGCCTGACGTGTCTGAAGACATGGCGTCCATCTCACGGAAGTTGTCTCATGTCTCATTAGGCTTCAGATTCGCCATCCCTAATATATAGTTATACCTTAGATAAACGAGTGTGGGCCTTCACTGCCTTACACTTTGGAAACTTGGAAGAGCCACTCGCGGAGATCGCGCCGCCATCTTTGTTTTAGTCTGAAGTCGCATGGCGCCGCCATCTTTGTTTTAGTCTGAAGTCGCATGGCGCCGCCATCTTTGTTTTAGTCTGAAGTCGCATGGCGCCGCCATCTTTGTTTTGGTCTGACGACGCATCGGTACGCATATTTTGCGTCGACGTATTTTTTGCGTCGACGTAATCGGTTACGTCGACGAATCGTCCCAGCCCTAGTCCAGATAGAACATTACATCCAGAAAAAACGTTCTGCCAAGACAGAACGTTTTGCACACATGGATCATTCCACACAGATAGAACGTTCTGTCCAGATGGAACATTCTGTCCGGATGGAACATTTTGTCCAGATGGAACGTTTTACACACATGGATCGTTCCGCACAGATGGAACGTTCTGCCCAGGCGGGGCATTACGCACAGATCAAACGTTCCGCACAGATGGAACGTTCTGCCCAGGCGGGGCATTACGCACAGATCAAACGTTCCGCACAGATGGAACGTTCTGCCCAGGCGGGGCATTACGCACAGATCAAACGTTCTGCACAGATGGAACGTTCTGCCCAGGTGGAACGTTGCGCACATATAGATACAGTTTTGTGAAAAAGTGTTTGTCCCCTTCCTGATTTCTTTTTTCTTTTTGCATGTTTGTCACACATATGTTTCAGATCATCAAACAAATTCAAATATTAAATATTTAAATATTATACAAAAATAAGACAAGTACGATATATAACACAAGGTTTTTATTAGTAAGGAGACAAAAAAATCCAAACCTCTATGGCCCTGTATGAAAAAGTGATTGCCTCCCTGTTAAAACATAAAATAAATGTGGTTTATCACATCTTTGGAAAACTGAGTTCAGTTTCTCGAGCCACACCTGTTCTCAATCAAGAAATTCACTTAAATAGGACCTGCCTGACAAAGTGAAGTAGACCAGAAGATCCTCCAAAGCTAGACATCATGCTGCCATCCAAAAAAATTCAGGAACAAATGAGAAACAAAGTCATTGAGATCTATCAGTCTGGAAAAGGTTCCAAAGCCATTTCTAAAGCTTTGGGACTCCAGAGAACCACAGTGAGAACCATTATCCACAAATGGTGAAAACATGGAACAGTGGTGAACCTTCCCAGGAGGGGCCGGCCGACCAAAATGACCCCAAGAGCACAGCGACGACTCATCCAAGAGGTCACAAAAGACCCCAGAACAACATCCAAGAACTGCAGGCCTCACTTGCCTCAATGAAGGTCAGTGTTCATGACTCCCCCATCAGAAAGAGACTGGGGGCAAAAATGGCTGCATGGCAGAGTTCCAAGACCAAAACCACTGCTGAGCAAAAAGAACATAAAGGCTCGTCTCAGTTTAGCCAGAAAGCATCTTGATGATCCCCAAGACTTTTGGGAAAATACTCTGTGGACTGACGAGACAAAAGTGGAACTTTCTGGAAGGTGGAGGTCCCATTACATCTGGCGTAAAAGTAACACGGCATTTCAGAAAAGGAACATCATAGCAACAGTAAAACATGGTGGTGGTAGTGTGATGGTCTGGGGCTGTTTTGCTGCTTCAGGACCTGGAAGACTTGCTGTGGTAAATGGAACCATGAATTCTGCTTCTACCAAAAAATCCTGAAGGAGAATGTCCGGCCATCTGTTGGTGACCTCAAGCTGAAGCGCACTTGGGTTCTGCAGCAGAACAATGATCCAGAACACACCAGCAAGTCCACCTCTGAATGGCTTAAGAACAACAACATGAAGACTTTGGAGTGGCCTAGTCAAAGTCCCCACCTGAATCCCATTGAGATGCTGTGGCATGACCTTAAAAAGGCGGTTCATGCTGGAAAAGCCTCCAATGTGGCTGAATTACAACAATTCTGCAAAGATGAGTGGAACAAAATTCCTCCACAGCGCTGTAGAAGACTCACTGCCAGTTATCACAAACGCTTGATGCAGTTGTTGCTGCTAAGGTGGAACAACCAGTTATTAGGTTTAGGGGAAGATCACTTATTCACACAGGGACATGGAGGTTTGGATTTTTACCCCTTACTGATAAAATCTTCATTTTAAAAAACTGAATTTTGTGTTTGCTTGTGTTACCTTTGTCTCACATTTACAATTGTTTGATAATCTGAAACATTTAAGTGTGACAGACATGCAAAAAAAAAGAAATCAGAAGGGAGGCAAACACTTCATCACCCAACTGTAATGTTGCACAGATGGATCGTTCTGCCCAGATTGAAAATTCCGCCCAGATGAGACGTTCCGCCCAGATGGAATGTTCTGCTGACATGGAACGTTCCACCTGGGTTGTGTAACAGAAAAACCGTCTGGGCGAATGCATAAAATAGTAAAAGTGAATTTAAGGAACGTTGATAGAACCTCAATGGCTCCGAGTCATTCTAGAAAGTAAATTACTGGAATTATTCTAGCAACATTTCCAGGTCTGACACCAGACAAGTCCATTTCAGGGTGATGGAGGAAGGACGGGCCGGGATGAACAAGTCGTGTTTCTACAGAACAAAAACAACCAGACGTTCTTTGGTGTCTGTTGAGTGCTGGTCTTGTCTTACCGTGGGGTCTGATGGAGGGTCCAACATGTCGTAGGCCTCCGGGGACTCTGGGCCAGGTGGTGGGGCTGGGAGCTCCTCCGGCTCCAGACCGGGACATCGGGTCGGACCGTGAGACAAACACGGTGGCATCTGCTGGTGGCTCTGGAGGACTGGCAGCCGGCAGGCCTGGAGGCTCTGATGGTGGAAGAGGTCCGGCGCAGTGAGTCCTTTCAGTGTGGCGGTAGTCTGGACGTTTGAGGGGAAGGCTGGCTGTCCGTCAGGGACGTAAGATCTGCCGGTGGGCGGGGCCAGCTGGTTCTGGAAGCTCAATGACGAGACATATGCACAGCTCACCTGCTGGACCTGCCAGACCTGCTGGACCTGTTGGACCTGCTGCCACAACGGACCCGGCTGCAGAGGTGTGTCCAGGCGTCTGAGCTCACCATTCTGCATGCGGGGAGGATGGTGGTGCTCCATCCTCACCCCCGAGTCCCTGTTGGGAATGGCAGTCAAGTTGTTGACCGGGTCAGGATGCGTCTCACCTGTTGGAGCCTTCAGCAGCTGACTGGGACTGAGGGGACACTGCATCTGCTGGGACAGCAAGAGGACAGGCTGGGCGTTCAGCTGGACATTCGGCTGGATGCTGGATTGTTGGAAGCTGGGCCGGACATTGGCCTGGACATGTAGCTGGACGATAGGTTGGACATTTGGCTGGACGTTCGGCTGGATGCTGGACTGGACGATAGGTTGGACATTTGGCTGGACGTTCGGCTGGATGCCGGACTGGACGATAGGTTGGACATTCAGCTGGTTGCTGGACTGGACGCAGGACTGGACGTTCGGCTGGATGCTGGACTGGACGCTGGACTGAACATTCAGCTGGTTGCTGGACTGGACGCAGGACTGGACGTTCGGCTGGATGCTGGACCGTTGGATGCCAGGGGGACCTGGGGAGGCAGCAGGCGTCCGACACACCTGCTGGGAGACGCACGGGCTCTGGCTCGGGGGACAGCTTGGACTCTCTTGGCTCTGGCTCTCCAGATTGTCGTGGACGTAGGAGAGGATCTCGTTGTGGGTGAGGGAGGTGGCGGTGAGGATGGGGACCGCGGTCTAGGTCCACCTGCATCATCCTCTCATCCAGCAGCAACAGCTCCAGGTCCTCGGCGTCCAGGCCCAGGTCCTCCAGGGCGCTGAAGAGCTCGCTGTTGGAACATGGTTCGCCAGCATCCAGGGACAGCGAGTCCAGGGTGGCCAGCAGGGGGTCGAAGCTTGCCGTCTTCCCGTTGCGTCGTCCTGCGTCTCCGTTGGACAACGCGTCCCAGCTGCCATCTGGTCCGTCGGTCACGCTGCAGACCACATTGTGGACAGACATCCTGGGCTCCGGGTCCGGCTGGCACACGTACACTGACTCATCCTGGCTCATGAGTGCCCCCAGCAGGGATTTGGGGTTCAGGTCATCCGAAGAGCCCCCCCCCCCGGCCTCTTTTGGGCTTGCGCTGCCTTTTGTCTTGCCCTCCCGCTGGACTCGGGGGAAGCCGCGCAGCGGGTAGCCGGGTCTGGTAGAGGAGTGCCTCTCCAGTGGCGAGGGTGAAGGGCAAGTGCATGGATCGCTTCTGCAGGTGCTCTTCCCCCTCCTCGTCGCTGCAGAGGAGGAGGCGACAGACAGGAGTTAGCAGGAGTCAGAATCATGCAGCTGGACATCAGCAGACACTCACACCAGCGGCCTCTGGGTGGCGATGATGTAGTCTGGCTTCCCGCTCTTGTAGACCAACCTGGCGTTGGCCTGACCCACTTCCATCGATTGTCCTTGGTGAGCAGCCTGAAGACAGTGAGGCCGCTCTCTCCGGTTTTTATCACTGCAGACACACCGGGGAGAAGTTAGGCTTTATTTATGTCCTGCAGCGAATACATCGCTCCGCATCGTCTCAGATGGATTCTACAGGCCCACGCCGGGAGGCCTCTAGGGGGATCTTAAATGAGCTTAGATAATCATGACTCAAAGACGACAGTGTTGGTTCTTCTGGATCTCAGTGCTGCGTTTGATACAGTCGACCACACTATTCTTTTATCCCGTTTAAAGCAGCTCGGCCTCTCTGGTGCTGTTCACACATGGTTCACCTCCTACCTCACAGACAGGACATTTATGGTAAGTATGATACAATCCTACCAGAATTCTAAGGTAAAATGTAGTGTGCCTCAGGGATTAATCTTGGGCCCTGTTCTTTTTAACCTGTACATGCTCCCTCTTGGCGGGGTCATCAGGAGACATGGAGTCAACTTTCAACAGTTACGCTGATGATACACAGTTGTACATCTCTATGTCTCCTGATGACTCGAGGCCAAAGGATGCACTTTTAACTGGACTTCAGACATCAGATCTTGGATGGCAGAAAACTTTCTCCAGCTTAACCAGGCCAAAACTGAGGTTTTACTCATCGGCCCTGAAGCCCAGAGAGAGACACTTTTACCCAAACTACAATCTTTATCTTTTAATCCATCATTACAAGTAAAAATTCTGGGCGTGATTTTTAACTCTGAACTGACTTTTATTCCACTCATCAGGAATATCACAAAAATAGGGTTTTACCATTTAAAAAAATATAACCAGAGTCTGCCCCGTTCTCTCTCGGGCCAACACAGAGATGCTAATGCTGCTTTTATTACAAGTACTGTCAGTACAAGTACTGACTACTGTAACGGCCTGCTTTCTGGTCTTGACAAAAAGAACATCTCAGGTTCACAAAGACCAGGAGGTGGGCCTATATTACACCAATTTTACAATCACTGTATTGGCTCCCTGCTTGTTTTTGGATCGTTTTTAAGGTCCTTTTAGTGGTTTTTAAATGTCTTAATGGTCTTGGGCCTTCTTATCTCTCAGAACTGCTTTTACCCTATGAGCCCTCGCGGTCCCTGCGCTCCTCCGGTAGCCGGCTTTTAGTCATTCCCAAAGCCATGACCCACGCCGTTCCAGTGGAATGACCCTCGCCTGTGGAACAATCTGCTGGAGGATCTCAGGGGCGCAGAGAACATTCCCTTTTTTTAAGAGTAGGCTCAAGACCCACCTTTTTAGTTTGGCTTTTAGCTGATTTTTACTGTTGAAGTAGTAATTGGTGAATCTAATATTTTGTATTTATTCACTGTTTGTCTTTTGATTGCCTTATTATTACCATTTGGACATTTTAGTTGTTTCTATTCAGTGCTTTAATGTATGTCGTGTGTTTATTCAACGTTCTTATATGACTTTTATTGTTCCTGGGTCCTTAGGTCTCTCCAGTGCTTCTTTAGTGGGGACTGTCTTTACCCCAGATGAGCTGGCAGTTGTGGCCGGGGAGAGTGAAGTCTTGGCTTCACTGCTTAGGTAGCTGCCCCCGCGACCCGACCCCGGACAAGCAGCAGAAGAAGGTCCTGCCCGCTGCCCTTCAAAAAACCTGATATTACAGCATTTATACATATGAAGGTATATATATATATATATATACTGTATATATATAAACATATGTATAAATGCTGTAATATCAGGTTTTTGAAGGGCAGCGGGCAGGAATGTTTTTAAACTGTGAAGCACTTTTTTTTTTTTTTTTTTTTATTTATTTCGCACAAGTTGTAGAAATAATAATAAACAAATCACTATAATTAAAATGTGCAAGGGAGAGGTAAGAAACCCAAGATGGGCTTATATGAAAACCTCACCCACAGAAAGAACAATCAAACACAAATTTGTACAAAAGATAAAACAAAGGTGTTCAAGCGACTTTGAATCGCAACTTGCTGAAAAAGCGCTTCATAACTAACGATTGATTGATTGATAGATTGACTGATGATTGAAAGATGC
Organism: Atherinomorus stipes; assembly: GCA_023101725.1. Classification (NCBI taxonomy): domain Eukaryota; kingdom Metazoa; phylum Chordata; class Actinopteri; order Atheriniformes; family Atherinidae; genus Atherinomorus; species Atherinomorus stipes. The sequence goes on along the minus strand of JALJCO010010186.1, from coordinate 17,756 downwards.
ACATGGCTGAAAAAGACTTGCCAATTCCTGCCAAATCTGTGAAATAAGAACCTTAAATTTAATCTGATAAAATCTTCAGAAACTTAAACACATATGAAGTGTTTGTCTTGGTCTTAAAGGTATATTCTGTAGGTTTTATGCCACTTGGGGATACCAACCCTGCAACTTCCCACAGGCCGCACTGCACCATCACAACATTAATGCTTGTAAACGACCGTAAACATCATTAAAAAGGAAAAACTGGTTTTTACTCTCTATGTCATACCTGAGGTGTGTACTTGTGAAGAGGTACCAACTTTATACCACGTTGTCATGTTTGATATGTAGTTGTACTTTATGTTAGCTTAGTAGTGCAAAGTAACCTTAGTACCCAACCTAAATATTACACCAGTAACTGATGCAGCTGATATTCAACTGATACTTATATTAACTGATAACTGACTATTATCAGTCAATTAACTGATATCAGTTAATATACTGATAATCAACTAAAATGAATGGATAATCAACTAATAATTAACTGGTATTGAACTGATATTAACTAATAATTAACTGATATTCAATGATAATCAACTGATAATGTAGTGGATAAATTAGATATAAGAAATCCACAATCATAGTTAACTGATGTTAACTGATAATAACCGATAATTAACTGATATTAATATTACACTAATATTAAACAGATATCAACTGATATTAACTGATGATTAACTGATACTAAACTGATAACTGATATTAACTAAAAATTAACTGGTATTAAACTGATAATTAACTGATATTAACTGCACTGTGGGACAACAAAGCTTTTTCTGTCTGACGTGATGCACATAGTCCCACCTGAACTGTACCGTACCATTTATGGACCCTCTTCTGAAGGGGGTCTGGTCTGGTCTGGTCCGAGTTGGTCTGGGTTGGCCCTGGTCCATACTGTGCCATATGTGGGTCCACCCTCCCCCCACCTGCCCTACCATACAGCCACCATACTGGATTCCAGCTTAATTCATTCCCCTTTTTTATCTGCTGCCTCCTTTTAAACATGCCCACACATTTCCACCCAAATTTATTTTCCACAAAACTTTCTTATTGAGAAAATATTCCCCTGTACGATATTCTCACCTTCCCAAAACCCTTTTCCTTCCAGAAACATTTTTCGCCGAAATATGATGAACCCGCATGATCATCTTTTTCCCATTAATCAAATTCATCAAATCATACTCCCGCCTCTTTTCCATTATGCTTTCCTATTTAATCACACCTCATTTACTACTTCCATCTTATTACATCTTCAACAACTATTACGACATTTACTGACATTATCTGTAACATTATCTGTTTTTACTATTTATACTTAAATTCTACACTGCATTACACTGTGATGTTTTACCTTACCACCCATCCCCAACATCATGAAGAGGAAGACAGGATAAGAGGGATTTTTTTCCAGACCACCCACCTTTATACTTACCTACCCACAAACAAACAGGAAAGGAAAGCATCCTCATCCCAAACCCAAGATACGGAGAAAAAAAAAAAACCTAGCATTGTAATTAACTTTATTCAAACACCTACCCTCCCTTCTACATCTTTTTGAATACCCCCAAAAAAAATATATTTTTAAATATCTCTTTTTTACTTTTAGGAGATCCATTGAGAGCTAAATAGACAATCTCACTTCCCTTTCTCACCTCCTCCAGATGAAAATCTCAACCTACCACTTCCAGTTCCAAAGGAGATCTCAGCATTCTCAATACCCCCAGACCTCCCTCATTTAATTCAATAGCCTTTTTTTCCCCCCATATTTTATTTTAAATTTTTTCCCCTTATTTAATTTTTCCCCTCAATCAACAATTATTAATATTTTATTTTTGGAACCCCCTCATCCCCTTGAACTGCCAAAGACAAATGAAAATAAAAGGAATTCCTTTAGACAATTCCCCAATATTATTATTATTTTCGGCCCCATTTTTTTTTTATTCTTACCCAAAAATTTTTTTAAACCACCAACAAATACCAGTCAGTCTCTGCTAAATTACGTTTTATTCTCTTTTCGGTCACCAGTATTAAGTTTTAAATGCCTCAGATCAGCTGGCTCATTTATATGTAGAACATCCATAAAGTACTTTGCATTGAGCATTTATGGTAGAAAGTGGGGGGGGGGATATGACCCAAATTCACCTGCGCAAACTTCCAGGAAGAGTGTGATTTATAAAGGGGAAATTGCTTGAATCTGTGCGTACACATGGTTTTATAAATCTGAATATTTTTTGGTGTATGCAAAATTTTGGTTTTGGGCGTACGTACACTTTTAGGAAAGATCCTACACACAGTTTTATAAAATGAGACCCCAGGAATATTTCCCGGGCAATGATATTGACTGATACCCGTAGATTCCCCAGAGCAACCTTCCCAAACCGGGGATTCCTAATTTCAGAGGGTCGCCGGACCGTTGTAATTTCTGTAAACTATATTAACGCAACAATTTTATGAGAAATAATTGATCGCCTAACCCAGGGGGGCCCAATATTTAAAGCCATTTTACCCAAAACCCCAAAAAACATATCTCTCTAGCCCATAAATATATAAAACTTTTAATTAACCTGTTCGACCTTTTCCACCCAACCACCCTTTTAACCCTTCCCCCATAAAAAAACCCTTGAGCATCCACCATTTTTAAATTTAATATTAAATAAAAATTTTAACTTTAATTTTTTTCATTTAACATTAAAAACAAAAAAACAAATTAAATTTCCTCCTCCCACCAAAAAAAAAAAATTTAAACCAAAAAAAAAAAAAAACACCTCGTTTTAAAGCTCTTTTTTTTTTTTTTTTTATATATTTTTTTTTTATTTTTATATAAGAGAAAAAAACACACCTTTTTTATTCTCCCCCCACCACACCCCACACACTCTCCCCTCTCTGCCCCCTCCCCCTTTTTCTCGCGCGCACTATACTCCTCCCCAATAACTGATTTTAATATTTCACACATTATTACCATAACTACTCTAATCAACATTGTCAACAATTAAATCTACCCACTCTGCCCTCACCACGCTCAACACACCCAACCCTTCCTTCTCTTTCTTCTCCCTCCCCGCCCTACCTACTGGTCAAGCGCTCCATGCCCAGCTCGAGAGGACCAAAAAGCTTTAACTCATCTTTTACTCACTTTTTATTCCCTTTCTACACCAACACCACAACAACAACACTCCACTGTCACTCCTCCGTGGGACATTCCTCGGGGAGGACACCTCAACGCCCACTGCTCATCCCCACTCCTCACCTCTGTTTTTTTTTTTTTTTGTTTTTAATTTTTTTTTTTTTCTTTTTTGATTGCTCATTCTCTTACTCTGCTTCACACTATCCTCCCCTATACTGACTTCAGCATTTAACACTGATTTTCTCCCTAATTGTCTGCATGACGCTTCATAACACCCATACCATTCTTCCCATTACTCCCCTTCTCTTTCCTGCTTCCTCTCCTTACACCCAACACCTACTTTCCACTTTGCAAATTATAAATTATATCTTTTTTTTATTTTTTTGATTGAATTTTATTTCATTTCCCGCCTTCTTTGCTCTGTCACTTAACTTAAAAATACCCACTACTCATCATTCCCCCCAGAGACTCCTCATTCCCCCATTTTTAAAATAATATAAAACTTTTTTTTCTCTCAGGGCACTTTTCTCGCTCTTTTAGTCCACTTTTTTAATAATCCACCTACAAATATAATACACTCTTTTATAATATTCTTTTTTTTTTTTTTTCATTCAGGAACCCCAAAAGGGCCAAAAACCCCCTCCGCCCCGGGCCCCCGGGGCCCCCCCCCCTCCCTCCTAGTAAAAATCACAATTTGGCAATATCTTGGTTAGCTAAGTGGTTTTTTTGGTGGCGGAGCCAAATTCACCAACGTAAACTTCCAGGGAGAGTGTGATTTATAAAGGGGAAACTTTATAAAGGGGAAACATCATACTCACAAATAAGACAAAACTACCAAAAGAGAAACATTTCAGTGAGATATAGGAACTTGTTTTAAGGCCATGCATCTTATTTCAAGAAATCTTATTAAGAAAATTTCACTTGTTCCATTGGCAGATTTTTTTTTTGCTTATTACAAGCAACAACAGTTCTTTTGGCCATTCTAAACTGATATCAACTAATTAAACTAATATTAAAATGATAGCTGATTAATCTGATAGTAACTGATATTAAAATTATATTAACCAGTATCAAACTGATATTAAACTGGTATTAACCGATATTAAATTAATATTAAAGTATCAACTGATATTAAATTATATTAACTGATAATAAAATAACATTAACAAATTAATCTGATAGTAACTTATACTAATTGGTATTCACTGATATTAAACTGATATTAACTAATTAAACTGATATTAAACTGGTACTAAAATGATCCATTGGCAAAACTGTTTGCTAATCACAAGCAACAACAACAAAAAAATCTTGGCCACTCTGAAAATAAGGGAAAAATTATTATGTTTTTGCTTCTAATAATCAAAAAATCTGCCAATAAAACAAGAAAAATTTTCTCGATAAGATTTCTTGAAATAAGATGCATGGCCTTAAAACAAGTTGCTATATCTCACTGAAATGTTTCTCTTTAGGTAATTTTGTCTTATTTTGAGTGTGATGATAAATTTTTATTAGAAATTATAAAAATATGCGGTACTTGGTAGGTTTTGAGTTTTAGCGGTGCTTCCAGTCTGCTGCTTTCTCCGTCCCGCTGAACGTAGCAGGGTAGCCAGACAGAGAAGCAGCTGTGACTTACTTCGGACGTGGTTCTCGGCGCAGTACAACATGTCGGCGGCGTGGATGAACTGGTACCCAGAGCCTCGGACCCGGAGCTCGGCCTCGGTGTAGCCCAGGACGATCTTCCCCCTGGACATGCGGGAAAGACACGGTTACTATAGCCGGAGACGCCTCAGGAGAGCCGCTCGGCCTCAATGCCACCTACTTCGTGTCACAAGCCATGGGCGTGAAGTCCAGCTTGTGTTTGGTCCTGAAAATCATGTTCTTGGTTCTGATCTCCAGGATGGCCGGCGACTGGACGGGCGTGGCGATGGCGAACAGGGCGAGCTGAAGCGGGCGGCCGTCGCTGGGGCTCTGGAGGCGGCTCTGGCCATGCAGGAACTTCAGCCTGCCCTGGACGTTCAACGGCTGACAAAAAGTAAAAATAAAGTTAGGTCAGCAGGTCTGACACGTTAGAGAACAGCTCATTCATTCAGGGGCTTCGTCTTCACCCTCCCTCCCCCTCAGACGACCCCACCAGGCCTCCATGGCTGACATCAGTGCTCCCGGTCGAGACCCATCAGTGGTATTTATCCTTCAAAACCACATCAGGACACACAGTAAACACGCCACCTCTGACTGAAACCCTGTCAGTCACATGACCTTATAGAACTCAGAGCTGTCAAATCATTCAATAATCCGCTTTAGATCATACCTGAGCAGCAGGAAACAGCGTGTTAGAGTAAATCACACACTGTCCCCCTTTAAGGACTGCCTACATACCTAAATATTACACCAGTAACTGATGCAGATGATATTTGACTGATACTAATATTAACTGATATTAACTGAAAATCAACTAACAATTAACTGATATCAAACTGATAATTAACTGATATTAACTTAAATGTACTGACAATTAACTGATATTAACTGACAACCAACTGATAATCAACTGATATTGAGGAAATTAACTGATAATCAACTGATATTAAGCTGATAATTAATTGATATTAATGTTATCAACAAATTCTCCACTATTATTATACTTATTTACTATTAAAATACTAAAATAAAATTATTTACTAACTACCATCATTACAAATTACCTACCTATTTTTCCCTGGTATTAACTGATGATCAACTGATATCAACTGATTTTAACTGATAAACTGATAATTAACTGATATTAAGCTGATAATTAATTGATATTACATTGATATTAACAAATGATTCACTGATATTAAACTGATTAACTGATATCAAACTAATAAAGTGAAATTAACTAATAGCTAACATTGACAGATAACTAACTGATATTACACTGGTATTAACTGATGATCAACTGATATCAACTGATTTTAACTGATAAACTGATAATTAACTGATATTAACTGATTATTTATTTATTTTTAATTTATTTTTAAAAAATATTCCCCTATTTTTAACTTATTTAATTATTTTAAACCTATTAAATTAAATTTACCTATTACCTACATTTACAAATTACCTACCTATTTTTCCCCTGTTTTTACTTATTATCCACTTATTTTCAACTGATTTTAACTGATAAACTGATAATTAACTGATATTAAACTGATAATAAACTTATTTTAACTGGCAGTCAGTCGGTCATTTTCTGTACAGCTCATCCAGTTCAGGGTCTCGGGGGTTGCTGGAGCCTATCCCAGCTGTTACCAGGCGAGAGGCAGGTTCACCTGGACAGGTCGCCAGTCTGTCACAGGGCCAACACAGAGAGACAGACAACCATTCACACTCACATTCACTCCTAGGAACAATTTAGAGTGATCAATTAACCTAACATGCATGTCTTTGGACGGTGGGAGGAAGCTGGAGTACCCGGAGAGAACCCACGCATACACGGGGAGAACATGCAGTACCCCCTTCCCAGTCGGGAATCAAACTAGCAACCTTCTTACTGTGAGGCATAATGTATACTGACTGACTTTAACTGACATTACACTGATATTACACTGATATTAACTAATGACTAACTGACATCAAACTGATAATTAACTGATATTAAACTGATAGTAAAGTGATAATTAACTGATATTAAACTGAGAATTGATAAAACTGATAAGTAACTGATGATTAACTGGTAGTAACTGAAGTAAACTAATATTAACTGATATCAAACTGTTAATTAACTGATGTAAATTTGATAATTATCTGTCAATTAATTTATATTAATTGATAATTAACTGATAATTAATAAAGACTGCACCATGGAGGGTTCCACAGGGCTCTATTTTGGGGCCTCCTGCTTTTTAGTTTGTACATCAATGACCTGCCCTTAGTGTGAGGAATTGGAAAAGGTTGCTGAATTTGGCTGCAAAAATCTCCTTTTACACTGAACACATGTCCACCAGGCATCAGGACACCTTAGGCTGCAGCTCGATGATTGCAGTCGTTTGTAGTCGTGTCGTCGGACTTGCTGCCCCTTATCCTGGACATTCGGTGAAGAGAGGGGCGGAGCTGTCCACTGATCACCACCTGGTGGTGAGTGGGCTCAGATTGTGGGGGAGGATGCTGGTCAGACATGGCAGGCCCAAACGTGTGGTGAGGGTCTGCTGGCAACATCTGTCGGAGTCCCCTGTCAGAGAGAGCTTAAATTTCCACCTCCAGGAGAGCTTCAACCATGTTCCGAGGAAGGCGGGGGACATTGGCCCTCATTTATCAAACGAGCGTAGAAATGATCGCACATTCGAGAGATAGGGTCGTAAGAATTGACCCACGTGTGATTGATTTAAACGTTCATATCGGACCAATCTTGTCTTAGAACAAAAAGAGTCTTGATAAATACCCACGACTGAAATCCATCATCATTTAAATGTCACGCCTGTCGGTTGACAGCCAAACATCGGATGATTATGAGGGCTTTGTGCAACGTTTTGATCCTGGAGAGGTTCTAAAAAAGAAACTTTTGGAGAATCAGACAAATTCCTCATTTGTGAAGTGGGAAAGATTAAAGAAGTGCAGTTTTGCAGCTTAAAAAACAAATTTAGAGACGTGCACAAAAACGCTGTACGGAAGAGGATCAGTCAGCCTCACCGGTGTGAACGACCGGCTGAGATATTAATAAAAGTCTCAATCTAGGCCTGGCTGATACCGTTTATTTGTTTAATTAGTTATGAAATTCAATAATAATCCACATCCGATAGCAGCGTCACAATTCTATAGTCAATGGGTCAGAAAAAGTGGTCCAATATGAAACTCGCCACCAAAAGATGTTTCACCGGCCCCCACCTGTCATGAGTCCAACCGCTGCGCACCAACAGGTGGATGCTGGTCAGATCCGAGCCTGACCCAGACAGGGACAGAAGACAAGATAACTTGCATTAGCAAAGCTAAGGTACAGTCTACTGTTTAAGTACTTATACAACTTAAGGGATAGATTACTTATTAGAAATGACAGATCAGCTCCAGTCTCCTCCGTGTAGCCCAGTCGGGACTGCAGGGTGGCTCCTCTGACTGCGCATCAAAACTTTCCATCAGATGTTCACCAGGTCACACTCACAGGCTACAGGTTGTTTTGTGGATTTTCTTGGAGCTAAGAGCGTTTAATCGTGTGGTCCGCACCTGGCGCATTCCAGCAGCCCGAGGGGCGCTCCCCTGGGCACTGCGCCTTGGTACTGAGTGCCAGACCTCCTTGCTCCTATCTGGGTCAGGTTTTCCAGCGAGGGGAGGAAATGGACGGGAGAATGACAAAGCACTTGTCTCCTAGAACTATATGTTAATGATTTTAATAATTTGTTGAGATAAATGGAGGAATTAAATTCAGTTACAGCTATATTTGTCATTTTGGAAATACATTCTACATCCCTTTTTTTTCCCCATTTTCTTGCTCTTTGCAAATGGGTTCATTCTTCATGCTGGATATGTGAATACTTATTAAATACAGTTTCTTTGGTAATAAATATTTTCATTTTTCACTTCAAACCCTCAGAGCTTCGTGAGATTTGATCGTATCCTATCTCACTCAGAGTGATAAATCCCAGCTGGAACTTGGAACTGGTCACACACACAATTTTTCTGATACATCTTTGATAAATAGGGCCATTTGAGTCAGAATGGGTATTTCCCACCCTCTATTCTGAAGCTCTAGTCTGAGCTGTGCCATAGGTGGATCGGTAGCGGCGTCTGCAGTGATAAACCCTGAACTGATCCGCTGGTGGACCCAGTGAAGAGGGAGCTGAGCTAGAAGGAGAAGTCCTACCGGGCCTTACTGGTGTGGGACTGAAGGAGTCTACCGGGCCTTCCTGGCCTGTGGGACTGAAGGAGTCCTACCGGGCCTTCCTGGCCTCAGGACTGAAGGAGTCCTACCGGAGCCTTCCTGGTCTGTGGGACTGGTGTCCTACCGGGCCTTCCTGGCCTGTGGGACTGAGAGGGTCCTACCGGGCCTTCCTGGCCTGTGGGACTGAAGGAGTCCTACCGGACCTTCCTGGCCTGTGGGACTGAAGGAGTTCTACCGGAGCCTTCCCTGCCTTGGGACTGAAGGAGTCCTATCAACCTTCCTAGCCTGTGGGACTTATGGGTCTACCAGCTTCCTGCCTGTGGGACTGAACGAAAGCCTACCGAGACCTTACCTGGTACAAGTGGGCTGAAGGGTACCGAGCTTTCCTGCCTTACAGGGAGTCCTACGGGCCTTCCTGCCTGTGAGACTAGGGAGAGGAGTCCTACGGTCATTCCTGGTGAGGGGCTCAAGAGTAGAGCCGGGCCTTCCTGGCCTGTGGGACTCCTGAGGCAGCTAACAGGTATCGGCGGGCCAAGCGGAGCGCGGCTCTGGTGGTTGCTGAGGCAAAAACTTGGACATGGGAGGAGTTCGGTGAGCCCATGGAGAACGACTTCCAGACGGCTTCTGGTCCACCACCTGGCGGCTCAGGAGGGGGAAGCAGTGCACCATCAACACTGTATAGTGTTCTTTCTGTGGGTCAGTGGAAAGAATACTTCAAGACCTCCTCCCCACCAACACGTCCTCTGAGGAGGAAGCAGAGCTTGGGGACTCGAGGGTTGACTCTTCTTCACTGGGGCTGGGAGTCGCTGGGGTAGTCAAAAGCTCGCCGGTGGCCGGGGCCCCGGGGGTTGATGAAATGAAAATGGATAAGAAACGTGTGCTATTCATCCCAGAAGGGAAATTCAGTATTGTAAAAGCTCACTCTTTTTTTTTTTTAATAAACAAAAAGTCAGTCAGTCTTTTCTTTAGGGTGATGCTGCTGGCAGGAATGAATTCCTTATCTCTCCTCCTCAGTGAACCTACGCAGCCTCCCACTAAACTCTTTGATTTTCTTTTGAGAGGAGGGAAGAATCCTCCATAGAACTTCATAGTTGAGCCAGATGAGGTGGCTCGGGCATCTGGTCAGGATGCCTCCTGGACGCCACCCTGATGAGGTGTTCCAGGCACGTCCCACTGGTACGTGGCCCTAGGGGACACCCAGGACATGCTGGAGGGACAACGTCTCCCGGCTGGCCTGGGAACGCATCTGGATCCCCCCGGATGAGCTGGTGGCTGTGGCCAGGGAGAGGGAAGTCTGGGCTTCCATCCTTAGGCAGCTGCCCCCGCGACATGATCCCGGATAAGCGGAAGAAGACGCTATGGTATATTGAACACAGAAAAGACTGTTGATATGTTCTTTATGAACATAAGAAAAATAAGAAATTGTCCAAATATTTATATAAATGAACAGAAAATTAACAATGTTTGTTGATTTCACTGACTTAAGAGGTCACTTTAGATTCAACGTTGATGTTTAAAAACATGTTAAGAAACTCAAAAATTTTAAATTCAGACTTTAGGACTGACGCCTGACCCGGATGCGTCAATGTACATGCATCTAAATTCCATGATTTTCTTGCATTTATTGTATTGTGTGACCGTGGTCGCAGGCAGGAAAACAGTTTACAGCCTCTTGATGCTTTATTCAGTGCAATAAAATCCATGACAAGAAACTCAGACGATCATCACTGCATATTCTTTCTAAAACATGATTTCCTAAACTTCAATAATCCAATACGGTTCCCTCTCTCTTCTAGAGTTTTTTTCCGGGCTTTTCCAGCTGCACAGTACAGTCAAGTATCACAACAAAGACTAATAAATTCCACCCCAAGCCTTTTGAACGGTTCTACAATTTTTACGCATGAAGAAAGACAGAAGCAAAGCCGAGATAAACAGAGGAGCGAAGAAAGCTGCAACAAGCTGCATGAAACAGCGACGAAGGCGACGTAGTAATTTTAAACAGCACGGTGGCATTGAAACAGCAACGCTGCAGAATTTGCGATGTAGTGGTGACAAAACAGGACGAAACAGGACAGAGTGGTGAGAAAGGCAAGAGCGGCCGAAGGCGACAAGGGAGGAAAAATAATTTCCCGAGATCAAGCTTTTCCAGGAAATTTTACTCTTTTTTCTCATTTTCCATTGTTTTCCATGGCTGGAAAAATTGTTCAATCCTTTTCCAGGACACATGGAACCCTGTAATATTGCATGCCAATATATGCAACTTTTTGAAATCTTCCACGGTTCCGCTGCACCTCCTCTAAGAGGCTACATCACATTGAGCTCACAACAAACAACTCCTGTCACCTCTCTAGAGGAGAGGCAGCCCTTCCGAAATGTAGGACCTCTTTTTCTAAGTCTGCTTTCTCCGTGGTCGCCATCACTCATTGAACAGTTTACCAACAGAGATTCCAACATGTACAAGTTATCCAACATCTGTTTTAACAAAGAGGTGGCTGCTGTCAAAGCGAATCTGCACCAGTTAGTGATGAATGTGTGTGAGTGAAATAGTTTAAATCTGTGGCTGACTAAGTGTGTGGTCGCGTGTGCGTGGGTGTCCGTGTGCGAGTGTGGATGTATGGAGGTTTATAGCATGGCTTTAGAAGTGGCATGTTGAGGGGGCAGAGTGTCCTATTGGCATGTATTTTGTATTTTATGTACCGGTTTTGTCATTTTACAATTACAAATTTGTTACAGTATGTCACTAATATCAACCTGTCCAGGGACTACAGGTGGAAATTAGTAGTTTTTGCTAAAACCTCCACCTCTCCTTTGTTTATAAAGGTTAATGAAGTGTTGTTCACTGTCCCTATGGAAAAAATAAACATACCAACAGCCCAATTATATTTGATTTGGACGAAATCTGATTCAAATCAATTTGAAATTCATTCACAGATTTTTAAGTGATACAAAATTTTCTTAAAAGTTAAAGACATGTCCATTAAAATTAGACACCTGGGAGTAATCAGATTACTGTCAGAATCTGGCATGTCTCCATGCAAAGTCTCTCCGGTTCACAGCCAGAAATGCTGTTATAAAACGACTCAGGGCATGAAACACTGCACTAAATCAGGGGTGTCAAAAATTCTTTACATTTGAGGGCCAAAGATGACTTGGGGTGGGCCAAAACTAAAATGCGGTGCTAAAGTGTATGAGATCAAACATGTTTAGTCTATAGCATAATTATTAAAAATAAAACCTCATACAAAGTAATGTGGAAAATGAATACCTCTCTTATTTTACAGCCTGAAATTACTGAATATCCAAACAGTTCTTCAAAACATTTGGTAAAATATAAATTCAAACCTCCATGAGACTAAAAATACAGTGGGGTTGTCTTCAGACCCCTTTAAAGTTTTTTTCACTCTGTTTCATTGCAGCCATTTTCTAAAACCAAAAAAAGTTAATTTTATTTCCCATTAATTTACACTCAGCACTCTATCTTGATAGAAAAAACAGAAATGCAAAAATGTTTGCAAATTTCTTAAAAATAAAAAACTGAAGTATCACATGCCCTATAAGTATTCAGCCTTTGCAGTGACACTCATATTAACTCACAGGCTGTCCATTGCTTCTGATCCTCCTTGAGATGGTTCTACTCCTTCATTGGAGTCCAGCTGTGTTTAATTAAACTGATTTAACGTGATCAGGAAAGACACACACCTGTCTATATAAGAGCTTCCAGCTCACAGTGCATGTCAGAGCAAATGAGGATCATGAGGTGGAAGGAACTGTCCAAGGAGCTCAGAGACAGAATAGGGGATTATCACGCTCTCCGTGTTCCGAACTTCCGGTTTGAAACACTTAGACGGCCCACTTCCGGCCCAGTTCAATGTCTCTGCTTTACCCCGTAAATAACGTGAATAAACGCCAACCCTACTGAAATTTTCACGGGATTCCACACTGAAGTGATACTAAGGAAGAAGTGGATCAAAGCGATCGATTCGCCGCGGTGAAGGGACCCGAACTTTTATAATAAAACACACGTTTGTTTGTCGCCGGTGGGGGCACAACACCGGCACTTCACAGCATGCTAGCATTAGCCAGCTAGCGTTTACTGACATGCTTAACATTGTGGGCGTCTTAAAACACACAAACATCTGAAAATCGGGTCTGTACCCCCCCCCGTTTCCAGTGGAACAACTGGGGACTGCCAAGAAAGGAGAGGCTTTCAGATGCTTGTGTGTTTTCAGCCGCACAAAGTTAGGCACATCATCAAGCTGGCTAATGCTAACCTGCTGAACAGTAGTCCGCTCAGCTACTACTCTGTAAAAATTTGTTAATCGGATAACCAATGCCAAGTTTTCATTCCAGACTGAGTGATGCTAAGGAAGAAGTGGATCAAAACGACCGATTCGCCGCGGTGAAGGACCGAACTTTATAATAAAACGACACACGTTTGTTTGTAGCCAGCAGTCTGCACGGTCGTATTGGCAGGTTAGCATTAGCCAGTTGATAACGTGCCTAACTTTGTGCGGGCTGAAAACACACAAGCATCTGAAAGCGTCTCCTTTCTTGGCAGTCCCCAGTTGTTCCACTGGAAACGGAGGGGGGTACAGACCCGATTTTCAGATGTTTGTGTGTTTTAAGACGCGCAATGTTAGCTGCGTCAGTAAACGCTAGCTGGCTAATGCTAGCATGCTGTGAAGTGCCGGTATTGTGCCCCACCGGCGAAAAACAAACGTGTGTTTTTATTATAAAGTTCGGCCCTTTCACGGTATCCATTCATTGCTTTGATCAACTTCTGTTCCAGTATCACTTCAGTCTAGAATGAAAACTAAGTATGTTTGGAGTTTATACGATTTAAACAGTATAACAGAGCAGGAACGGCTGTCGTTAACATGGCCCGGAAGAGGAAGTGTCCAAATACCGGGAACTTCCGGTAAGCGTGATAATCCCCTATTGTGGCGATGCACAGATCTGGACAAGGGTTACAAAAGAGTTTCTGCAGCACTAAAGGTTCCTAAGAGCACCCCGGATTTAGACAGCCCCACTAGGAGGTGCAGGTAGAATATCAGAGGGCAAGCCAGAAAATTTTGGGGGTGTCAAATCCCCCGAACTAAAATCATAGAAAACTATACTAACTATCTATCATCATATCAGTACATCCATCCATATCTTCTCTCTTTATCAATTGATTTTCTTTAGGTTTTATTTTTTCTCTTCCTACACTAACCTCTCATTTACCCGGGCTTGGGACCAGCACAAAAAGGACACTGGCTTGTTCTTTGAGGTGCATTTATCTTTTTGTGTGTGTGTATTTATTTATTTAGTTTTTATTTCTTTAGCTCTTTACACAGCATGGCTCATATCATTTATAACATCAGTTGTCTCTTTTCTTGTTAAAGTCCTAACAAATGTGTCCATATTTACCCTGTTGTTATAGCCTTCTTTTAGCCAGAGTAACTTAATTTTCTCACATCAGCATCGTGCAGTGGAAGGGGGAAAGCACGAGACAAAGTGGAGAAAGAGCTCGCGCATAGAATGGTTAGAATTTGTGGCGAGTCCGAGCAGCAATATTCCTCTCTCTCTCTAATCCTCAGCATCCGCTTTAGCAGACTAGAGGAAGAAGTGAAGCGACTGGCCCGGACTGGACACACCCAACTCCTTTGTATCTACCAATCAGTAGCTACTTAGAGAGAGGAGCTGGGTTTTCCATTACACTTTTTCAAAAATAAAAGCGATATTTCTTAAGTTTCGAAAAATTACAATGCGATATGCAGGTGTTTCCATTGAATGGTATAAGCCGTAATTCTGCGTAAAATCCGTCCGCGAGACTCCACTTTGGGGGAGGATGGAGATATAAACATTCTTAGAGCTGCTGCTCTCCTCATCAGGAGATGAAACGGCGGATGATGATTCAGAGGTAAAGTCCGTATTACGGGCCTCTGATCACATCAGCAGGAAAAACACCCGTGAGCTTCCAGAACAGACCCCGAGCGTAACACAAATTAAAAACCCGTCAGGATCAACTTCTGGAGGTGTGGATGTCATATCTGGCCACTTTTATCTGCACCAGTTTCTACCGATTGGTAAAATAGCCATTGATACAAGGCGCAGTCATACGATTTATCCTGGTCACTTTTATTAAATCCTCGTCACATATAATTAACATAAACGAGATAACCGAGTTGTGAGGTTACAAATTGTGGAAATGACATAAACAGCTCGTGTCAGTCGGTAATACATGAAGAACTTAAAGCATCTGTATTATTCTAAATAACTCAGCTTCTGAGTTACGGATTGAGGATTTTTCATATATTCTGATTAAACTTCCCCCATCACTCCATTCCACAGTTAATCTTGTAAATATCATATTAATCATAATTAAGGAGGAATACTGATTTTAACCCCCCTACTCCTCCTATGCGAAAATTCGCAAAATTAATCACTCTGATTTACCCTCATAAAATCTAAAACTTTTTCGTTTTAGAGTTTTTTTTAAATTAGTTTTCTATGCTTTTTAATTCGATATTTAGTTTTCCAATTCAGTGTAATGGAACCAGCCAGAGAGAGAGAGAGAGAGAGAGAGAGAGAGAGAGAGAGAGAGAGAGAAAGAAAAGAATCCCTGCCATTTCCCTTTATTTTTATTTGTTTTTTTTCATCCAATTTTGGGGGACATGCATTTAGGGGGCATTCCCCCCTTCCTCTTATCCTGGTGGCCTCCATAGTCCTTACATGGAAGAAGTTTGGGACGACCAGAACTCTTCCTAGACCCGGCCGTCCAGCCAAACTGAGCAATGGTGGGAGAAGAGCCTTGGTGAGAGAGTAAAGAAGAAGCCAAAGATCACTGTGGCTGAGCTCCAGAGATGCAGTAGGGAGATGGAGAAAGTTCCACAAAGTCAGTATCACTGCAGCCTCCACCAGTCGGGGCTTTATGGCAGAGTGGCCCGATGGAAGCCTCTCCTCAGTGCAGACATATGAAAGCCCGCATAGAGTTTGCCAAAAACACATGAAGGACTCCCAGACTGAGAGAAATAAGATTCTCTGGTCTGATGAGACCAAGATTGAACTTTCTGAGTTCATTCTAAGCGGTATGTGTGGAGAAAACCAGGCACTGCTCATCACCTGCCCACTGGACCTTTTTCACACTTCCTTGTTTTTTGACTGGAAATACGCAACGGTCGAGGATCTTTGCTTCCGACAACAATAGCTGGGTTTCAATTACCCTTTTAGAAAAAATAAAAGCGATATTTCTTAAATTAAAAAAAAAAAAAGTACAATTGCGATATGCAGGTGTATCCATTGAATGGTATAAGCCGTAATTCTTGTAAAATCCCGCCCCGCGAGACTCCACTTTTGAGGAGGATGGAGATATAAACATGTTGTGTTTCAGAGCTGCTCCTCATCAGGAGATGAAAGCAACGGATGATGATTCAGAGGTAAAGTTCGTATGTACGGAGCCTCTGATCACATCAGCTTAATGCTTGTAAATGATCATAATTATCATAATTAAGGAGGAATAGCTGGATTCTAAGCCCCCTACGTCACGCCTGATGGCGAGTAATTGCGACAACAATGTTTCCATTGCACTTAGGTTTTGCGCAATTCCAGGTGTAATGGAAACCCAGCTACTGCCCCAAGCTGGAAAGTCAAGTCACTGCAGCACTGGGCTGTTTTTCTTTTGCTCTGAAGCAGTCCTACATCCATTTCCAAGACTTTTCAACATCCATCGATGATAGACATTATTAGGGATGGATAAACCGAAGCGTCATTAAACGCTGAGTCATTTTGACACAACAGCCGTAAGCACAAACTGTTGTACTGGATGTAACCGCATCATCCTGCTGCAAACATTTAATATAGTCAGAGAGCAAAGATAAAATAGAATAAATAAATAAAATAAAATGATGCCCTCAACTCTTGCCTCAGTCCTGAGTTACTGTTTTCATTTATCAGTGTTAAAGTAGAAGAAAAGAGTTTTGTATTTTTTGTCTTTTTAAGTATGGAGATAGTTTAATTGTGTTGTGTGAAGTCATGGCTGCTGTCATCTGTGGGATCCTTCATGGTGGACTGTGTTGAACAGCAGCGCGGATGCTGCTTTGTAGTCGGGGATTAATTTTCTCACGTATGTTATAATGAGAGGCTGAGCTGAGATAGTTCGGGTCCAGTAAAAGATCGCTGGACCCCCAACTGCCTCGTCTCAGCCTCTCATTATAACATGTGTGAAAACACTGGTAACCCACAGCTTTACTAGAATAATACATGTATGTTACTCAAAGCTACAACAGAAGCATGTTAAATAAAAGCCACGAAACATACAAAAGATGTCATTTTATTTCAAACTAGAATGAACTAAAATTATCCTTGCAATCTCTGCAGTAAAACACATTACAGCAATATTCTACCATCTATGATCTTTATTTTGTTCACAATCATTTAAAAAGCAGTAATTTTGAAATCAAAGTGATCAGGGAAGTTTGACCAAACCTTTGTGTAATCTTAAAAAGGAAAAAAACATTATTTCAGCAGAGGATGTAATTTTTGACATTAATTTTAGTTTTTCTTTTTTTAATAAATTTGCAAAAATTTCTACATTTCTGTTTTTTCTGTCAAGACAGGATGCTGAGTGTACATTAAGGAGAAATAAAACAAACTTTTCTGGATTTTGGCCAATGGCTGCAATGAAACAAAGAGTAAAAAGTTTAAAGGGGTCTTTAAACTTTCCGTACTTTCCGTACCCACTCTATATCACAAAGATTATAC
>JALJCO010010185.1:0-12049 GCA_023101725.1 Atherinomorus stipes | reverse complement strand
TCTGGACTCCTTTGGTTGTGCAGATGTGCTATATCGGGGATCACCAAATCCAAACCTATTGGGCCGGACAGTTTTCACTCTGTGTTCACGTGCAGCAAATAGAGTCGTCATGCAGAATTTTACTGGTTGTTGGATCCATTTAAAAATTAACAAATATGGAACATTTTTAGTAAAAGCTACATTTAAAAAATATCTCTGCCTCGTTGGGGGGTGTACAGAATGAAAGTACAGCATTTCCTTGAAAAATTGTATTTAGCCTGAAAATAAATATAAAATAAATTAACGAGTTTGACAATGGCGTTACATTTACACATACAGGTCAGCCTCATTGCAGGTTGCCAGATACGATCTCTGTGTGGGAACAGCATGTTGGGCACAGTTAGGCTGGTTCAGGGAAACGTAGTCCAGCAGCTGCTTCAGAGCTCGGAGATATTAATGCCTCTGAAGAGGAGTGACCTGAGAAGAGCAACAACTGGAGTAAATTTAGGTGGAAGCGACAATTAGATGGACCCACAAACGTTTTCCACGGCATCAAAACATGGAAATGGCGACTTTTCTCCTGGGTCGGTAAGCTAACGTGTTCGCTAACGTTAGCTGGCAGTGGCTAACTCCTGCAGTGTTGGACCTGTTGCAGCTGCTGGTCTCTAACCGTATCGGCAGCGAGTCTGGCATCCAAACGGCTGGAGATGTTTCTGTCGTTGCATCTACAACCGACACACGTGATGTCGCTGTTCTGTCCGTGTTCCATATTCAACCTTTTACTGAGTCAGTGGAAGCAGGGAGATCAGGGTTCCCATGCAACCTGGAAAACCTGGAAAATGATGGAACATTTGTCCAGGCATGGAAAATGAGAAAAAGAGTGAAATATCCTGGAAAATGATTTTTCCTCCCTCACCTTCGTCTCTGCTTCGCTGTAAAAAATATAAACTACACTTCTCCAAAAGCTCGCGGTGGAATTTATTATCTGTATTGTGATAACTTGACGCGTACTGTAGCAGCTGGAAAAGTCCTGGAAAATGACATTAAGAAAAGATTAAGAACCCTGGAGATGTTAAACCTCCAGGACTCTGGCCGCAGAGGTCCGGCTGTGGGGATCCTGGTCTATAAATGCCGCTCCTGCATCTGTTCCAGGCTTACTGACGGCGGTGGTGCTGCCTGTCGCTGGAGTCTGGACGCTGGGCGTCTTCCTCACCATCCTCATCACGGTGGCCAAGGCGGGCAGCCGGAGGGTCGCCAAGTCCGAGGAGCACTGATAACCAGCTGTTGGTGGCCATAATAAAACTTTCTGATCAACATCCTGCTGGTTCCGTCTTCTGTCTCTTATTCTGGACGGTTTCCCAGAAACAAACTTGTGGACGAGTTCAAGCATCACAGCTGGGAGATGCTGGTGGAGGAAGAATGAAACCTGCAGGGCTGCATAAAAATGAACCTTCATGGATCTACATTTTAGTCCAGGCCTCCTGCAGAGGATATTTTCTCAGTTGACACGTTTTGGTTTAAAAATGTGAACAAACTATTTTGCAGACGTTTGCACGTCTGCAGTTTGTTGCACAGAACATGCAAATCCTACTGCAACAGACGAGGAAAACTAAAGCATTTTGCAGAAGGTGAAGGGGTCAATTCTCATTTCTGATCCTGTAAAATCCATAAAACTGAGAAAACTGGCGGGTATGACCCAGAATCTGGAGACCTTCCAGTAATTTGCAGGTCGTATTTTAGAGGGACTCACTTCAGCATCTGAAACTTGGTTCTGAGCATCTTAGATTCAAAATAAACATGTTAGTTTCTTACCTGCGATCTGAAACTAACAACCCCATAACACTATTATGGGGAAAGTCTGATGTGAGAGGTCTAACTTCCATGATGTAGATGTAAAATATTGTGAATGCCTAAAGGCTTTTGTATGTCAGTTTAACAGTTGCTGATTTGTGTTCCACTTTTTTTCTTCCTGAACTTCCCTCTCCCCTTTATCTCTCCCTCTTTTGGACCAATAATCATCAGTGTTGTATAGTAACTAAGTAATTTTTACTTTCGTTACTTAAGTAGTGTATTTTTTTTTTATATTTGTACTTTACTACTTATATTTCTGATTACTTCACTACATTTTCCGGAAAAAATCAATACTTTTACTCCATCACATTTACCTGAGCATCTTAGTTACTCGTTACAAAATAAGGAACGAAACAGCCAATGAGAATCTTTGTTGTTGTTGTAGTGGGACTAGCAGCAGCCTTGTGCAGCCGTCTCTGAAGCTAAACACACCTTTATCTGCCTCAGCAGCAGGTGAACGGCTGTTCAGCATCGCTGGTCTGGTCTTCTCAGTCCAAGAAGAACCAGACTGAGTTCCCACCATTTTGCGAAACAACTTCTTTTGAGTTGAACAAAATGTCTTTCTGGGTTCAGTAACGACTGATGGACAGTTCATGTGCTGTCACACTGCAGTCACGTTAAAGTTCAACCAATCAAGTTCTTTGTTTGCATCACCTCCGAGCACCAAGAGTTTATAAGGAATGATTTAATATTGAATGCACGTCAGAGGATCTGTATCTTGTATGTGGTTGGCTCTTGCGGTATTGATGTCTTGGGTGCCTGTGTCTCCGATGTGGGGGCGGAGACGGTATATCTTTCAGCCCCAGTGTTGGGGTAGGTGTGTGGGGAGTGTGTGTGTGAGCGTGGTGGCGGGGTAGGGGGTGGGAGAGGTGGTGGCGCCCTGGTGTCAGGTGTATCAGGGACTTTGGGGTGGGGGCTGGCCTGCCCTGGGGCGTCGTCTGGGGGGTCCGGTCCTCCTGGGTTTCGGTTGGGCCGCCCGGGTCCGGGGGGGGTGGCTGCTCCTGGGCGCTTGGGCCCTGGGCCCGGCGCTGTCTCCGCTCCGGGGGACGCCCGGCGCCCGGTGGGGTCGGCAGCTGCTGGTCTTGGTCCGCTGGGGCCTGGGCCTCCAGACTGCGGGGGCTCCGGCTGGGGCCGCTTTTTGCCGCCCTTCGGGGGATGCATGTCCGCTCTTTGGGGGGGTAGCTGGGATCTGGGCCTCTGGGTGGCTGCTGGGGGCCTGGGTCGCGAGCCTTGCGGGCTTCCTCCTCCTTGCAGAGACGAGGCTGCATCTGCATGACTGTATCACCACGGAGCACCCTTTATTATGCATGTTGACACTGTGACACTGCTTCCCATTGCGATGACTAGGTCGTACCTCTTCTTTACTTCCCATTGCGATGACTAGGTTGTACCTCTTCTCTACTTCCCATTGCGCTGACTAGGTTGTACCTCTTCTCTGCGTAGTTCTGCGTGTGTTTGTATGATCTGAGGATATTTAAGCCACCTGCAGGTACTCCTGTAGGGGATTGCTTGTTTTGTTTTCCAACAGAGACCTTGGTTGTTTAGGGATCGCGGTACAGATGTACCAGTGAACTGTGTAAGTGGATTCATGTTTTCTCTTCTCTCTCTCTTCCTTTCCTTACTCCTCTCTCTGTTTCACTTTCTATCATTACCTCTATTCACTTTCATTTCTCCCTTGTCAGGCCCAGCAGTATGAAATGGAATGGTGTAATAGACAAATGTTTAAATAAAGAAATAAAATGAATAAACATGATATCAAGTGGAGCCTTATGTTCATAAAGCTCCGCTTGATAAAGCAAAACTGTTCAACAGAATAAAGCAATCAGATTTCCATTCTGCTTGCTTCAATGCTGGACAGGACAAGTAAAAAAGGAAAAAAAAATTAAAAGAAAAAAAAAAAAAAAAAAAAAAAAAAAAAAAAATATTGAATGCACGTGAGTATGAATGTTGGTAGACATGCATGCAGGTCTGCAAGGATGTTTGTGTGTACAGTATTTTTCTACATGGTTGCAGGTATTGAAACTTTTTTACACTGCAAATTAAAACTTAAAAAATAAATTAAACAGAAATAAAGAATGTTAACCCAAATTTCTGATTGCGTTTTATTTACAGTACTTTTTACTTTTTGATACTTGAGTACATTAAATACTAGCTACTTTTTTACTTTTACTCAAGTAATATTGCAGCGGGTGACTTTCACTTTTACTTGAGTAATTTTCCAGTAAGGTACTTTTACTTTTACTCGAGTATGGCTTTTGGGTACTTTATACAACACTGATAATCATACAGACAGTATTCAACAAGATAAATTACATAAATATGACAAGATACTAAAAAGAAAAGATGAAGTCATCTCTGCTCTCTCTCGCTCTTTGTCCTGTCCAGATGCTGATCAGAGATCAGCATTGATCCGACTTATAACTTTGAAATACAGATCAGCTGACACCCCCCCCCCCCCCCTCTTCCCTCACCTGAACCTGAGTCTTTTCATCTAAAGAAAAAAGAATCCTATGTCTATGATGAGGTTTTATTTTTAAGCGTCCTCCCAACCATACGGAGGATTAGGGCCACTGAAGGAAAAAAAAAATTCTGAGAAAAAAGTCAGACTGATTTTTTCAGAAATTAAAAGAAAAAAATCTGGAAAAATGTTTTTTTAAATGTTGTGGGAAAAAGTAAGAATTTTTCTTTTTCAGAAATCGGGGGGGGGGGGGGGATGCCCTGCGGGGGAAAAAAAAAATTAAAATGTTCTGGGTATTTTTTTCCTCAGTGGCCTTCTTCCTCTTCCATACAACCATTCGGGGTTGTTTCATTTTTTGTGTTTTGCCAGAGGTAACGGGCGCCTCAGGTTATTTGAGGTCATGTGTTCTGCATGTTATTTAACCCTCATAGCTCCTTAAGCTTTCTGAAGGGGGGGGGGTGAACAACCTTTTATGTTACTTTTTCTACTAATGCAAACAGCATAAAACTTGGTCCAGGTGTGTATTTTGGCCTGACTCATGATATTCTAGAACAGGGGTGTCCAGCTCCGGTCCTCGAGGGCCAAATCCTGCAGGCTTTTCATGTCTCCCTTCTCCAACACGCCTGACTGGTGCAGGGAGGCATGGAAAACCGTCAGGACAGCGGCCTTTGAGGACAGACTTTGGACACCACTGTTCTAGAAGATGGGGTGTGTAACTCTTTCTCTAAGGTCTCTAACTAAAATCCTCCTCATTTCCTCCTTAGAGCCAATCCGTGCCACATTGACTTGCATTGAAAAGGACCTTTCTAGAATCAAATGTTATTCCAGAATAAATGTTTAGGAGAACATTTATTCAAATGCAAACCAATTTCCCATTGGTCAATGAGAAACTCCCCGGGAAAATCCTGCTCTGTCAGTGCTGGAGGCTCTCGGGGCGGCCTCGCAAATTGGCCTACAAATGCCAGGACACAAGTTTTGGAGTCTGGCTTTTTGGCTTCTTTTGGTTTTTGTGTTCCTCTTTTAAGTCTTTTCTTACTCTTAACTTGTCCCGTAATTCAGCCGACCCCAAAGTTACGCGTATCCTTGAGTCGCGCTTGGTCCTGAATTTCTGTCTTGATCTCCAAGACTTGTGTTTCTCTGCGCGCGAGATTTAAAGTCTAGTGAGGTTAGAACCGCCCACCTCCTTCATCCTAGTCCATCGTTTCTTGGTACCTCCATCCGTTATAAATGGTAATCAGCACCAAACTTTAAAGGTATATTGTGAGTTCTGGAGGGTGAAGCAAAATCGCCTTCCACAGACCTCAATCTTGCTATTTGCAGCCAAAGTAAGTGTGACTGTACCCCTGGACCACACCATACTCATGCCCGGACAAGACCGAGTCCTGTCCGGAAGGGAGTAGCTGCTGGCTTATCGATCCGTCTGTCTGCTCCTCCGCGAGGACATCACTGCCGGGACTAAACCCCCTGGAAGTTTCGCCCAGCCAGAGGACCTCTAACGGCGTAAGACCATTTTCAGCGCTCTGTTACAAATGGTGTCTTGGCAGTCACGCATCAATTATAACTAATTATTCATTTGATCTAACTCTAAATTTTCCTCCAAATTGTAGATCCCAGTCGAATTCTCATTCTTATCCCCTTACAGAATTAGCTTAATTCATCTCCCATTAGATACTCACTTAATTTCATCTCATTTAATTAGCGATGCAATGACTAGAGGTTTTCATGTCTGCTACTCAGAGGTTTTACTTATGGTAGTTTATGCAACTCCTTTTTACTATAGATTCAAGCTTTTCCCTCCTTCTTGACTCTTAATGTGCTACAAAATTGCAAAGTTGTGCTAAATCTGCTTTGTGGCTGAATAAACCCAATGTGATTATTCCGAATCTGTGTCCTGAGTTTTCTGGGTGTATATTTTCACAGGTAAAAATCCTTTGCAGCAAGAACTCACGTGAGACTGATTTATCCAAATTTTAATTTTAATAAATCAATTTTTAGGCTTTTCCCATGTCGGGCCTGAGCGTAAGATAAATCATTAGACATTTGGGTGGTGCCCGAGGCTGTATTAATATTGATGAAGCGCTAAATACCAAAAAATAACTTTTCCACCACGTTTCTCTCCGTTGCCTTGAACAGGCTGTGTCCTGCATAAAGCTGCAATTCGGTGTCTAAATTTCCCGCGCTGCCGGTGAAAACATGCTTCGTATTTGAACGGCGTCTGATGGACAATGAGCCTCAAAAACGGTTTTTGCACCCTTTTTAATTTTTTTCTCCGCCGGTCTGTCTTTGAAATATTATAGAAATGACGTCCAGTTATACTGAAAGTCTTACTGCCGACGCTAGAAGAAGATGCGAAGCTGAACTAGTATCTGTTAGACCAGGGGTCGGCAACCCAAAATGTTCAAAGAGCCATATTGGACCAAAAAACCGAAAACAAATCTGTCTGGAGCCGCAAAAATGTAAAAGTCTTAAATAAGCCGGTCGGCAACCTGTTTCAGCCAAACAGCCTTTTAGACCCGTTTCCTACAATAAAGAAAACACTGGAGCATCAACTGACTTTTAACATTGATAATTAAATAAAACTTTAACGTTAAATGTGTTGCATTTAACATAAAAACGAGAAAACGAAATTACATTTCTGCATCCAGCAAAAAAACATTTTAAACTAAAAAAAAGAAAAGACGTCGGGTTGAAGGTCACTTTAAAAAAAAAAAAAAAAAAAAAAAAACTATTTGTTGTATTTATGTAGGATGGAAAAAGACGCAGCTTTAATAATCTACCAGCAGCAAACCAAACACGCTGTCCTGTCTGTGCCGTCGTCCTTTTACTGGCGCGTGCAGAAGGCTACCCGAAAAGTGAAATTACTGTTTCACAAAATATGAACATAGCTACGCAAAATAATCTGGTCTGCAGTGAAAACAAATGAATCTGCCCACGCAGCGCTGAACATGCTCAGTGCATCAGACACTTTTCTTCTCTATCGTCGGCCTACCTGCTGGAGAAGTGATCAAAGCGCAGCATGACAGGGTCGGAGTGGACAAACAAGCTTTTGCTCGTTTATTATTCACTTTAAATGCCAGAACTGCAGCAACAGCGCAACAGAGACGCTCCGCTGTGAGGCGTTCGTGGGACAGTGCGCCAGGAGGAAAGTTCAGCGCTCCGCGACTCCTCCACACTCAGTGATATTCTTTGTTTGTAATTAATTCCGTTTTTAATGTTTAATTCCGTGATTGCTGATTCAATAGGGCTGTATCATGCTATGCTGCACAATAGCGGCACGTGAGCATGAAGTGCAGTTATTAACACTGATTGGCTGCATAAAGGTTTGTGAGACGCATCATAGCATGCTGGACAGTTACTTGCCGTTTTACTGCAGTTACCTGCTTGTTGCACCTGACACTCAATGGGCTGCTTTGCAAAATGGTAAAATATGAAGTCTTTATTTTAATAGTTGAGTTGGATTTTATTTCACGTGCTGCATTTGCAGTGCTCGGAGAACTCGGGAAAAGTGCGCAACTGTACATGAAGCAGGGGGCCAAGAGAATTATTGTCCCGGGGATTGTAGATTTTTTCTCTAGAATATCATTCTAAATAATTCCCTCATCCCCCTCCCCATATATTAATTCCCCTATATACACCCCCTTGGCAACCCGCGGCTCCGGAGCTGCACGCGGCTCTTTAGTCCCTCTGTTGCGGCTCCCTGCATTGGAAAATGAATTAATGACTATTCTACTAAAGTGTATTGTATTTTGGTTGGTTCACTTTAATAATGTGATTCTAAAAGACCAAGACAAATGTCCCCTTGAGAGACAATAAAGTTTCTTATCTTATTCTAAATTTGAGGATTATGATGATCCCTCTGAGGGATTCATGTACAGTTGCGCACTTTTCCCGAGTTCTCTGAGCACTGCAAATGCAGCACGTGAAATAAAATCCAACTCAACTATTAAAATAAAGACATAATTTATATTTTACCATTTTGCAAAGCAGCCCATTGAGTGTCAGGTGTAACAAGCAGGTAACTGCAGTGAAACGTCGAGTAACTGTCCAGCATGATATGATGCGTCTCACAAACCTTTACGCAGCCAATCAGTGTTAATAACTGCACTTCATGCTCACGTGCCGCTATTGTGCAGCATAGCATGATACAGCCCTATTGAATCAGCAATCACGGAATTAAACATTAAAAACGGAATTAATTACAAACAAAGAATATCACTGAGTGTGGACGTGCCGCGGAGCACTGAACTTTCCTCCTGGCGCACTGTCCCACGAACGCCTCACAGCGGAGCGTCTCTGCTGCGCTGTTGCTGCAGTTCTGGCATTTAAAGTGAATAATAAACGAGCAAAAGCTTATTTGTCCACTCCGACCCTGTCATGCTGCGCTTTGATCACTTCTCCAGCAGGTAGGCCGACGATAGAGAAGAAAAGTGTCTGATGCACTGAGCATGTTCAGCGCTGCGTGGGCAGATTCATTTGTTTTCACTGCTGACCAGATTATTTTGCGTAGCTATGTTCATATTTTGTGAAACAGTAATTTCATTTTTCGGGTAGCTTACTGCACGCGCCAGTATAAGGATGACGGCACAGACAGGACAGCGTGTTTGGTTTGCTGCTGGTAGATTATTAAAGCTGCGTCTTTTTCCATCCTACATAAATACAACAAATAAAATAGTTTTTTTTTTTTTTTTTTTTTAAAGTGACCTTCAACCCGACGTCTTTTCTTTTTTTTAGTTTAAAATGTTTTTTTTGCTGGATGCAGAAATGTAATTTCGTTTTCTCGTTTTTATGTTAAATGCAACACATTTAAAGTTTTATTTAATTATCAATGTTAAAAGTCAGTTGATGCTCCAGTGTTTTCTTTATTGTAGGAAACGGGTCTAAAAGGCTGTTTGGCTGAAACAGGTTGCCGGGTTCTGCCGGGGGTTTTTCCTCCCTGTTAAAAGGGTGTTTTCCTTCCCACTGTCGCCACCCCTCCGTGCTTGCTCAGGATGGGGGATTGGACCGGGTCAAGTCAAGATTCGATCCAATCTGTTGGTTTCCTTAACTAGGCTATTATGAATCTGACCTGAATTTTTCTGTCTGTTTAAGCGCCCTGAGGTGACACTGTCATGAATGGACGCTATACAAATAAAGTTGAATTGAACAGGTTGCCGACCGGCTTATTTAAGACATTTACATTTTGGCGGCTCCAGACAGATTTGTTTTTCGGTTTTTTGGTCCAATATGGCTCTTTGAACATTTTGGGTTGCCGACCCCTGCCTCAGAGGGATCATCATAATCCTCAAATTTAGAATAAGATAAGAAACTTTATTGTCTCTCAAGGGGACATTTGTCTTGGTCTTTTAGAATCACATTATTAAAGTGAACCAACCAAAATACAATACACTTTAGTAGAATAGTCATTAATTCATTTTCCAATGCCAGGGAGCCGCAACAGAGGGACTAAAGAGCCGCATGCGGCTCCGGAGCCGCGGGTTGCCGACCCCTGTGTTAGACTAAGTGATGCCCATCTTCTGCTGCTAGAACCTGGTTAGACGAACCTACCTGTACATAACAGCCTGATGATCAGTTTCCCGATCTCATGATGTATTTGGTTTCATCAGGTAAGCCCCGTGTTCAAGCCATTTATTTTTTATAGAATATTAATTTTCCCCGGATTTTTAAGAAATGGTGGTATTTCTTTGATGTACTTCTCAGGAGTTTTCTGATAAATCTATAAATTACCGGCAGTCTCATCTGTATGTAACTGGTTATGACTGTGCATGTTTATAATGCTGCAAATGCCTTTCTGCCGCTTTTTATGCTTTTATTCTTATGTGGGAACATTGATGGCAGTAATCTGGATGAACGTGATCGTTAACAGTCCTGAGGAGACGGAACAGCGGGCGGCGCTGTGATTCTGTACATCCACTGATTTAATGGTGTTTTCTATCATCTGTACAAAAACAACTACAGGGTTTAAAAAGTGAGACCAGAATATACTTTTTTATCAGTCACAAAGTGATCCGAACATACTGTTAGATGTTTCCATGGTTTCCAGCGTGAACTGTCAGCATTTATGGGCTTGATAGCAGCTAGCCACTTAGCATGTTGTTCGGGACTTTTTCTGTTGTTTTGGGAACTGGAACAAACATATTCTCTTATCCGTGTGATAGATATGTTTATGGCAGCCAGACACAGCGGGACTTCTCGGTATTTCCAAAGTAGAATAAACGCAGATTGACGAGTAATGAAGCAGGTAATTCAGTGGCTCCCCTATGCAACAAAGCCATGTTTTCACCTCCTACCTAACCGGATGTGACGAATTTGGCGAAAATTCCCGGATGCTCGCGGTGATCCATAGTAAAAAATGCTCCTGGAAAACATCATCCACCCTGCCTTTAACATAAATTAATTAAAAAAAAAAAAAAAAACACGGTAACACAAAAAGTAAAGATGCTTAAAAACATTTTTATAGCTTTAAAAAAAAAAAAAAATACTCTAGGGCAATCTTGCACCAAAAAAAAATGTTGTTTTTTTTGCATTAATCACATTTTTTTTAAGCCCATTTTTAGTTTTTGGAAG
Organism: Atherinomorus stipes; assembly: GCA_023101725.1. Classification (NCBI taxonomy): domain Eukaryota; kingdom Metazoa; phylum Chordata; class Actinopteri; order Atheriniformes; family Atherinidae; genus Atherinomorus; species Atherinomorus stipes. The sequence continues at coordinate 1,197 of JALJCO010010185.1, read as the reverse complement.
TTGGAGCACCATGTATGCAAAGTGGAATTTTAAGGTTTAAAATTTTAAAACTCATTGACTTTTTGCTATTGATGGTTAGGCCAGAAGTCTGTGATGACAGCCATCAAAGAAAATGGCAACTTTTCATTTTTAGATCTTATTTACAGGCCACTTACTGACACTGGCCAGTCCTTAAGAAGCTGAACGTAACTTTTTCTTAGGGAGCTATGAGGGTTAAATGAAGAACGGACTGTGGAATGTAAATAAATGTCAACCTGACTTTTAAACATCATGGGAAGTGTCGTTAGTAAGCTGATTAAATTCATATGAACTACGCCCTCACAGTGGACAGTGGGATGAAGTTGCTACACCAACGTTGATATAGATATTGATCGATACTAGTGCGATTATATCAGTACTTCAGTGTAAGCCTTGAACCCTATCAGAATCTTCATAAATATGGAGGATAAAGTGGTTTCTGGTGGATCCGGTTCTCTGCTATGACGAGGCCCCCATATTCAAGTCAAGTCACATTTATTTCTAGAGCACATTTAAAAACAACCTCAGTTGACCAAAGTGCTGTACAGAATAAAAGAATAAACCAGAAACAAAAACAATAAAAAGACAAGCACATAAACACGTAAAACCAACAATACCAAATATATAAAATAAATGTTTTATAAAAATGAATTATAAATGTATATAAATATATTCCCTAAACCAGCTTCTCTCACTAAGATAAATCCGGACGTTTGAAACGGCTCCATGGAAGCTTTAAACTATCACACAGAGATGTGGTTTCTGGTGGATCCGGTTCACCTTGGTGTCAAAATATCTACATGCCAAATATCAGTTTCTCATCCAGATAATGACAAATTCAGATTATTATGGTATGGATGATAATTTGGTTACTAATTCATTTTGAAAAATAGTGTATAGATTCCACAGAATAATCTGCATAAATCTGTTTATTTGACAGCCCTGTTAAAAAGTATTGGCATCGACGATACTAGCCCTTTATTTACTTGGTATGGGGTCGATACCAAATGTTGCAGTACTGCACACCTCTAGTCGGCATCACTTTCTGGGATCATCAATGAATCATTTTTGAAAAGGGGAGTTGTGTTTCAGCCTGTTACTGAATGGATTTTACACTTTTTTAAGCACATAGGGTAAAGAAAGAAAGAAAGAAAGAAAAAAAGAGAGAAAAAAGAAAGA
>JALJCO010010184.1:0-160146 GCA_023101725.1 Atherinomorus stipes | reverse complement strand
CCACGTATTGCTGGAGGAAATCTGAAGGACGTCACATTCCTGGTTATTGGAACATATATATATATATAAACCAGGGCCTGAAATTCGCTGCGGGATTGCGGGAATCGCGCATAATACCATCAATTCCCGCAAACTTCGCTCTTATAATGCGGGAAATTCCCGCTTGCAATTGCAGCGACGTAATGTGCAGTGAACCTTTGCATCGGAGCCATAAAATGACGTAGAATAAAGGGCTCGACACGCTTGAGGCGACATCGCTCCCTCTCCTTTCATTCAGAAGGAGTGACGTCGCCTCCCGCGTCGGCCCTTTAATAAAGCGCGCGCTCCCTTTCTCTCTCTCTCTGACCTGTCAGATGTCGCAGCTTCCCTCATGTTGATAAACCAGCCATTGTTGGCGGATTTCCCACCGGTAAGACGATACTTTCACGGAGTCTTATAACGTAAATGTAACTTCGGGTCACCTGAAGGGAAGCTGGTCTGGACCAACACCAGTAAAGATCTGCGCTGTGGCAGCGCCGGTGTCGGTCTCGTTTACGACCCAAATCCTCCGGATCCTCAGGTAGCGCCGGTGCTGGTCACGGTACCAAGCAGCCCAAAGAAAAGTTTTAGCCTAACTGGCTCAGAATATCCGTGTTTGATCATAATGATGGAGACACGAGCTGCTCAGTTTAATGTTGGTGTGATGAGACCAACATCAGCGCTGCGTCACCGTTTCTCACATGGCAGCTGAATGTGAGATCGATTCATAGATAAAGATAATATTGATAAATAATAGTTTGATATTAGGAATACATTTTATATTTTGACGCATAGGCTAAAGAGCATTAAATATGTCATATTAAAAATCAAAATTTTGTATTATTTTGGAGAAAGAAGCTGATTTTGGGGATGTTTCCTCATCATTTTCTCACATTCTCACTGCTCTTCACTTGTTCTTGTTTATCTCAGCTTCTTTATTGTTTTCTCTGTGTTTCCATTTTCTTTCCTATTAAGTATCTTTGGGTGTTCTTAAAGGTGTTATTAAATGTGTTATTATATTCATTAAGTTTCTGACAGTTTTCTAGCCTTGCATGTAGAAGATGCTCTGTCCTCCCCAAGACCAGTTTGATTTTAACAGAACTTTTATCAAATGCAAGAGATTACGTAGAGGAGAGAGAACAGAACAGAGCTGGAAGAAAGAACCACCAGAACCACTGATTATAATTATGCAGTTGAAAGATGCAACAGATTACTGCAATATGTACTTTTTGTATTAAGTTGGTAAAAACTGATGATAGCTGATAAAGAGAATGGAGACGGGACAAGAGAGCTGGTTAAAATGAAAACTAAGAAGGATGAAAAAGACAAATTAATGCTCCTTATTAATCTGAGGTACGGGTAGGACGCTGTAAGACCTGTGGTAAAGCGCCCTGTAAATATCCCCCCCCAAAGTATCCAAATCCCCCTTGGTGAAGCATGTAAGGGGGAATTCCCCCCATTTTGAGAAGTGAATTTCAAGCCCTGTATAAACGTTATTTGCTCTGATCAGGGCAACGTTGTGACCAGAAAATAAAAATAATTCAGTTGCGAACACAAACGGATCAGGAAGACGGTGTCCTGCAGCCTTTAGTTTCATCTGCAGGACATGTGAAGGCTACGTGGTCTGTACAGTCCTTAAACAGTACCAAAAGCCAAATATGGGACAAAATAGAAAAGTAACCACCTTTGAAAGAGTTAAATTTTTTAAACTTTGATAAGTAATCATGAGATGTGCGTTATTCCAGTGTGGCTTGTCATTGAAGCCAGTTTCTAAAGATGAATAACAGTTTTCATTAATGCTCCGATGTAAAAAAAATAAAATAAAATAAAATAAAAAAAATGTCAGAGTAACAGAGAGATCTCTGAACAACAGACCTGAAGGTTATCATTACCTTACATGACGGTCCAATGTAAATCCAGATATTCACTCTATTTTCCATGTTAGCAGATACGAGGCAATTCGGACTCGTTCCCCAAGCAATGCAAGATGGCACAACACACAAAACGCTGGTGGAATTAGTCTATTTGTGACACTGAGGCTGTCAGACATGATGAGATTTTTATGAGAAAAACTGAGAGAGAAAATGTTAAACAAGTAGTTGTCACAGGATTTGTAGTTTAATCATCAAGTACAACACTCGTGCAGTAGCTATGTGAGCCTCTTAGAAAGATGGGCAGAATCAACTTCTGATTGCTACGTTTTATTCAGGATATTCTATGCAGCCAACATTCTCAGGAATAAATAAAAGTATCAAATTAAGACTCGTCTAAATCAAATTTTAGACCTTGGATGGATAGCTGGTTGTTTTTCAGACATTTTAAGGCCTTGAATTTAAAGTTTAGATTTTTTAGAATGTTTAAGACCCTGCAAGAACCCTGTTTCTATACATCTGAAGTCCAAATTGTCCAAGTTGTGGGGTCTGCTGGAGCCCATCCCAGCAGCTTTTTGCATACATGTGCACATATTCCGCCAAGTTTGTTTCGTTTTGTACCTTTGCGTGGGAAGTCACGTACACTACTTTCAGGCCCTATTTTGTGCGTAAGCAACGTTTATAAATGAGGCCCCAGTTCATTTCAGGGCCAACACAGAGACAAACAACGCCAACAATCTCGCACACTCACTTTCACGGTCAACTTAGAATCACCATTTAACATGACATGGATGGTTTTTGGACTGTAGGAGGATAGATGGAGTACGTGGAGAGTCCTTACACATGCAGGAGTAGAGCATCCAGAAAGACCCCAGCCGAGGTTTAAAACAGGAAAACTCTTACTATGAAGTTGGTTTGTAGAGGCTGAGCAATCTGTTTTGGTTTTCAAGAACATTACAGAAAATGCTAAAGAAAGTGTGAATTATGTTCAGCTCAGGACATTTACAGAATGTTGAAAGTTCGCCAAGTCACGTTGCTGGATGAGCAGCACCAGGGTGTTGCTGAAGATCCCACCAGAAACTGATTACAGCCAGAAATCCCTCTGTGTCTGAGCTTCTATATGTTTGAGTGTTAAATCTAACATGAGAGTTGGCACATCTAACTTTGAGGCCACAAATCTGTCAGAAATGTCAGAGCTGTGCCTGTGAATCAGTCTGAAGCAAGTGAAGATTGATTAACTGTTATAGCTCCCAAAGAAAACGGTACGTAAAGCTTTCAGGGCACAGACTGGCCAATGACAGTTAATGGCTTGTAAATATGATTTAAAATGACAAGTCACATTTTTCTTTCATGGCTGTCATCACAGAATTCTGGCCTAACCATCAATAGCAAAAATCAATGCCTTTTAAAATTCTAACTCTTCCACTTTGCATACACAATGCTCCAACTTCCAAAAAACTGAAAATGGGGTTAAATTAAACACGATAAATGCAAAATTACTTTTTTTGTGCAGGATTATCAGAGCCCTGGAGTATTTAAAGAAAGGTATAAAAATGTTTTTTGATGCATCTTTACTTTTTGTGTTAAGAGGTATTTATTTATTTATTTATTTATTTATTTATTTATTTATTTTTTGTTAAGTTACATTAAGCTTCTTAAGGGCACGGACTGGCCAATGTCAATTATTGGTAAATATTATCTAAAAATTAAGTTGCATTTTTTTCATGGCTGTCATCACTGACTTCTGGCCTAACCAGCAATACTAAAAAATCAATAAGTTTAAAAAGTTTAACCCTTTTAAGTTCCAGTTTGTACACAAAATTTTCCCACTTCTTAAAAGTGAAAAGTGGGTTAAATAGCCAAAAATACCCTGTAGGTGGCAAGCCATTATTAGATAGGCAGAGCATTAGATTATAGCAACCACAATTAAAAAGGCTCAATGAGAACTTGATTCAAGATAAAATGCAAAAAAATATGGGAAAAATTCCAATTTGAACTGGAATGGCAGCATTACAGAGAGGGAACTAAATTCCCTGCAAAAGACTGACCTGAATAATTAGCTGTCTTTTATGCATGTGATCTGACTGATTAAAATGCTTGGAAAAAAAAACAACTAAATTACAAATTTGAGACCCTTTCATGCACAAATAACCTCACATGAAAGAAAAATGATTTTTTACTTCATTGGATGTGTTCAGCATTTTAGAGTTTTTGAAGAACAGTAATTTGCTGAAATGACATCGAAGTCTATGGTTTCATCACTAAGATAAAAAGCGGGGCCCTTTTTGAGTAAATGGTCTTATGTCATGGAAAACTGTTCAAACTACATCATTGAAGTGTAGAGCAAGTGTGTGAGGCAAAACAATTTTATCCTAAAAATTTATTCTGAAATGGCATTTGATTATAGAAAGGTCCTTTTCAATGCAAGTCAATGGTGCACGGATTGGCACTAAGGAGGAAATGAGGTGTATTTTAGTAAGAGACCTTAGAAAAAGAGTTACACAACCCATCTTCTAGAATATCATGAGTCAAGCCAAAATACACACCTTGACCAAGTTTTTTGCGCTTTGCATTAGTAGGAAAAAGTAACAAGGTCATTGCTACCCCTTCAGAAAGCTGAGGGAGCTATAAGGGTTAAGATGCCATATACTTATATGTGTTACCCACATGAAAGCACTTTGTCTGACATGGAGATGAGGATATTTCAGGTCACGCGGTATGTAAACACTGATCTGGGACTCATATGGACAGAAATAACAGGGATTTTAACAAAATTGAGAAAATATGTTGACAGTTAAATAAATGCATAACATACTCCACTCTTTAATTAACTTCTGGTCAGGTTTGCTGAAAGGTCTTAAATCTCCAGATGCCGCACTGGATCTGCTTAGTGTGAAGCGTTTGTCAGTTTTATTGCTCAACTCCCAGGTGTGTAAAACACCAAAACACACCCTTGTTAGAAAGCAGCATACATGCTCCGAAGAGGCATGCATATACATTTTTGTTTACAAATTAAATCTTAGATCAACCTTGTAAAACGTTGAACGCGCATATAACATCATCCAAAAAAAAATCCAGTAAGAATGTGGAGTATATCCAGGAAACCGAGAGGGTTTTGGTTTATGTGACGAGAACAAAATAGAAACAAACCGCACACCCCTCCCTTTATACACATTTTGAAATTATTGTTTATCAAAACCTGATCTCAGCCAGAAAAAAAAGCAATCAGATAACGCATGAGGCAATCTCTGCAAGTATCATTAGCACGTCATCACAATTCATCTGCCATCTTGTTGCTTTCATTGCAGCTAATCAGATTAGCATGCACATGCCATTACATCAGAGTACCTGTGCATCATTTCACTTGATGACATACTGTTTCAAACTCCCAACACATGGAACAACTTACAATACAGACTCCAAAAAAAAAAGACAAGGGAATATGCTTATTTGCAGAAAGCATGCAATAATCGTATTGCATCATGTTGGCTCACATACCAACAAACAAAACACCACAAATACACTCACACATGTCGCAGGCTGTGCTGAGTGGTTCATCCAGCACTGATGAGGGAAGAGGCTCGGGCAGCTGCAGATCTGATATTCAGAGTTATGTGTCGGCCAGCAGCAGCGCTAGCCAACGCCAGATCTGAGGTGCTGAACAGCACAAGTCTTTGATCCTGAACATGTAATTAACATCTTTCCCCATCACAGGCAAAACATATTGTGACATAAATTAGTTTGTTTTTAAGCTTTTTACTTCCATATTTTTCCAAGGGGGTTTTTGTTTTGAGTCACCATTTTTGATCCTACAAGGAGCCCCAGGATCATGGATGGACCCGCGTTTTCAGTTAAAATCATGCAAGGTGGGGTGTTCTGTTAAAGCTAAGTAAAATGTTCAGCTACTTCAAGTTCTGAGCAGCCTCTTAAAAGTATTTGTCAGAGTAAAATATGTTGGATTTTATTGTTTCACTTGTTATTTATACTGGTTTTAAAATTTTTGTCTTTGATTCTAAAATTCACTTCCAATAACAAAAGTACAAAACTGCAGAGCAATAGTGTCCAAGTCTATTCCTCCAGAGCAACTTGTCTCGTTACCTCTGCAGAGCTGAATGACGAGTGCACGACATAATTAAGGTGACGTTGAGGAAGAATTGCATCTAACCATTGCACGATAGCAGCTCTTAAGGAATAGACTTGGACACAGAGCAGTTTTTTATCATCCAAAAGTTCGGGAGATTGATTCCAGGTTTCCCAAGGCAACATGCAACCAAAAAACTGTCAAGAATGTAAGCTACATTAAAATGAAAGAAACTATGAAATGCATATATAAACTGAGTGACTAAAAATGTAATATAGTCCGTATTTTTGTGCACGACCTAAGGATGGGCATATCAATACCCTGGAGTCAAAACTTCAATACCAGCCAGAAAAATATTGGAATCAATACTTTTTTGAGTATTGCTATACCACTGTACAGATACAAAACATGCAGTTTGTTTCCACTTCTAAGAGTTTTAGGTAATGAAATGATGTGAAAGCAGCCAGACTCTAGCTTCTATATTACATGATGGTGGTAGCCTATCAGATTCTGGCTTCAGTATCACATGATGGTGGTAGCCTATCAGATTCTAGCTTCTGTGTCACATGATGGTGGTAGCCTATCAGATTCTCGCTTCTGTATCACATGATGGTGGTAGCCTATCAGATTCTAGCTTCTGTATCACATGATGGTGGTAGCCTATCAGATTCTAGCTTCTGTATCACATGATGGTGGTAGCCTATTAGATTCTGGCTTCAGTATCACATGATGGTGGTAGCCTATCAGATTCTGGCTTCTGTATCACATGATGGTGGTAGCCTATCAGATTCTAACTTCTGTATCACATGATGGTGGTAGCCTATCAGATTCTAGCTTCTGTATCACATGATGGTGGTAGCCTATTAGATTCTGGCTTCAGTATCACATGATGGTGGTAGCCTATCAGATTCTGGCTTCTGTATCACATGATGGTGGTAGCCTATGAGATTCTATCTTCTGTATCACATGATGGTGGTAGCCTATCAGATTCTAGCTTCTGTATCACATGATGGTGATAGCCTATCAGATTCTGGCTTCTGTATCACATGATGGTGGTAGCCTATCAGATTCTGGCTTCTATATCACATAATGGTGGTAGCCTATCAGATTCTGGCTTCAGTATCACATGATGGTGGTAGCCTATCAGACTCTAGCTTCTATATCACATAATGGTGGTAGCCTATCAGATTCTGGCTTCAGTATCACATGATGGTGGTAGCCTATCAGACTCTAGCTTCTATATCACATAATGGTGGTAGCCTATCAGATTCTGGCTTCAGTATCACATGATGGTGGTAGCCTATCAGATTCTGGCTTCAGTATCACATGATGGTGGTAGCCTATCAGATTCTGGCTTCAGTATCACATGATGGTGGTAGCCTATCAGATTCTGGCTTCAGTATCACATGATGGTGGTAGCCTATCAGATTCTCGCTTCTGTATCACATGATGGTGGTAGCCTATCAGATTCCAGCTTCTGTATCACATGATGGTGGTAGCCTATCAGATTCTAGCTTCTGTGTCACATGATGGTGGTAGCCTATCAGATTCTAGCTTCTGTATCACATGATGGTGATAGCCTATCAGATTCCAGCTTCTGTATCACATGATGGTGGTAGCCTATCAGATTCTAGCTTCTGTATCACATGATGGTGGTAGCCTATCAGATTCTAGCTTCTGTGTCACATGATGGTGGTAGCCTATCAGATTCTAGCTTCTGTATCACATGATGGTGGTAGCCTATCAGATTCTAGCTTCTGTATCACATGATGGTGGTAGCCTATCAGATTCTAGCTTCTGTATCACATGATGGTGGTAGCCTATCAGATTCAGCCTCATGCGTCTGTGCTCTTATTGGATGTCTATCAAATACGTTCCACCTTTCAACACAACAGTTGTTCTGATTGGATGTCTTTGCTGTCGGGTATTTTCATCTCATTTTTATTTGCTGACAAAAATGTCATTAACTTTCGTTACAGTTTTGATCCCTGCGCGTTGGTTTTCATCTAGTTTTTGTTTAGTTTTTTTGTTGAGTAAAATAGATTGTGGACGAAGAAGAAAATTATTCTTAAACAAAGTTAACACTGCTACCCACTCAGGACACTTGGATTACATTGGATGAGCAGTTTGGAGGAATGTTGACAAGTTTTTGTGGACTTTTATGGACCTTTTTGTTTTAGGCACTGGTGAACTCCATTATATGAAAGTCGGTGGATAATGAAAACCCCCCGGACCCCCAGCTGCAATTGAGATATGAAAAAAAGTGCTCCAGATTCTTGCTCAGCATGAGGGCCAGTAGAAAATGAACGCATGTCATTCTTTAGGTGTTGGATCCCTTTAAACACTTGGAATAAGTACATGAAATACGTACTCTTTAAGTCTTCAGCTAAATGCATCATGTCGTAAGAACGGCACAAAAATGATTTCCCCATGTCGGTGGCTTCATATGAAATCAAACATTCTAAATCTAGTGAACATTAACCACATTATAAATCCCCTTTTTTGTATTTCTACATATTTGTCAGCTCATCAGAGAGTGGTGAATAAAATCCTCCCTGAAAGAAATTCGAAACTCATCGAAACAAAGTTGTTTTTGGAAAAACACAGAAAGTAAGATGTAGAAAAAGAAAGCCGTTTCTGTCCTGCTTGAAAAAAGGGAGAGAGAAGTAAGCATGTCAGCACTTTTTGTCAGACGAGCTCATCGCTTCTTGTTGTGGCCTGCCAACATTGCAGCGCCCGAGGTGTTAGGAGCCTGTCACGAGAGGACCAGACAGTGGCTCACATGTGTAACTGGATCTGCATGGACCGTAATCTGCATTGTGCTGCTGCTGAGTGAAGACATGAATCTGCAACACCATATTTGTTAAGAAAGGGGAAGAATACCTTTTTTCATTTAGGTTCACAGGTTTAGTGTGTCAGCTTGTAGCTACTGCCCTTCATTTTAAACAAGTTAGGTTATACATTATTTCTTTATCTATCATACGCAGCTGTGTGAATCAGTGTCCTGATTTCTTCTTTTTTTGTATGTTTGTCACACTTGTATGTTTCAGATCATCAAACAAATTCAAATATTAGACAAAGATAACACAAGTAAACACAAAATGTAGTTTTTGAATGAAGATTTTTATTAGTATGGTGGGGAAAAAAAAAAAAAAAACCTACATGGCGATGTGTGAAAAACTGTGTGAAAATCCTGAAGGAGAATGTCCGGCCATCTGTTGGTGACCTCAAGCTGAAGCGCACTTGGGTTCTGCAGCAGAACAATGATCCAGAACACACCAGCAAGTCCACCTCTGAATGGCTTAAGAACAACAACATGGAGACTTTGGAGTGGCCTAGTCAAAGTCCCCGCCTGAATCCCATTGAGATGCTGTGGCATGACCTTAAAAAGGCGGTTCATGCTGGAAAAGCCTCCAATGTGGCTGAATTACAACAATTCTGCAAAGATGAGTGGAACAAAATTCCTCCACAGCGCTGTAGAAGACTCACTGCCAGTTATCACAAACGCTTGATGCAGTTGTTGCTGCTAAGGTGGAACAACCAGTTATTAGGTCTAGGGGGCAAATCACTTTTTCACACAGGGCCATGGAGGTTTGGAATGCCCTCCTTTTAATAAAAATCTTCATTTAAAAACTGCAATCTTTGTTCACTTGTGTTATCTTTGTCTAATATTTAAATTTGTTTGATGATCTGAAACATTTACGTGTGACTAAAATGAAAAAAAAGGAAACAGAAAGAAATCAGGAAGGGGCAAACACTTTTTCACACAACTGTATATACATCAATATCTGGTAAAATCTTCTGACAGAGCCTAAGATTTATAATCTGGAAGTCTGCATTCAGTTAAGCCCAGCACCTAGAAACATCTGGATCATATCAGGATTGTGGTGGGGCTTCAGTTGTTCACTTAACTAGTTTAAAGGTTTCACTTAATGCAAAATCCCAAATGTAATTTCTTAAGTAAATGCACATAAAGAAACAAAAACCCCTCACTTAAGCATGCTGACTGCGAAACTTCGCTCTTCAGTTGTATTACATGTTTCGAGCCAGCCCCTATAAGACAACCGTGTGTACAGAGAAGTCCATATTGACTCAAAGTTGGGAAAACATATGTCTGTGCGGAGCGAGTGTGTGTTTAGGTGGTCAGCGTTCACTGATAAACACATCACATTAACCGGACCGGAGAAAATAATCGGTAATGGGAAACAGGTCTGGTCCAGAAGTCCTGTGAGCTTAAATGCTAAACAGAACAGAAGTAATGGACAGAAACACAGACAGCTGCTTGTCATTTGTTTATTCCCAACTGCACACAAGACAGAAATGTTATTTGTTGACAGGGGATGCGCAAATGGCATTTCTCCTCTGCCAAAAGATCATTAGGAGCTTTCTTTATTCATATTTCAGAAAGAAACTGTTTTTATTTACAGAACCAGTAGAGACAAAGTCTGAGAACAACACATAGAAAGTGTAAGAGGACAGCTGATCAGATATGTGTTAAAGGAAAACTTTCTGTTTTTTCAACCTGGACCTTATTTGTAGGAGAACATAAGTGCATTTACTCACCGGTGAAATTTCTGCATCACTTCAGAAGATATTAGGTTGGGTCGTCCTTCGAGTATAATGGTGGTGACGGGGCAGCTACTACATAAGACATTATCTGCAGTAAAACTCTGATTTTTGCCAATACTTTCAGTAGAATGAACCGCTGAATGAGTACTATTGTCCTGTGAGTCCAGATTTAACTTTCCGTTAGTTATCAGGGTGTTCTACATAATTTTCGGGGCTGCACGTTCACCATTCGAGCTTCAGTACAACTGAGAAGAGCAGCTACTACCCAGACAAAAACACAATGTGCAAAACTCTGAACTCACAGGACAATCGTACTCATTCATTCGTTCATTCTACTTAAAGTATTGATAAAATCAAGGAGTTTTACTGCAGTTAATGTCTTATCGAGTGGCTGCCCCATCTCCGCCATTTTACTGATGAACACCGAAGGGTGACTCAATGTAATATCTTTCAAAGGTGTCAAAGTGATGCAGAAATGTTACCGGTGAGTAAATGCACGTATAAACTCCTAGAAATAAGGTCCAGGTTGAACAAAAAGAAAGTTAACCTTTGAGAAAAGCACTTAGAGAGCAGTTCATGTCCTCCTCATATTGTGACTTACAGCAAAAACTTATACCCCTGCATTCATTAATCTCCATCATTGGTTCGTTAACTATTAGAAATTTGAATAAAAGTTGTTTCTGGTTAGGATGGATCAGAAAAAGACTGCTTAATGACATTGTTATTGACATAGTGGCACTAAAGAATAAAGTCTGACGCATTTCAGTGACTGCCAAATTCTGTTGCTTCCTTTTCTCCCATTGGTCCTTAGTTATAAATAGTTTCACGGACATATCTGGTTTACTTCCACAGTAGATTTGAACTCACAGGACGATAGTACTCTTTTGTTCATTCACTCTACTTAAAGTATTGGTGAAATGAAGTAGTTTTGCAGCAGATAATGTCTTATAGGGAGGCTGCCCCATCTCTCCAATTATATGGATGTATGCCGAAGGGTGGCTCAATCTAAATATCGTCCAAAGAATATGATTTATTATCCATGTACCCGTTTACACATGTAGACATTGACACCCCTAATATATATATATATATATATATATATATATATATATATATATAAATACACCGTACCGTACCATCTTCTGCCACTTATCCGAGGTTGGGTCATGAGGGCAGCTGCCTAAGCAGGGAAGCCCAGACTTCCCTCTCCCCGGCCACAGCTGCCAGCTCGTCCGGGGGGATCTCGAGGCGTTCCCAGGCCAGCCGGGAGATGTAGTCCCTCCAGCGTGTCCTGGGAGGGCCTTGTCCCTGGGTGCAGTGTGAGTTGGGCGGTGGCCAAGAGTGGGGGAGACCATGGCAGTCTGACCCCTGGCTGCAGAAGCTATATGTATATATACATATATATACATATACACACACACACACACACACACACACACAGGTATTTCCCAAATAATTTGAATATTGTGAAAAAGTTCATGTATTTCTATAATTCAACTTTAAAGGTGCAATTTACATATTGTTTAGATAAATAATATGCAAATCAATATATTTCAAGCTTTGATTTGTTTGAATGTTGCGGAGTAGGACTTGCAGCTTAAGGAAACCTCAAATTCTAAAAACTCAAAAAATTTGAATATTGCATGAAATCAATTTAGACTTTAGGACTTTAAACACAAAAAAGTCAGGCCCCCTAAGGTAAAATCTTGCATCTGTACTTAGTACTTGGTTTGGGCCCTTTTGCATGAATGACTCCTTAACCCGGCGTGGCATGGATGCTAGCAGCTTTAACCCGGCGTGGCATGGATGCTAGCAGCTTTAACCCGGCGTGGCATGGATGCTAGCAGCTTTAACCCGGTGTGGCATGGATGCTAGCAGCTTTAACCCGGCGTGGCATGGATGCTAGCAGCTTTAACCCGGCGTGGCATGGATGCTAGCAGCTTTAACCCGGCGTGGCATGGATGCTAGCAGCTTTAACCCGGCGTGGCATGGATGCTACCAGCTTTAACCCGGCGTGGCATGGATGCTACCAGCTTTAACCCGGCGTGGCATGGATGCTACCAGCTTTAACCCGGTGTGACATGGATGCTAGCAGCTTGTGGAAATCTCAGCTGTTATGGAAGACCAACATGCTTCCATCACAGCCTTGAGCTCTTCTTTATTGTTCGCTCTCTTCCCGTTCAGCTTTCTCTTGACGATGCCCCACATGTTTTTGATGGGGTTCAGGTCAGGTGGGTTTGGGGGCCAATCCAGCATGGTGATCCATGGTTGTTGAAGCAGGATTTTGTACTTTTGGCAGTGTGGGCAGGTGCCAAATCCTGCTGGAAGATGAAGTCTGCATCCTCATACAGCTGGTCCACTGAAGCAAGCATGAAGGTCTCCAAAATGTCCTGGTAGACGGCTGCATTGATGCTGGACTTGATGAAGCTCACAGGTCCATTCCTTATGAAGTCCTCCACAGGTTTGAAAGGTCCTTTCCTGACCATCTTCTCCAGGCTGCTGTCAGCCCTCCGGCTTCTACACCGTTTTCTTCCACACTTCTTCCTTCCACTTAACTGTCCATTAATGTGCTTTGAGACACTCTGAGAACATCCAGCTTCTTTTCTATCACTTTTTGTGTCTTTCCACCTTGTGCAGGGAGTCAATGATGATTTTCTGCACAACTGTCAGATCAGCATCTTCCCCATGATTATGAATTCTTCTAAACCAAGACAGAGACTTTTAAAGGCTCAGGGCACTTATGGAGGTGTTTTGGATTACTTAAGCCCGGCATACACTGTGCGATTTTTGGCCATTTTTCAGCCGATTTTCCAGTCATGCAACAAGTTTGGCGATCGGGCCGACTCTTGGCCAAATCATGTGTCTTGCATCGTGCAGTATACTAGGGGGTCACTAGAGGCGATTGGCACCTCACGACGAGCTCCCGATCAGAAATCGTGAGTCGCAAGAAAATCAAACCTGTTCGATATTTTGGTCGTGGCTCGTGAGTGAATCGCATGTTGAATCAGAGCCACGACCAGACTAAGAACTCTTTCCTCTGAGATTTTCACATTTCACATGCGCAAAACAAAAATTGAAGTAAACCAGAGGCAGCGTGGAGACCTGGCTTGTCATTTGTATGGAGTTCTCGTAAAACGAACAGACCGTACAGCCCACGTCTGCTCAGCCAATTCCTCGTCCACACGCAACATCGTTGCCTTTTACTTTTGGCCAATTCTTCACAAAGAAGAGCACAAATCAGTTTTTTTGGTGATAGCATAATGTTGCTGCTGCTGTTGTTATTGTCTTCTTCTTCTTTTTCTCCTTCTTCTTCTTCTACTACTAGCTGTATTCATTGCGTTGCATGTCGGGATTGTTCAAGACCCCAACGTGGCTTTGAGGACGCACAGTGTGAGTAGTCAGATTGCATCCGAGCATCTAGAAATATAGAAGTTGTGAGTTTTTGCTCTTGGGGCTGGATCTATTAAGGTCCAAAATTGCGTGTAGTAATTTGCCCGTACAATCTAGAATTTTGTACGAGGGACTGAACCACGGTTTGCGGGTGATTTACAAAGGATGAAGGCGCAAATGACAGCGGGTGTAAATGTGTTGGAAACGCCCTGATATAAATTAGGTTTTGCGTGTTTCGAGGTTTGCAGCGTGGCGAATTGCGAGAGATGACAGCTCAAAAGGAAATATGATGCCAGATGAGGATGGAGATATTAGGAGGACGGAAATGAAAATAATTTAAAAGAAGCATGATAAATATAAGAAATAATACAGCAGGTACCCATGCAGAGCCCCAGAAGTGTCCAGTTTATGAGGACATGGATCAGGAGTTACTCAACAGATGAAAGTGTCTGCAGCTCCGACATGGTCTCTGTGTGCGCTTTGGCACAATAAGGCTTTGACTCAGAACTTCGTTATTCGAATATAATTCTAACATTAAATAATAAACGAAGTCCGAACTAATATTTATATTCAAACCTGTTCTGGGTATTACTTTTTATCAACGTGTTGGAATGTAAACGTTATCAACAGGGTTAATGCGCGACGCTTTCTAGAGAACTTCCGGTTAAGAAAGTAAGAGCATCCAGCACTGAGCAGGTGGACATAACAGTAGTATGATTAGATAAAGCATCTTACAAGTTTCAGCGGCGTGAAGAGACGACCTCGTCAGCTAAATAATATAATCCTACAATTGTTTCATGCATTTCTCTCGGATGATCAACAACGAAGATGGATTGTGAACATCAGGTCACATCGTGTCTGAGCTCCACACTTTACAGTCCAGGACGTCAGAGAGCTGAGTGAAGGAGGAGGAAGGAGCTGAAAGCCGGCGCTGTTCTGATTTTATTTCATTATAACAACTATTCTCTTGGTGAGAGAAGACTGTGTTTGGGAAAGTACAGCTGGACCAGAGAAGATGGAAACTGGAGAAGCAGTTCGTGCTCGTGTCGTCAGAAAATGAGAAAGATAAGTAGCAGCCTAGTGGCTTATTAGCAAATCCAGCTAGTGCTAACCTGAGAAAATAATATAAATAGCAATGATTTATCTCAAAGAACAGTACAAATAGATTTCTGTGCTAAACATGCGAGCGTAATATTCGTTCTTACTACACGGTGTCATGATCAGACAAACACATTCATCTACGTATTTGTGTCACTGTCTTCTGATGATGCTGCCACCGAGCAACCGCTGTTAGCTAAACATCGTCAATAAAGTTGGTTATACAGCTTAAATCGCTTCACCCGCTTGGTGGCAGACGTCGCTGTGTGTTTCTGATAAATTCAATGGATCGTCCACGATGATGTGCGGCAGGTCTAAAAAAAAAAAAAAAGTGTAAAATGCCATTTTGTCCGGATGTAATGTGACAGTTCTGAACTAGAAGTGATCATCAGGGATCTCTCCCATCTGGTGAAGTTGAGAATCGCGACCGACGGAGCATTAACTATGTCGTAACAGCATCTTCTATTATATTCTGCTCATTACATCTGCACTATTGCACTGAATCGTCTTGTTTGCTCATTAATAACAATTTTAACTCACCTAAATACTTTGTAAAGCCTTTCGTGCACATAATACATTGACGTAGATAGAGCTACACTGCCCTCTGGTGGCCACAACATGTACAACTCTAAGTTGATGCCAATGCAAATTTAATGGTTCAATTATTACTAATAAATGTTCAAATATATTCGAACTTCGTTATGAAAAGGCAAACAAACTTCGAATTGGATTTCTGAGCAAAAGTCAAAGCCCTATGGCACAATGCCAACGGCTTCAGAGCTCGCGCAGCCAGGTGATGTGATCCTGTCCAGCTGCTAAAATCCAAGTTAAAACATGATGTTGGCAAAAAGGGGAAATAAAAAGACACAATTAATGCAGCTTTAGTTCTCATTAAGCTCCACAGTGGCTGCAAACTTTCATTTTACACCCGTGTTAAATAGTGGTTTGCTGTATTTATTTTATTGAATTCAACAATGAGAACTAAACATGTTGCCCTCATTGCTTATGAAAATTGATTTTGAATCAGATGTGTTCGTGTCTAGGATTGTCCCTCTTAAAAGTTGCAACCTTTTGTGCACAAAGCTGCAATTTGCACCTGCTTTTCAGACATACTAAAAAAGAAGCAAAAGGCAACGTGTCTTACAGTTGATAAATTGCCTTTTGAGTGCTAAATGAATATGTTTACATTTTCTCCTCCAATCACACGCACAATTGCGTGTAAACGCCCCATATTGCATATTCATAGCAGCATGGATAAATGGATAAGAGGCGCTATTTAGCATGTTTTAACGACCAAACCCTTTTAGCACACTGTTAATAGATGAGTTTGTACATTTTTTTGCGTGTGCAGTGAGATAGCTCATGTTTTTATACACCGTTGATAGATCCGCCCATTAGAGTGCATGCTTCAACGAGACGTCAGCGTGCAATGAGCGACATTTCCTCACTCTGACAGACGGTGGTGAACAACGGAATTCCCTGGACAGCGACAGAAAGTTTTTAACTCAAACTCCGTCTCTACACCTTTTTCTCTTGGTTGCTTGCAGCAGGAGCGTACGAGCATCAGCTGCTGCTGGATTAAAGTCCTGCAGAAACCATAACAACCGTGACGATCAGTTTGTCGACCTCCGTCTTTAATAAATAATGTGATTTACATTATTCTGCGCATGTCAGATGTTGGCGCATGTACACGCCAGATCGGAATGAACTAGTTCCCATGTAAACAGCTGCCTGAAATCCTCAATCAGAATGATTTTAATCTGAAAGGGAAAAAAGTCTCCATGTAAACGTGCATTCACTGAAATCTGCAACATCCAGACATTCACAGTCCTTTACCACATTCACTCCTTCCCCTAGAGGAAAAAACATTTGGTTTGTTCCTCCTGAAATCCATGTTCATCTCCTTCATCTTGGTTACATTCATGATGAGGTGACAGTTTCAAACACTGTGCCACAAATTGACTGACCAGTCCTCTGTACACTGCTTGTCCACAACTGCAGAGTCATCAGAGTATTTCTGCAGATGACAGGATTCTGGGTTGGACTGGAAGTCTGAGGGGTACAGAGGGAAGGGAGACGGTGAGGATTCAGTTCCCTGTGGTGTGCTGCTGACCACCGTCCCAGACACACAACTGTTCAGTCGAACATACTCTGTGTTCGCTAGGGAGTCAATAATCCAAGTGATGGTGGAGGAATCCACTTCTGCTCGGAAAGCATGCTTCTGAGAGTCATTTACCTGCAAGCAGCGGTGAAAAGTGAAGCTTATGCAGAAGAGCCATTATTGCAGTTCACCCTTCATCCACTAGGGGCTGGCCTCAAAAGGGAGTCAATCCCCACAGACTCCCATGTTAAAGGGCCAACTTCACAACAAAAATAAACATGTTTACAGCAGAAATTCTCGTGTTTACAATGCTAATAAACATGTTTACAGCAGAAATAAACATGTTTGCAACAGAAATAAACACGTTTACGGCAGGAAAACAAGTTTGCATCAGAAATAAACATGTTTACATCAGAAATGGACATGTTAACAATGCTAATAAACATTTTTACAGCAGAAATTCACATGTTTGCAGCAGAAATAAAAATGTTTTATTAAGAAATAGACATGTTTTCAATGCTAATAAACATGCTTACAGCAGAAATAAACATGTTTGCCGCAGAAACAAACATGTTTACAGCAGGAAAACATGTTTGCAGCAGAAATAAGCATGTTCATGTAAGAAATAGACATGTTTACAACGCCAATAAACATGTTAACAGCAGAAATAAACACTTTACAGCAAGAAATTCATGTGTTTACAATGCTAATAAACCTGTTTGCAACAGAAATAAACATGTTTACAATGCTAATAAATATGTTTAAAGCAGCAATAAACATATTTAAAATGCTAATAAACATGTTTTACAGCAGAAATAAACATGTTTTATTTAGAAATAGACATGTTTTCAATGCTAATAAACATGTTTACAGCAGAAATAAACATGTTTGCCGCAGAAACAAACATGTTTGCAGCAGAAATAAACATGTTTATGTAAGAAATAGACATGTTTACAACGCCAATAAACATGTTTACAGCAGAAATAAACACTTTACAGCAAGAAATTCATGTGTTTACAATGCTAATAAACATGTTTGCAGCAGAAATAAACATGCTTATATGAGAAACAGACATGTTTACAACGCCGGTAAACATGTTTAGAGCAGAAAGAAACATGTTTGCCGCAGAAACAAACATGTTTACAGCAGGAAAACATGTTTGCAGCAGAAATAAACATGTTTATATAAGAAATAGACATGTTTACAACGCCAATAAACATGTTTACAGCAGAAACAAACATGTTTGCAGCAGAAAAACATGTTAAATCGATCACAATGGTACATGTCCAGAATCCATAACTATTTTGAAATGTCTAAAAGCAATTATTTTCATACAAATTTAATAACCCAAATACAGCTGCAAAGTGTGGCGGCAGAATCTGCGGCTGCCGCCCGGACACTAAAGTGTCCAGGCATACTTCAACAAAAGGTAAACAAGGGAAAGGGAGGGAAAGCTGGTAAGTTAGCTTTTATAATAGCTTTTAATAAAAAAGATGGAAAACCCAAATATAGTTGCAAATTGTGTCAGTACAATCTGCGCCACTTTAGTCGACGAAGCCCGGTCCATCCACTTAAGTGCCCGGGCATACTTCAACGAAAGGTAAACAAGACCTTAGTAGGCCAGCTTTCCAATGGGGGGCTGTTCCATTACGTGATACAAATGACTGTGATGAGGGAAAGCTGATAAGTTTGCTTTTATAATAGCTTTTAATACTGTATAAGAGATGAGAAACCTCAGTTTTGTATCAGATCATCTGGGGCATAAATTTGTCTCTGTCGCAGACGATTGCGTCAAACATGGTTCCTAACAAGGTCCTCCCTCATGTGCGACCGCAAACTGATGGGGAAGGTAGTTCTGATAACTAAATTCCAGATCGCGAGTTACAGGAACTGCCTTCCTAGAACTCTTCTGTCCGAATGCGCCTCATGATGTACTGTATTGACTAGTGTCAGGATGGAAGGACCATTTCACCCTGTATAACCAAAATTCTGTCTTAACAGGATTACCAACTATGGCTTTAAATACAAATTACATACAAATTCTGTGCTTTTTCAAATTTATGTACTTTTTGTCTCCTTTCCACAGAAAAATAAGTATTTCATATACAACAGCATCCGCAGTTGACCCCTGTCCTAACTGCAGGCCTATGGGCTGTTTCTGAGCACAGAAACAGATGTTGTGCAGTTTGCCTTTCTCTGAAAGGTTGCTATTGTCGGGGAGTAAAACCAAGCGAGCGTCCACACTGGGTCAAGGGTCGGGTTAAGCAAAAGGCACCAAGTTCTACAAGTCCTGACCTTTTTAATGAGTGCAATGTGATACAATGCACGGGTCAGCAGTCAAATGCTGAAAGCAGGCCCCCATGTTGACATGCACCCTCTGACCCCCACTGCCTCAACCCAGTGCCTCCTCCCCAGCCAGGACGTGTGGCGACTCGGCCTCTGCTCGGTTAACAACCCCTGAAGCTTCTGTGTAATTAGGGGACCCAATCAGTTCTTACTTTCAAATTAGTTAAGGTGGATGGATAAGTTATTAATTCTAACCACCAACCAGACTCACTGTGGGATTTCAAGAAGCAATGAAGCTGTTGAGCTCTACAATCCTGACCTGTTTAGAAAAAGAATCATGTGTTGGTTCATCATTTCATAAGAAATGTGGTTTAGATTTTGAAAACACCTCATGTTTTTTCTTCTCGTTGACTTTCACCCCATTAAAACTACTGCAGTAGAAGGATTACGAGTTTTCCCTCGTGGCATAGAGTACAACGGTGCTACACTAACATGTGCTCATTAAGGTGGAATGATATTTCCCACTAATTGCGGGCTCCGAGATGACATACAAATGCTTTGTGACAAAATTATTGCATTGCTTCAAAGCTGAAGCAGAGCAGACCTTCTGAGGAGAGTCCAAAATAGTTTCACCACACTGGAGGTTTTTCTGACTTAATAACGTCAACACCAGTCTTCACAAAACCAGATGGAGCCACTTTATTTGTTGGACTGATTGGACCTACTCAAGTTTATCTCCAGCCATTCGCATGACGGACAGAGAAGCGAGGGAGTGACGTCTGGTCCGGGCGATGTTGTAATTTATGGACTGCTTTTAAGAGTTGGTGTCTACGTAACAGATCACATAAATGTGTGCTAACATTATCAGAGAACACTGCATAAATATTAACATATGAGGGCAGATTGTCTTCCCTCTGAGTGGAAATGTGACATATAGGTGCATGACTTCACTGAGGGACCGTTTCACTAAAAATGCAGGCTTGGATCTGAAACTTGCAAGATTCATTTGTAAACCCAATACTGTTATTTTATGCAAGCATATCTGTACTTTGTGTCTTTGAGCATGCAGGCAGGTGGGCTCAATGTTGCCAACTTAGCAACTTTGTTGCTATATTTAGCGACTTTTCAGACCCCTCTAACGACTTATTTTCAAAAAAGCGACTAATCTAGTGAATTTTTCTGGTGTTCATGGAGACAGATTAAGTTTATATCGATCCATTCGTTTATCGGGTGCTGCCTGCCATCGGCCCCTCCCTCCCTGTTTCCCGGCACTCACTCGCTGTTCAGGCTGTCCTTCCCAGCTGCTGTGAAATGTTCACTTCTCCTCTTTCAGATTATTTCCCATGATGCCTTGTGGCACACCTGGGTCTTCTTTGCACCATGACTCATGTTTATGTCACCACTTCAGAACCTTGTAAATTGGCAGTGTAGCATGTCAAACAATAATAACATCGAATACCATCTACTGGTATTACACATGCGTGAAACTGGTTGTCCATCGCGGTGACGTCATTTAGCGATTTCTGGCAACTTTGGACCAACCAATAGTGACTTCTCTCCCTGAGGAGTTGGCAGCACTGTGCGGGCAACACATCATACTTTAGTTTTGAAGAATTTGCAGCCTCTAGTGGTAGTGAGAAAGACTATACGTGTAATTTAAAAACAGCAATCCAAACAGTGACATCACATGGTAAAAAGACTGTATTTTATAATAGTTTTTTTCCCTATTTTTTAACTGTATGTTGTTACAGAATAAAGCCAATGAGGAAATGACTGTTTCAGTGGGGTTAGAGGTCAATATTTCAAACAAAGATAAAAATGGAAATCACTCATAATTATTTGACCATTCTTCAGTGATTTTTCTTGAAATGTAGCTTTAGTTGGATGCTTTGCTTTCAAATGACTGTAGTCATGCTAGGCTTATGATATGCTAGTGTAACCTGGAGGTTCAACGTGCTGCTTGTTAGCCAGTCATCAGATTGCCGTACCTGTAATTCAATTACATTCATTTCATTCACCAGTGGCACACTGTTGTGGTGAAACTGGCTGACTGTATGCCTGTGAGTTGTGAGCCCTGTTTTCATTTTTACGAGCTGGTCTGGGTAGGGCTAGCATCGCTCCAACAATCCACCAAAGTCAGACATGCTACAGGGTTGTTTGTGCATGCACCAAAACACAGACTACATTTACGTTTTTACTAAAAGTGACCTCTAGTAGTGATCACATGACTGCCAGTCAGCGCTCGAGTTGAGGGGGGATGAGGGAGGATCGCACCCCCCTGAAATAAAAATGATCAAAATCATCCCCCCTGTAAAACTGCCATCCCCCCCACTCAATCCCCTCCCTTTTTACAGTAAATCCTGAGAATATAACCAATACTGATATAGCCCTTTCATTATCAGAAAGTAGTTCGGATGTTGAGTGAAAGAATTCAAATCTGAGGGTACAGGGGCACGCAAACATGCAATGACGCAACATGATTGGTTGATGCCCGATGCTAGAGGGAGTCACACAAGCCGCAGTGGAGAGGGACATTGTTAAGGATTAACTACGCTGCAATGTCAGCACGGCCGAACGAGCAGCTGGACAGCGCCATGTCCAAGAGTATTTTAAAAGGACGATAATCACAGGTGAGCAATGACTGAAGACTCAGGAATCTCAATCATTACTTGTGATCATTCTTAACAAAACTCGCTAAACTCGCCACAAGTTGCACAATAACAACGCAGCTGGTTTGTCCAGCTCGCCGTGTTGCCTCCAAACTAAGCTTAAGCCCCGTTTCCACCAGTGGGTCTGATTCGGGTCGGGCTGGATCGGTCCACGTTTTTTTGTCTCTCAACAGATAAAAACTGGGACGGGTACCCTTGACCAGGCCCACTTTTTCGGTACCCTTCAGTAGGGGTACTGATCTAACTGATCCGGACCAAAGAGGTGAAGCTAACACACAGCAATCTGTTGATTCACTGAAAAATCTGTCACTTCCCGTATGACCCGGCATAAAAACAAAGCAGGGGTGACTCCTTTGTTTCTGTCACGTGTGGTGTGGCATTTTGATTAAAAGGTGTTGCACGGCAATGATGTCACGCAATCACGCAGCAGCGCTATCTGGTTATTACTCCGCCTCCAGGATAAGGGGAAAGTCTGCTGTGGGGATGCAACGTGAGATCATCATATCCGTACCAAAACCCACCCGATCCGGCCTGGCCCGACCCGACCCAGACCAGTTGGTGGAAATGGGGCTTCAGATTCTTGTTAACTAGCTTGCTAAAATGCAGGACTTATGATTCAGTCACGTTAGATTGGGAATTATGAGCCTGGCAAACGTAGAACAGATATTTAGTGTTCACATTGTCTCAAATATTTTACCAGCTTTAATAAAGAATTATTGTGTCCAGCAGGATCGCCTCCAAACCGGGCAAATATCTGCCTGAGCTCCGCTGAAAAGCAAAGCTCATAACTTTACTTCTACATGTCCGATTTCAAAAATTCCAACTGTAGGGGATAGCTGGTGTCTAAAATAAGAGGGGAAAGGGGTTTGGAAGCAGCATGTGGTCTCCCCTGTGAAGCAGTAGCTTACTTCCCCAATCGCAATATCTCTGTGGGAAAAGCTAAAACTGTGATTTTCAACTTTTGCATGTCTGATCTTAAGAATTCCAACTGGGGGAGGTAGTTAGTGTCTCAAATAAGAAGTGAAAGTGGTTTGGAGGCAGCCTAGGCTCTCTCCTGTAAAGCAGCAACTTTCTTTTCCCAGTCGCAATATCTAGCTGAGAAAAGCTGAAAACTGGGATTTTGAACACAGAAGCTGTTAAGGCAGGAAGTTCTGGTGGGTAACTGGCATTCCAGACAAATACCAGTTCCATCATGCATGGCTGCTGGTGATCAGGTCTTTGTTTACCAATGTTTATTGTTAATGAATGATTTAGCTGAAGAGCTCTCTTGTGGCTTTTTAGTCAAATCCTTTGGCTCATAGATTATCACAAACTACTTCAGTACCGATTTTAGCCCAAATTACACAAAAATAACTTATTGAATTGAAATCATTTGGTCTTCCCCTGTTTAAATATCCCATCTTCCCCCGCTTCATGCAGTTATATTGTTTTCACCAACAAGACTGGAGAACCGGACATAGTTCTCAACTTAAATTAATCAACTTAATCAATCAACTTAAATTCTGGAATGCGCTGCTAGGTAGCTGCAATTTGTGAAAGCTCTCCCTTAACTTTTGTGTTTTTTTCTAATATAGTTGTCTTTTTTATCGACATTATTTGTCAGATTAGGTTTTTCTTGGAGGATTTTTTATGCTGGTTTCAACGGTGTGCAATTCGGGAGATTTTTTTCCTCGTATATTGGCTTTTTTCACTGGTTGTTATGATGTGTAACCATAGCAACGGAAAAATTGTTTACCACCGTGATCAACTGTTAAAACTCTCCCAAATCAAGATTTTCAGCGAAATAACACGTCAAATCCCAGTGGAGTTAAGGAGAAAGACAAGAGGATGCAGGGCAGGGGTAAGGCAGAGAGAAAAACGGTGGAGATTTAAACCGTTTCTTCCAACTGTTGTGATGGGTAACGTGAGATCGCTAGCTAACAAGATGGACGAGCTCGAAGTGCTAACAAGGTCTCAGAAAGAGTACAGAGAATGCAGTATCATGTGTTTCACCGAGACTTGGCTGCATGAACACATCCCGGACTGTAATGCGTCTGTACACGGCTTCAAGACGGTCCGTGCAGACCGAAATATACAGCTCAGCGGGGAAACGGAAGGGAGGCGGAATTGCAGTGCTGGTCAGTCAGCGCTGGTGTCATCCAGGACACGTCACTGTCAAGGAGAAGATCTGCACAAGAGACATTGAACTGTTAGCTGTGAGTTTCCGTCCATATTATTTACCCAGAGAGTTTGCCTGTGTTATTCTGGTAGCGGTTTATATAATACCAGGTACTGCACCAGACAGCCTGTGATGTCATCAGCTCCGTCGTGGCCAAACTACAAACACAGCATCCAAACTCATTCATGGCGATCTCTGGAGACTTCAACAACGTCTCCCTCTCTGCTACGTTGCCAACTTTCCAGCAGTTTGTCAGCTGCTCCACCAGAGAAAATAAGATGTTGGACTTATTTTATGCAAATACAAAGAATGCATACAGCTCCTCTGCCCTGCCTCCTCTAGGAAGATCTGATCATAATCTGGTTCTTCTCACCTCCACCTACAAGCCCATCGTTCAGCAGCAACCAGTCATTAGGAGGATGATTAAAACCTGGTCTACTGAGGCTGAAGATGCTCTGAGAGGGTGCTTTGAGGCCACAGACTGGAATGTCCTCTGTGAACCTCATGGAGATGACATCAACACCATGACTGAGTGTGTGACAGATTACATAAACTTCTGTGTGGACAGCATCGTTCCAACAAGAACAGTGAGGTGCTTCCCCAATAACAAACCCTGGATCACCAGTGACCTGAAAAAGCTGCTGAACATCAAAAAGAAAGCTTTCAGGGATGGAGACAGGGAGTTACTGAAGACCACACAAAAACAACTGAAAACACAGACTAAGAAGT
Organism: Atherinomorus stipes; assembly: GCA_023101725.1. Taxonomy (NCBI): domain Eukaryota; kingdom Metazoa; phylum Chordata; class Actinopteri; order Atheriniformes; family Atherinidae; genus Atherinomorus; species Atherinomorus stipes. Next base: position 135,176 of record JALJCO010010184.1, on the reverse strand, counting down.
GCAAGGAGGACGACAGGAAGAAGTTGGAGAGCAGCTCCAGCAGAACAACGTGAGGGATGTGTGGTCGGGAATGAAGAAAATCACTGGCTTCAAGCTAAAGGGGGACCAGACTGACGGAGGTCTGGACAGAGCTAAGAACTGAACATGTTCTTCAATAGGTTCAGTTCCCCCCTGCCGACAACCCAACATTCCACACACCCTCCATGAGCTCACAGCTTTCCTGTCCCACCTGCACTCTGTCACCCTGCACCTCAGTCATGGACCTGAACACAGCCTCATCTCCCTCCACATCAGGACATCCTAAGACCTCTTTTGCCTCCACCTCCAGCCTGACTGTCTCCTGTGACCAGGTCAAGAAGCAACTGGAGAAACTGAACCGGAACAAGGCTGCAGGTCCAGATGGTGTCAGTCCCAGAGTTCTCAAGACCTGCTCAGAACAACTATGTCCGGTTCTCCAGCACCTTTTTAATACCAGCCTGAGACAGAACAGAGTTCCTGTGCTGTGGAAGACATCCTGTCTTGTTCCAGTCCCTAAAAAACCACAACCAGCTGAACCAAATGACTACAGACCAGTTGCTCTGACATCTCACATCATGAAAGTCCTGGAGAGACTCTTACTGGCTCACCTCAACAAGCAAGTGAACACCTTTCAGGACCCATTACAGTTCGCATATCGTAATGGGCTCGGGGTTGAAGACGCCATCATCTTCTTGCTTCAGAGAGCCCACTCTCATCTGGACCAGTCAGGCAGCACTTTGAGGGTCATGTTCTTTGATTTTTCAAGTGCATTTAATACTATTCAGCCTGCTTTGCTATGTCAGAAGCTCCATAACTTCCAGGTGGATCCTCCACAACCACCTGGATTTACGACTACCTAACAAGCAGACCACAGTTTGTGAGACTGAAAGGTTGTGTGTCTGAGATGGTGGTCAGCAGCACTGGAGCACCACAAGGGACTGTACTCTCACCATTCCTCTTTACACTGTACACCTCAGACTTCCAGTATAACTCTGAGTCCTGTCATCTGCAGAAATATTCTGATGACTCTGCTGTTGTGGGGTGTATTAGTGATGGACAAGAAGCCGAGTACAGGGAACTTGTCAATCAGTTTGTGAAATGGTGCAGTAACAATCAGCTCATCTTAAATACCAGCAAGACTAAAGAGATGATTGTTGACTTCAGGAGGAGCAAGAATAAGCAGCATAGTCCTGTCTACATCCTGGAAGAGGAGGTGGAGGTGGTAGAGAACTACAAATACCTTGGAGTTCAGCTGGACAACAGACTCGATTGGAAATACAACTGTGACTACATCTACAAGAAAGGTCTGAGCAGACTCTTCTTCTTAAGGAAGCTAAAATCATTTAATGTCTGCAAAAAGATGTTGCAGATCTTCTATAAGTCTGTGGTAGAAAGTGCAATCAGCTTTGCAGCATCTGCTGGGGCAGCAGCATCAGAACCAGAGACTTGAAGAAACTAAACAAGCTGATCAAGAAAGCTGGTTCTGTGCTGGGGATAACTCAGGAGCCGCTGGAGCTGATCGTTCAAAAAGAATGCTTCACAAGCTGATGAAGATGATGGAGGACACTTCCCATCCTCTCCACAACACGGTGAAGAATCAACAGAGTGTGTTCAGTGGGAGGCTGCGTCAAGTTCGCTGTAGGACGGAGAGATACAGGAATTCATTCCTGCCAGCAACCATCACCCTAAAGAACAAGACTAACTGACTTTTTGTTTATTTATAAAAAAAAAAAAAAAAAAAAAAAGTGAGCTTTTACAATACTGAATTTCCCTTCGGGGATGAATAAAGTATTTTTCATTTCATTTTCATTTCCTTTCATTTCAAGAATCGTCAGGCAACAAAAATAAGTGAAGATGTTAGTTAAGATTCTTTTGTTCAAGGTAGAATAAAGAGAATCTCCAACGAGTTTTTCCATCCCCCCTGAAACTTTTTTACAACTCGACTACTGGTGTTAGTCTAGTGGCCCTTTTATCACAGTACATCACAAGGAAAGGGGGCAGAAAGTGGGGGATGACATGCATGCGGCACCTACTCAACCAGTTGAGCTAAACGTTTTCTCAATTGCTTTCAATTGTTAAACATCTTTTCCAGTCTACACTTACCTTCTCTTCAGTCGGACAGTTTTGTGCATTCTACGTCATTTCTCCTTCTGCCGCTGCCAGGAGTGTCAGAGTTGTAAAATACACTCTGACGCAGTGTAATTTCAGGTGTGCAGAAATGACCCTATAGTACGTCTAACTTTGGAGGACTCGTTGGATCGGTCGGACCACATTTTTTTGGGCATTTCCATAGACTAACCCAAGGAATTGATTGCTATCTGGTGTATGTGCCGCCTAATGGGCAAGGGTATGGTTGGCTACCAAACACAACCAAGACCAGGGTTTACAAACCCTATCGCACCAAAACCGTCCTGTCCTGACACACACCCGTTGATGGAAATGGGGCTAAAGTATGTACCGTACCAGACACAGACTAGGAAACAGAATTAAGGAACATCACACAGTGTTGCATTATGGGACAGGAGCACCATCTTTTAAGGACTGAGCACTGTTTTCTGATTAGATTTAGTTTTGTTGATTATATGGAGTTATGTGTAGCGTATTTGATATTAGTAATGACCATATTATTATTATTTTATCATTTTGTTGTGTGATTATTAAATAATTTTTTTTTTGGTATTAAAACTGATTAAAATGTGTTTTCTTATACACAGTGGACAGGGAGATCACGCACACTCCCATTAAAGATGGAAAAAAAAATCAGCTGTCAGTAAAATAAACTGAAATTGACAAAAATAATATAATACATAAAAAAATTTGAAAATCATGACGTTGATTTTGAATTGTGGTTCAACAGAAATATTAAAAACAAAAAATAAAACAAGCATGATGGGGCATCTGAACTAATATTTCATTACAAAACACTTCAAGAGATTTATGGACCTTTTTGTTTCGAGCGCCGGTGGCCACCATTATATGAAAGTCGGCAGACCATCATTCTGTGGGTGTACTATCCCTTTCAAAGAAAGTTAAAGTATAACATGGCGTCACAACAAATCGTTGTATGACATCAGGGGTCTGTTGCACGAAGCAGGTTCAACAAACTCCGAGAGTAACTCTGAACTCTGAGTTGACCTACTCGGAGATTGGAAACTCTGAGTTTTCAGTCCCATAACAGCTGATTTGAGTTGGTTTAATCAACTCAGAGTAGTTCGACCCGGGGTTTTAACCCGCCACTACCAAGATAAAAAGCCAACATCAATTGAGCACCGATTCGACGAGTCACCATGGTAACGTAGACGCGAGGGCGGGGCTGCGCTCGCCATTGAATGGAGATATAACTTTTAAAGCCTCATATGGCGAGTTTGAACTGCTGCCGCTGCTGCAAGCAAAAAAATAAAAAAAGAAAGAAAGAAAGACGGGAAAAGATTTAAGTTCAAATGCTGTCCTTTACAATCACAACGATGTTATAGAGTAGAAATGTTTAATGGTAACGCGACAGTCTCGTATAATTTCACTATGGTTCAAGGTGACTGAATATGAATATCTGGTTGGTCTAATGGTCTGCGCGCTTGCCTGCCACTTGGGGGGGGGGGGATGTTCGAATCCAGCTTTGTACTTTTACCACAGTCTTTTTGTTTATTTAACTTGAGTGAAATCCCTCAGGGAGAAGCGCTCTTGTCGGCAGCATTAAGATTAAATATAACCGTTGCATTTCTCAAATGCCCTGCGTCTACAATGAAAGGAAAAAAATCTATTTGCGAAAAAATGCAGGGTAATAAAAAATATGCTTCGAGAGAAAAGCGTATGGCAACATAAAAAAAAGCCACAACAAGAATTGAACTGCAGTTCTCCGCATGGCAAACGGACACTTTATCCATTTAGCCAGAAACAGAGACAGCTGGATGGTCAAATGATCATGTTAAAGCATCTCTTGTAAACGGAGAGACAGGACCTCCAACTGTCACGTATGGCTGGTGATATTATAAATGTACGGACGGATCAGCTCGTGTATGTAGATAACTGACCGTGATGTGTAACTGTAACGTCAGAAATGACAACTGTCGGGAAATTAAACTTCTATCCGTGGTCTGATAATGATCTCTGAATATTTAACCCTTATGCAGCATCTTAATCCATAAAATCCTTATCAAAAGATAAGGATGTAACCTACCGACTCTGATGTTTTATTTGAGACGGCAGCAGCCAAAACTCACCGCTGACTTAATGAATGAATGAGGAAATGAAACGGCGAGTGTGACTAAAAGTGGGTGGAGACAGCGAGAAACTCAAGGTTTCTCCACACTAACCTGCTCCCGACCAGGTTAGTTTCAGAGAGTCTGTTACCATGGTAACTGACCGAGGGTTTAAGTTACCCCTCTTCATGCAACAGGCTAGAGTTACTCCTCTTTCCCTGGGTTGAGTTACCTACCTTTGTGTTACGGAAAACTCAGAGTTTCCCGAATTTCGGGGTAAAACAACTCAGGGTTTTCATTAAACCTGCTTCGTGCAACAGACCCCAGCTCTCCAAGAGTTATTCAGAACAAAGCTGAATTAATGATAATAGCATTGAAAATTTTATATGAACTTAAATAATAAACAAGTCTTGCAAGTCTTTGCACTCACCTGCACAGAACTGTCTGCACTGAGTGACCTCCCTCACACCATTCCAGCACTCCACCGTGCTCGCCACCATAAACGTGCTTATGCATAATTAAAATCCAGTTTATTTTTAATCTATTGCTTCTCTGCTTTGGGTTTCTTTCACAAACAAGATTAAATGCATTTCTTATGTGTTGACTGTAGTTTTTCTACAGTTTCTTTTCCCACTTCACACAGTTGTTCTTATTAATTCCCTGTACATGCTGATCATATTATGTTGCCACAACGCTCACCCTTAAATTGTGTTTGAGTCATTTTTGAGCCGCTTTCTACTTTAGATATGTAAAAAGTGCCATTTACCATTTTCTATTGGAAAAAGATTTCGTGATATCTTCAGGAAAAGCTATTTTAACACAACAACAGACATTTTTCAAAGTTTGATCATTTCTGAGGGTCTCTAAAATAAATAGTGACATTTATGGTGTTCTGGGTCAAATTGGAGCTGGCAGAAAATATTGGCAGTTGCGTGCAAATTACAAGACATGGGTTTCTCTGTGGATCAAATATTGCTCACTTTGCCCCACTGCACAAACCCTGTCACACATGCATGTTCACATGCACACACGTGCATGCATACACTAGAATACATATTCTCGTCCCGCTTCCATGAAAACACAGATTTTTTTTGCTGAATATGGATAGAATTTTGGTAAGATGTGATCAGTTTCATTCTGCATTAGCCAACATCAGCTCAACTTTGGCTGTTTGAGGGTAATGGCCTCATGATTAGTCATGAAAATGATGCTGCTGACAAAAAAAAGCAAAATTCAAGATCATAGATTACAGATGTGTCTGGGAATTACGTTGATGTTGTCTCCTGAACAAGAAGGTACATCTGATAACCAAGATGACACAGATGTTCAGAAATGTGACATTTCATGGTCATTCAGCCCTTTTATTATACAGCTCTTTAGCATGCAGTAGAATGCTCTGTTGTCTAGTTTACCGTACCGTACCGTCTTCTTCCGCTTATCCGGGATCGGGTCGCGGGGGCAGCTGCTTAAGCAGGGAAGCCCAGACTTCCCTCACCCCGGCCACAGCCGCCAGCTCATCCAGGGGGATCCCGAGGCGTTCCCAGGCCAGCCGGGAGACATAGTCCCTCCAGCGTGTCCTGGGTCTCCCCCGGGGTCTGGTCCCAGTGGGACGTGCATGTAGGACCTCACCAGGGAGGCGTCCAAGAGGCATCCTGACCAGATGCCCGAGCCACCTCATCTGGCTCCTCTCTATACGGAGGAGCAGCGGCTCTACTTTGAATCCCTCCCGGACGACCGAGCTCCTCACCCTATCTCTAAGGGAGAGCCTGGCCACCCTGCGGAGGAAACTCCTTTCTGCCGCTTGTACCCGCGATCTCGTTCTTTCGTTCATGACCCACAGCTCATGGCTATAGGTGAGGGTAGGAACGTAGATGGACAGTAAATCGAGAGCTTCGCCTTCTGGCTCAGCTCCTTCTTCACCACGACGGACCGATACAAAGTCCGCATCACTGCAGACGCCGCACCGATCCGTCTGTCCATCTCCCGCTCCACTATTTCCCCCACAATAGGGGATTATCACGCTTCGTGTTCCTGTTTCCGGAACTTGTCACATTAAAGCGCTTCCTCTTCCGGGCCAGTTCAACAATAGCTGAATCCAATGTCACTGCTCTGCTCCACTTTGTAAATCGAATAAACAATGCCAACCCCACTTAAATTTTCATGGATTCCCGACTGAAGCGATGCTAAGGAAGAAGTGGATCAAAGTGATTCGCCTTGTTTTGTTATAATAAAACAAGGCAGCACATTTATTTGTAGCCGGCACGTCAGTGATGCAGCTACATTATAACTGGTGTTGGCAGGCTAGCGTTTGCTGACGTGCCTAACTTTGTGCGTCTGAAAACACACAAGCATCTGAAAATCGGGTCTGCACCCGATGGCACCCGGTGGATCAACTAGGGAATGCCAAGAAAGGAGATGGCTCATAAAAGTCTCCGAACTTTATAATTAAACAAGGTAGCACGTTTGTTTGTAGCCGGTGAGACACTACAGCTGGTGTTAGGAGACTAATGTTAGCTGATGTGCTCAACTGTGCGCTTGAAAACACACAAGCATCTGGAAATCAGATCTTAGGCCTTTATGATCAATAAAGCATTAGAAAAAAAAAACTGGCTTAGGCCATGACATTCACCCAGTAGAGGTGACGTGCAGCTGCTGCTATGTGAAGAGACAATGTCCTTGTCTGATACACAAAATATTTGAAAATGCTCTTTTATAAGTGGTCTCCTTTCTTGGCAGTCCCCAGTTGATCCACTGGAAACGGGAGAGTACAGACCCGATTTTCAGATGCTTGTGTGTTTTCAGACGCTCAAAGTTAGGCACATCAGCAAACGCTAGCCTGCTAACGCTAGTCTGCTAATGCTAGCCTGCTAACGCCAGCTGTCTGCATCATTGAATTGCTAGCCGGCTACAGACAAATGTGTTTTATTATAAAGTTCAGCCCTTCACCCCGGCAAATCGCTTTGATCCACAAATTCCTTAGCATCACTTCAGTCAGGAATCCATGAAAATTTGAGTAGGGTTGGCATTTAATCAATTCACGAAGTGGAACAGAGCAGTGACATTGGATTCAGCTACTGTTGAACTGGCCCGGAAGAGGAAACGCTTAAATGTGACAAGTTCCGGAAACAGCAACACGGAAGCGTGATAATCCCCTTTTGTCAATCTACAATTATCTTCAATTTACACACCCGATTCTGAGCAAGATAAAGTTTGTTTTCTGGGGGGAAAAAAGGACTTTTTACCTTTTTCTCCCAAATGTAAATCTATACGGACCATTTTTGACCCGTAAAGGCCCATTTATGCTCAACACAGAAGACGGATATGCAGATGGAGGGACAGTTTGTCTGTCATATGTGTCAGTTATGTACGTAATTTGGTATGTTTTTGAGGGGCTTGTTGGTCTGTCACAACGCAGAAGATGGAGCAATACCACCAGAAACCGTGGGGTCAGTGTTGAGCTGTGGAGCTGATATGCAAACCAGAGAAGAAGAACAGGAACCGGAAAAATAACAACACAAAAACAGCCGGGGTCATTAGCCTGAGAAAGAAGACGTCAAACAAACAGAGAATCTGTAGACATGGATCTAGCTTTAGAGGAGACGCTGTGTGAGTGTGTCCAAAAATACACTCATATACGACATCACCAGGGGCAGGGACAGACAGCACTGCCGCCTAGCGGAAAAACTGATTTGTGAGCAATGGGAACGCAGAAGACATAAGTATGAAAGCAGCCACACAGGGTGACACATGAAGCGGACGTCACCATTTACGTACGAAACGGAGCAGAAATGGGCCTTAACATCACATATGTCACTATTGTTAATAATTTTACGTTAAGAAAAATAATAATTCTCCTTTTTGAGGTTGTTATCCTCCAATAATAATTTAGTAGACTCAGATAATAATCTTGACCATTGTGATCCTCAAAAGAAATATGAGTGAATTTAAACTGTTTTTTTTGTCAAAATGAGTGGTGTAATATAAGATACAAAGGTATATGTGGCCCCCCAAATATTAACATTTAAAACAATATTTAGGTGGACATGAAGGCATGCTGACTTACTGTAACTTATTTTAGATAAAGTTAGATTACGGGTAAAATTTGACCTGACAACACGAAAGACCTTGGCAGCTTGTAAACACATAAGGGTTACGACCTGAAGCACAAACAGGGGTTACTATTAACCTTCTCAGAGTTTACTCTCATTCTGCTGTTAGAAGAGTGTGCATGTGTTTTAGCATGAGGGAAAAAAAAGACCACAGGTCCTTTACTTCATTTTCTGAGTCCGCAGCGGAGTTCATCCAAAGTAATGAGCCAGGAACAACATCGATTACTTCTATCAAACTCCATCTGCAAGAGAAACGTTTCTAAGAGAACGCAGCTTTGATAAACCTAAACTATCATCGCCTTCTCCCATCATCACCATCCATAGCAACAAGGTTTGGCCCACAAGCCAAGGTAGTAATGCATGGAACATGAGATCTTAAGCAATTTCTATCAACTGAACCACAAGTTTCTAGCACGATCCAGAGACCTTGCTTTGCTGACTCGTGTTATATTTTGGCAGCACGTCTCGAAAACCAGAAACTTTATCATACATTAATAATGGCCCGAGGAAGAGGATGTTCCAGCTGAACTGGAATACTGACCTCTCCACCGAAGGCTTCTCAGTGCTGTGCTTCAGTTTTTAAAGAAACAGGATCCACTGAACAGTTTATGCCCAAACAAACATGATGGTTGAATCTGCGCACACCGAATCGGTCGATGCCAACCCCATCAGTCACACGATACATCTCCTCTTTCTTTCTGTCATCGCTGAGTTTCTGCTGTCATTTTTATGGTGTGCTTCTCGCTGCATGAAGCACAATTTTACAACCAAGTTTTGCTTCCTCGAGCCAGGACACCATTAGATATTAATGCTGTTTCCTATTTAAAAAGATGCAAAGTGTCATCCGTTACAAAAACACATCACTCCAGGTACATTATCCCAGCATTCAGCCAAGGGTTACTTTCTTCCTTTTCTTTTTTTATTTGGCTCTGCTGGCAGAGGTTTCCTTGTAAGCTGGTTTTGAAAATGAATGCCTTTATGTTTTGGTTTGGACCCACTGAATAATTTACTATGTAATTACATACTCTGCAAAAGCCTCTGTGTCCACTCAGGCCTGTTTGGGATTTTCTGTAGCGTTGCAGTCACAACCAGAGCCTTGACCAAATCAAAATTCAAACCCACTCTCTAATCAAAAAGCTGGAAAACTCACATCCAGAGGCAAACTTTTATGTCTGCAGTTTGCTAAATACCCTTGCACCAACAATCGGGTTGTAATTTCTGATTTGCAGGTCAGCCAAACATTGTAGCCGCTGTGAAATAGCACTCTCTCTACAGCAAAACAAGTGCCGTCATTCCAGTTGGCAGACGTTTTCCTGACATAAAGGCTGAAATGCTGCAAGCAGAGACACCGCTGTGACTGATGGAAATCCAGCTGATTATTCAGAAGAGAAAGCTTAAAGGAATGCAACACCCACAGAATAATGTGCATTCATTTTCTACTCCCCTCATGCTGAGCAAGACTCTGGAGCACTTTTTTTTATCTCAAATGCAGCCGGAGATCAGAGTTGTTTTCCTCCAATTTTCATATAATGGAGTTCACCGGTGCCTGAACCATAAAGGTCCATAAAAGTCCACAAAAACTTGTCAATATTCCTCCATACTGCTCATCCAATGTAATCCAAGTGTCCTGAGTGGGTAGCATCCATAATTTTTAAACATTATTTAGTAGATTTTCATAGCCTAAACAATAGAACGTCTAGCTGCCGCAAAGCGCACTCATGCAAGTTCATGACACAACAGAAGCCGCAACGTTCCCCACCTACTCTGCCAACAATGCAAGCGTAGAAGAAGAAATTCCCTGTTTACATTGTGGTAAGAGTGACCAAGCTGCGGACAAACCAGGATAAACACAAGAGGGGCTGGCTATTGATTTAAAACAAAAAAAGAAAGACAAAGAGAACATGTGATCTCGTCTGCCGAGCATTTAGACGCTTTGCTACAATGGTGAACCAGATCCACAGAAATCCACTTTTTCCTCCTTATTTACAAAGTTTCTGAACATTTTCAAGCCTTAGATTTAAGTTTTATCATCCAGCATCCAAAACAAAATTATTACTGCTGCTAGTTAAAAATCCCAATTCAGCTTTATCTTGATGAGAAGATTTTGGGCTTGCAGGAGTTTTGTCCACTATCACCAACTTTATCTTCCTTATTTATGATTCTGACAAGAGACATCTCAAGAGACAAAGTACAAGTGACATATTACCTTCATGTTTCCTGTCCTGTCACTTATACTTATTGCAATGATATAAATACAATGAACATATCTTAAAAGTACTTCATTGCACACATACTCGCACGCTGAGTGCATCAAATACGATACTGAGGCCAAACTGGAGATCAGTCATTACCGGGAATATTACTGCCATGCTGGATATAGTGTTGGCTGAACTGCCCAGCCCCACAGGGATCAAGGGTTTTCTATCCCTTTTAAAGCTGAACAAACACTTGACTTAATCTAGATCAGCAATCATCCCCAACTCAACGTTTGTATGCTCATGTTTTAACCCATAACTGGACTCCATTATTTTAGTTATTCACCGGTGGAAGCAGCTGCCAGTCTTGCAAGTATTGGACATCCCAGCAAGTTCACCCCTGGTTGAATATCTAACATGCTGATAAGTAAAACCCAAGAACTGTGAGTGCGTGCTTTTGTTTACACATGGTTGTATTAACTTTTTATAGTGGCTGCCAGCTTGCTGAGTCTGCACAGTCCATGAGAAGCAAATGGTGTGGACATTATCTCCTGGCATGCCGTTTATCCTGAGCTCTCAGTTGGCAGAAGATATTAGATCTGCATTTTTGTGTATTCTGCTGTTCATCCAACACGGAGCACAGCGATGGGTAATCCACCTTGAACCATAAAGGAAGTTTTTACAGCGGTGCAATAAAAAACTAGGAAAATATACATCTTATCTGAGTATTGCGCCTATTTTGGCATATTAAGATCTTAATCCAAGATGTACATTTTCATGCTAAAACATCAGCAGTCTTAGTCAGAAGCAGAGTCTACAGCCAGGATACTCAAGTCAGAGTGAGGGGAACTGAGATACATCATGCAGTGAAACCATCACAATTACTGTTTTACATTGTTAGTGATGTTCTGCATGTTTTCTATCCGTGTTTGCATCTGAGTCTTTGACTCATCCCAAGCAAGTTGAAGGCTACACGGTTGTGTGGTGGTTTGCATTGTGGACTCACAGTTAGAAGGTCGCTAGTTGGAGCCTTGGCTGGGAAAAATACATGTTCCCGTGTATGCGTTCTCTCCGGGTACTCTGGCTTTCTCCCACCATCCAAAGACATGCATGTTACATTAATTAATCACTCTGAGTCAGGGTTCCCCGGTCCTAGGAGGACCGGTATCCTGCAGGTTTTCAATGTGTCTCTGCTCCAGAGTTCCAACATTTAAATTTACAAATCTGCATTTAATACCTTAAAAAGTCCTTAAACTTGACAGTTATGGTCTTAAATTTCATATGGTAGGTCTTAAATTATCTAACGCTCCGACAGATTTCCATCACTTAGAAAAATGATAGCGAAAAAACAAGCAAACAAACAGAAAACAAAAAAACAGATCCACATGTTTTTCCTGAACCAATAAATCTTGTCAGAACCTTTACATTAGCCAACCAGGAAGAGATTAAGGCGGATCTTTGCACAGCTCTCACCTGTCAGCCTAGATAGATGTAGGTAATGATGATCAAAAATTGTTCATTCTATCTTTGTGAATGTAGAGGGATCTGCGTTTTTGTCAGTGTGGCCATGAAAAGGGCATTAAATACTGTTCCAAATTGTCTTAAAAAAGTCTTAAAAGTCTTAAAGGTGACTTGTAAAAATGTGTAGGAACCCTGTGATCAACACGCCTGACTCAAATTAGGTGGATCCAACAGCCCATGATGTTCATGGCAATGACTCATTATTTGAAACAGGTGTTGTTTGAGCAGGGAAACACTGAAAACCTGCAGGATTGTGGCCCTCGTAGGACTGGATTGGGGAACCCCGCTCTAAACTGTCCCTAGGAGTGAATGTGAGTGTGAATGGTTGTCTATCTCTCTGTGTTGACCCTGCCACAGACTGGCCACTTGTCCAGGTACCTGCCTCTCACCTGATAACAGCTGGAAAGGCTCCAGCAACCCCCAGGACCCTGAACTAGTATAGAAATGAATGAATACTTGATTCTTTCAAATGACTTGCATTCAGAGTTAAACAATTTCCCCTCGCACATTTAATATGCATTTAAAACAGCAGTGAGAGAACTAAAGGTTACTGGATTACAGAGACAGTAAAAACATTTTTCACTTTAGATCCACACTCTGAGATGTTGCTCAACATCACAAAGATCATCTGCTTCACAGCTGGATGTGTTGTGTGTTCAGAGATGCTATTCTGCTTATCTTGGTTGGAACCAGTGCTGATCTGACTTCTTGTTGACTTATAATAATAATAATAATAATAATAATAATAATTTTATTGCACTTTTTCTTGCAGGGCACTCAATGTGCTCACAGTAGGTCCATTATTCTTTCACTCCTCATTCAACCTTGCTGATGGTAAGCTATGTATGTAGCCACAGCTGTCCTGGGGCAGACTGACCTGTGGCAGCCATTTTGTGCCTACGGCCCCTTCGACCACCACCAGAACATTCACATACATTCGTACACCAGCGAGGCACTCACTGGAGGCAAAGAGGGTTAAGTTAAGGACACGACATATGGCTGGGGGATTGGGATTCGAACCGCCAATCCTTAGATCATTGGCTAACCTACTCTACCACCTGAGCCCCTGCCGCCCCCTATACTTCCAGTGACTCATGCGCGCTAACCATCAGCCAAAGTGATATCCCCTTGGCCAAGTAGCAAGGGCACATGATCACTTGGAGGCATAGTGACAGGACCGTCAACTGTCACGACTCATTTATCAACTCTATACCAGAAATCTATATCTGGGATGCTATTCTGCATACCTTCACCCTAAAAACATATTGGATGAATTTGACCAATCTGATTGTTGGTTGTGTCCGACCATCTTTTGGTTGTTTTAACCAAAAGATGGGTCGGACACATAACAACCAACCAGATTGGTCGAATTCAACCGAGTTCTTAGAGTGTTGGTTGGAACCACTGCTGGTCTGACTTCCTGTTGTCTTCCTGTTCTTCATTTCCAACCAGTCTGCCCATTCTCTTCTGACCTCTGACATCAACCAGTAGGGATGTAACGATATCCACATCTCACGGTACGATATTATCTCAATATGAACCTCACGGTACAATATTTATCTCGATATTGTGGGGAGGCTCACGATAACAATAATGAAGGTATAAAATGCTTTGACGAGTCATTGTTACAATACTTATAGTCAAATTCAAGGTTGAGACATTTTGACCTGCTTGAAAAATCTTTGCTGAAGCTGAAATTCAAGTAAAAATCCAACATATATTTATTGAGAAGACAGCTCAGGTACTAGATTAAATAAACTCAACCAGTTAATAAAACAGCCTATAAAAAGACCCAGGCACAAAGAAACTGCCTCGTCTTTAGTAGTCAATAAATTTAAAATAAATAAGTCCACCTGTCTGTCAGTGGTCAGTCAGATGTCTGAACTTCTACAGGCTCCTTGCGGACATGATTGGAGCATGGTGATGTCGACACTCAGCTGATCAGATGCTCTTCTGCATCCGCTGCTGCAGGTTAAACGGAGAGTTTTAATGAACAGCTGATCAAGGTGGTGAAAAAGTAGGAAAATGTGCCTACAACACGCGAGGCATTTAATATACAGACATCACCGCATGCACAGCCAAGTTCGGACCAAGTTCGTTATTAAATATAAACTCAACAAGTCAAAACAGCTATCTCCGCGGCTTCACAACTGAAACTTCTCCCAGAGGAATAACCGGACCAAAACAAACTTTCTTCTTGTCCCTGCGGCCTCCAGAACAGAGACAAAGTTCTCGCTTCTTGTGGAGTATAACAGCTGTTTCCTTCCTCGTCGTATATCCATGCTGTATTTGTTTTTCCTGTGTGTGGGGGCTATGTGTGCTCCCATTGGCTCAAAAGAGCGCACTGGCAGCAAAGGATCATGGTCTATGTAGTTTAGTACGTTACGCTACGCATTGAGCGGACTGAAAACTATTGTTTTTGTCTCAAGAGATACGCTGTTTAATACCGTGACAAGACCACGACGATATCGCGACAGTTTGCCTCCGGCGATATCGTGATATCGACAATATCATTACATCCCTATCAACCAGAGAGTAGGTGTGTTTATCGACTGGCAAAAATCTTTTGATACCATGAATCATGAACTGATATTATCTGAATGATTTAACTATGGAATCAGGGGTCCAGCACATCATTGGCTCACAAGCTATTTAAAAACAGACGGCAGTTTGTACATTTCAATGGGCAAAACTCTAAATATAAAAAAAGTCAAATGTGGAGTTCCACAAGGGCCCGTTCTAGGTCCATTGCTTTTTATTTTATTTATAAGTTATATTTGTGAAGATTCCAAATTGTTACAATTTCTGTTGTTTGCAGACGATTCTACTGTTTTCCATTCTGGGAGAAATTTACTAGATATTATGGGAAACATAGAAGAGGAAATGGTTAAAGTGAGGAATTGGTTGATTGATAATAAGTTATCCTTTAATTGGGAAAAAAAAAAAATTATGATTTTTGGTAATCGAACAAGGGATGACGATTTCAGATTATCTATTGATGGAGTTGATATAGGAACGGTCAAAGAGGTTAAGTTTTGTTTTAGATGAAAAGTTACATTGGAAGGCCCATATAAATTACATCAAGAGTAAAGTTAGCAACAGTATTGGTATTTTATACAAAGTAAAAGACTTGTTTGATCACATTTTATTATAAATGTTGTATTGTTTGCTTATTCTTCCATAATTTGGACACTGCACAGAAGTCTGGGGGAATACTTATCCCTGTAACCTTTGTAACAGAAACCATTGTTTCTGTTACAAAAAAGAGCAATATGAATTATCAATAAGAAAGGAATTGGAGAGCACTCCCGCCGTCTGTTTGTGAAGTCATGACAGCTTAAACTGAAGGAGTTGACTTAAAACTTTTGCTGGTTATATGGAAAGCTGAACAAAGAATTTTGCCTGAAACAATACAAACTTTCTTTACTCATGTTTCAGTAGATGAGGGCCGACGGCAATTTTGTTTCAAAGCTGTATTTGCTCATACTACTTTAAAACTAAAGTGTCTGTCTATGGAGTCAAACTATGGAAGTCTTTGAATATCAACCTTAATTGCTGTACAAATATCCTGAAATTTAAAACAATGTATAAGAACAAAATATTGTCTGGTTATGAAAAAATCCAAGATATTTGAAGCAAGTGGCAGAAATATATGCTAAGATTATATTTGTGTACTATGAGTGGATGTTTGGTGACTCAGCAGGATTTGGGACTGGGATTGAAATTCTTTGTATTGACGGAATATTTTCATTTTTGTTTTGTCTTGAGAAGGGGCAGTTTATTTAAAATTGATCTTCTTCCTGTTCCCTTTGTTCGTGTAAAAAAATATTAATGATTTGGCTGGATATCGTTGATTAAAACTGACGTGAACAACAAACGATGTTAAATGAATGAATGAACATTCTAGTCCAGACAACAGCTGCACACTGGATATTTTCTCTTCTTCAGACCATTCTCTGGAAACCAGGGGTGTCCATCTCCAGGGCCTCGAGGGCCGCAATCCTGCAGGTTTTCCATGTTTCCCTGCTCCAACACACCTGACTCAAACTACCGAGTCACTGTGCAGAACTTCATTGGCTGTTAGATTTATCTATTATGTCAGGTGTGTTGGAGCAGGAAGGAAAGAAAACCTCCAGGACAGCGGGCCTCCAGGACAGCGGGCCTCCAGGACCGACTTTGGACACCCCTGCTGGAAACCTTAGAGATGGTTGTGTGAGAAAATGCCAGTATATACTCAGTCCAACAACACCATTCAAAGTCACTTAAATGCCCTCTGTTCCTCATTCTGATGCTTATTTTGAACCTCAGCAAGTCGTCTTCACCATGTCTACATGTACTGAGGTGCCGCCATGTGATTGGATGTTAAATTATTTTTCTTAATAACAAATGATAGCATTGGGCCTGATTACGTAGGCGATGATTGTAAAACTGTTGTTTCTGAGGCCTGATGTCTGAATCATGATTAATACCAAGAGTCAGATACAGTTTTTACAGAGTAACTGGAGCCCCAGTAGGAATGAAAGGGTCCTAACATGTGTGGGAAAGTTGTATTTTTATCCAGACTGTTGATTTTACACTCATCAGACTGACATTTTACATAAATGAAACTGACTGCTTGTCCTCTGATCATTTTTGTCAGCATCTTATCGAGCGTACCTTACTTTCATACTGTAGCGAATGACAAGGTTGTCGCTTGAGGTGTTTATTTTTCTCCATATATTATATTATTATAATGGCACTGCTGAAATGTTTGTGATTAATGACGTCTTTTTTGTTTGTTCTAGTTTGTTTAAGATTAATTTTGGTTTTTCATGTTCTCTTCAAATGTTGCAATGTTGATGTTGATCTTTGTGTGAGGTTGGTTAATGCGTAAACTTGACAAACTAAAGGCTTTGTTTGGAACTGTTTTAAGAATCCTCGAGGACTGCTTGGTGCTGCTTTCAAATGTTTGTTAGTACGATTATTCATTTTTTGACCCAGTCGACCATGTACACAATCATATTCTCATGCACACATTAACAAAGACAAGCTTCTTTTGTTGCACAGATTGCATAAGCCGGACTGTCAAGTACAAGCACAAGGAATAAGGTAAGAAAATATGCAGGCAGAAAAGAGAAAAACAACCTTAAGTAAATCATTCTTTGTTTCGCAGGAGTGAACCAACAGTGGGGAGAAACCACAAATGCATCATCTTTTAACAAAACCCTGTGTTAGCTATTTCAAGCTAAAGATTTGGCAGGGAACCAGAACACTAAGCCAAAAGAAAAAAAAAACAAAGCCACAGTTGTTGTTCTCCCCTGATCTCTGAGCCTCTTTGACGTCCCTTACATACGTTTGATTGGACTTTGTTTTGGACATGCCTTTGGACGGCCATACATTAATAGACTATAAAAAGACCGTCACTTGTGGAAGGTTTTGCGCCGCCAGCTTATCTCGATCTGCACAGTTTCCATCACAGCGCTCAGATAAGCCTTCACACTGACTCACGTTACAAGCTCATGCAGGTCCCCCCGCGGTCACATCGAGGCGATTCCACGTTAATGGAAGCCCGCAGGATGCTCGACGCCAGAAAGTTCAGCGTGCTGTTGACAATGCCACTATAGCAACTCTGTCAACTGCAGGGAGATGCCGTCCAGCTGGAAGCGAGCTGGATATTTGTCACCATTTGGTGAATTAAAAGCTTTCCTCACACCTCCAGTGTCGTGTCAGAGGAAGAAAGCATATTTGTGAGCTGTGTACTTCCTCCTATAGTGTGTTGCCTTCACTGAAACCGCCAGTCATTTTTTAAGTGGGTTGAAGTTTGGCAATGTGGAGTTCAAATGTTTCAAAGCTGATACGGATATGGCTGTCCATGGCTCATGTTTTGTCCTGATATTTGATACACCTCATTAAAATTTGACCATATCTATGCTGCCAAGCGTTAATATTGTTATACTTAACAGCGTTTGCATGGTAATAAAATCTAAAAGGACTCAGATCAACTGAATCCCAGACAAATTTAATGCATTTACAGTTGTGTGAAGAAGTGTTTGCCCCTTCCTGATTTCTTTCTTTTTCTTTTGTTGCATGTTTGTCACACTTAAATGTTTCAGATCATCAAAACAAAATTAAATATTGCCGCCCCCCCCCCCCCCCCCCCCCCCCCCTTTTCCTCTTCCCCCCCCCCCTCCCTCTTTTTTTCCCCCCCCCCCCCCCCCCTTTCCTTCTCTTTTTCGCCCCCCCCTTTCCCTCTTCTCTTTTTTTTCTCTTTTTTTTTTTTTCCTCCCCCTCCCCTTCTTCTCCCCCCCCCTCTCCCCCCCCCCCTTTTTTTCCCCTTCTTTAGCCAAAGATAACACAAATAAACCAACAAAATGCAGTTTTTTAATGAAGATTTTTATTTTTAAGGGGAAAAAAAATCCAAACCCACATGGCTCTGTGTGAAAAAGTGTTTGCCCCCTAAACCTAATAACTGGTTGTTCCACCTTAGCAGCAACAACTGCATCAAGCGTTTGTGATAACTGGCAGTGAGTCTTCTACAGCGCTGTGGAGGAATTTTGTTCCACTCATCTTTGCAGAATTGTTGTAATTCAGCTACATTGGAGGCTTTTCCAGCATGAACCGCCTTTTTAAGGTCATGCCACAGCATCTCAATGGGATTCAGGTGGGGACTTTGACTAGGCCACTCCAAAGTCTTCATTTTGTTGTTCTTAAGCCATTCAGAGGTGGACTTGCTGGTGTGTTCTGGATCATTGTTCTGCTGCAGAACCCAAGTGCGCTTCAGCTTGAGGTCACCAACAGATGGCCGGACATTCTCCTTCAGGATTTTTTGGTAGAAGCAGAATTCATGGTTCCATTTACCACAGCAAGTCTTCCAGGTCCTGAAGCAGCTAAACAGCCCCAGACCATCACACTACCACCACCATATTTTACTGTTGCTATGATGTTCCTTTTCTGAAATGCCGTGTTCCTTTTACGCCAGATGTAATGGGACCTACACCTTCCAAAAAGTTCAACTTTTGTCTCGTCAGTCCACAGAGTATTTTCCCAAAAGTCTTGGGGATCATCAAGATGCTTTCTGGCTAAACTGAGACGAGCCTTTATGTTCTTTTTGCTCAGCAGTGGTTTTGGTCTTGGAACTCTGCCATGCAGCCATTTTTGCCCCCCAGTCTCTTTCTGATGGGGGAGTCATGAACACTGACCTTCATTGAGGCAAGTGAGGCCTGCAGTTCTTTGGATGTTGTTCTGGGGTCTTTTGTGACCTCTTGGATGAGTCGTCGCTGTGCTCTTGGGGTCATTTTGGTCGGCCGGCCCCTCCTGGGAAGGTTCACCACTGTTCCATGTTTTCACCATTTGTGGATAATGGTTCTCACTGTGGTTCTCTGGAGTCCCAAAACTTTAGAAATGGCTTTGGAACCTTTTCCAGACTGATAAATCTCATTTACTTTGTTTCTAATTTTTTCCTGAATTTCTTTGGACCGCAGCATGATGTCTAGCTTTTGAGGATCTTTTTGGTCTACAAAAATTTGTCAGGCAGGTCCTATTTAAGTGATTTCTTGATGGAGAACAGGTGTGGCAGTAATCAGGCCTGGGTGTGGTTAGAGAAATTGAACTCAGCTTTCCAAAGATGTGATAAACCACAGTTAAAGGTTGAATATGGAACATTTTTATTAAAAGCTATATTTTTTCAAAAATAATACCTCCACAGGTCGTTTGGGGGTGTACAGAATGAAAGTACAACATTTCCCAGAAAAATTATATTTAGCCGAAAAATAATTATAAAATAATTTTTTACGGGTTCGATAATGGCATTTTATTTACGTCTATAAGCCAATACACGCCGCCATTGCGGGTTGCCAAATACGATCTTTGTGTGGAAACAATATTTCAGTCATAGTCAGGCTTGTACAGGGGAAAAACGTAGAGACGACCAGTGAAGCAGCTGCTTCAGAGTCCTGGAGATATTGTTATCTGTTTCTGAGGAGGAGTGACCTGAGAAGAGCAAAACCTGGAGTAAATTTAGGTGAAGACTTCACTAAATGGACCCACATAAACGTTTTCCACGGAGTAAAACACGGAAATGGCGACTTTTCTCCTGGATCGGTAAGCTAGCTTGTTTGCTAACATGGCTAACGTTAGCTGTCAGTTCTAAACTCCGCTGCGTTACTTGTTGGACATGATGCAGGCTGTTACTCACTTGCGTATCGGCAGTGAGCCTGGCATCCCAGCGGCTGGAGTTGTTTTTCTGCCGTTGCAACTACAACCTAGACACACGTGATGTTGCTGTTCTGTCCGTATTCCATATTCAACCTTTAATTTAGGTTTAAACAAGGGGGGGGGCAATCACTTTTCACACAGGGCCATGGAGGTTTGGATCCCCCCCCCCCCCCCTCACTAATAAGAATCTTCTTTCAAAAACTGCATTTTTTTTGTTTACTTGTGTTATCTTTGTCTCACATTTAAATTTGTTTGATGATCTGAAACATTTAAGTGTGACAAAAATGCAAAAAAATAAGAAACCAGAAGGGGCAAACACTTTTTCACACAACTGTAGGTTAAATCTCTCCCCACAGTAGAGATCTGCTCCTCTTAGGCAGTATAAAAACCAACAGCGTGTGTTATTTCTGAGCATCAAAGCTGCTTATAGTCCCAGTGCGCTGGTCAGATTTCCTTCCCACGTGTCTTCCTTTCTCTGTGTTACCGATCCTTGTGTCCTGTCATGTTTCTGACAATTTCATACACATTTTTGACTTCCCCGCCGTCAATGTTATTTTCTGCAGTTTAGGTGACACAGTGCAGACGGGACGTTTTAAATTCTAACAAAGCCAACAGGTTCATTCCTGGAGCCGTCCTGTCTGCTCTCAGCAGATATACACAACAACACCTTTCTGTATGTCCTTGGAAAAATGACTGTTTGTGTGCAGACGAGTGTTTGTGTATCGCGCACTCTTCTTGTGTATATGTAAAGTGACGACTTGATGAAGTGGAACAGGAAAAATTACGAGCGCATTCTCCGGTCTTGGTTATTTTCCATCTATGGAAATGCAAGGACATTAAACACAAATACACCTGCCCACACGGACACACACAGGCATGCACACCACTTACAGCTTATGTAAACACACAAACACAAGCGGCCCACGCAGACGAACGCATGCAGGGCATCAAACGCACACACATGCACGCTGGAAGTTCAGTAAATCACACATGCACATAGCATGTTTGGGAGAAATTGTTCACACTCGCGTAATAAAGTCAGTGTTTATAAGTTCTGTAAACAATCGGCAAACCGTGCCTGTTGGAATTTAGCTGAATAAAAAGCAGCACTTGCTCTACAAAGTTCCCTCGCCTACAACTGGCCGTTGTTTGGAGACAAGTGATAACATTTATATTAAACTGAAAAAATCAGGGCATGCAATATGCATTAACTTCAAAACATTCTAGCACTTTGTCCTCCTCATAGCAGATGTCCAAAAAAGGCTTGAAATTTCTCCATCAGTTAGCTTTATCCCTCTCTGTAAAGTTGGGGGCAAGGAAAGATGAGACCCCCATATGGAAATGGAAATGGATACATCAGTACTCTGGAGTTGATACTTGGATAGCTGCTAATCAAAATATTGGATTTGATACTGTTTTAGATATAGAACACATAAAACACTGGCATTTTGGCGTGAATGTTCCTGCAATGATCATACACTGTACTAATCCTTTGCTCCTGTAAAGGTGACTAACCATGCACTAAAGCCATGCAGTGAGCTGGAATCAGTGAGAGTTGACATATTAAAAGATTACGTTATTGTAGGTTTTTAATGAAATAAAGATATATACTCCAGCACACTGATGAACCGCATTTATCTTACTTTGTGTTTGCGGGAGAAAGAAAATAGAAAGAACAGACATGAGAAATGATGGAAAACTGTTGCTGGGCAAAGTCTCTGTGTCTGCTGCCTGCTCTCCTCCTCCTCACTGGCTCTCAACTAAACATTGAATGCAGATTTTTTTCCTTTCTCATATTCAACATAATGTTGCAGTCAGATCCTGAATGATGTCTGATAAAGAGGCAAACATTTGCATCAGTAGCCTAAAACGTATTGATATAATAGTCTTATAAAAATAGACAACAGAAATCTTACGATTTAACTCATTGGAAAAGACTTTTAGATAGTCTTAAACAAGGTCATGGGAATCATAGTTGAAAACAACGATAGACAGTGAAATATTCAAAGAAATATTACATTTACCATTGAAAATATCCATATGTAACAGATTCAGAGAAATGCAATATAATATCTTACAAAATGTTTATCCATATATGTATAGTAAATCCACAACAGGGGCCTCTCCAAACTGCCCAAAATGTAAGACTATTTTAGGTTTAGATTTCACCGCCTCAGGGAATGCAGACAGAGTCAGCGATTTTGGCAAACTGTGATGAGATTAGTTTGATAATTAAGAAGCAACTGCAGCCCAATCCAACATTATGTTTGTTGGGATATATCCCTTAATCACTAAGAACATATAAAGACAGGACAATTTTTGTTTTTGTTGGGCTGAAAGGCCGTTTTGGGCCAAATGGGTGGGAGATGAACCTTCTTCAATACATCTTGGAGGTCTTTGATATCAGATTACATTTAGATTACATTAGAAAGACTAAGATTTCGCATTAGCGGGCAGAATTACCTTTTTCTAGTGAAATTTGATGAAGTGTTAAGAACTCAGAATGCAAGAACCTGAAATCAAGAACCTTTGAGATCATTGCTGTGGATGTATTTTGGATTTGCTACATGTCTCATATATGATAATCACAGTGCTGGACTGTTGAAAATGTTTTAAAAAAGAAAGTTTACAAATATTTAGATCAACAGAAACATGTGAAAACAACCAAAAAGAAGCTTCCTTGAACACATTTTAACACAAAACTATTTATCAGTCCAAAACCAACCAATCAGCAGGCTGATGAATAAAATCAGAAAGCTGCTGAGTCAGTTAATGTTGGTCAATGATGGTTAAAAATTAACTTCTCACTTTCAGTAAGATGATTTAAAACTTCTGGGTCAAAAATAACCCATAATGGGTTATTTTTGACCCATTATGGGTTATTTTGACACAATGCTGGTACCAATTGATTTCTGGGTTACTTTAACCCAGGTTGAATATTTGACCCAGAAGTTGGGTTACACTTACGACAATTTTGGGTTATTTTAACCCAGAAGTTGGGTCAACAACCCAAATGTCTTGGTTGAAATAACCCAGAAATTAGTTGGTCCCTTTTTAACCCAACAGTGGGTTAAAATAACCCATAATGTTTTTGTTTTTTTTTTATCCTGGAGTCTTTAGTATGTAGACACAGAAGAACTAAATTTAAGAGCTTTGCTGTTTTAACCATTGAACACAAACAGTTAGCCAGCTGTTCTGCAGCTGCAAACACTGATTCTATCAACTACTTTAATAAACGTAGCATCTGGTTCAGCCTGGGAGTTAAGAATGAACCAGCTGGTCACAGATCAGCATGTTTTCTTGGTCGTGGTCAGAAAAGAAAATTCTGTGTTGAATATTTGAATTGAAATTCTAAGAAAGTGGGTCTTCCATAACAGCTTTTTGTCTGAGGGCTTTACTGTGGTCTACCACAAGGCACTTGTCTTGGCCCCCTGTTATTCTCCATTTATATAAATGATTTACTCTGTGTATTAAAAAATTCATCTATTATCATGTATGCTGAATTATTCCAATTCTAATGTGAATAATGTATCTGGAAGACTGGAAAAAGATTAACTGCTGTTGTGAAATGGGTCAAAAATATATGATGATATTATAATTTGATCTTAAATCTCTCCAAAACAAAATTGATGCTTATTGGAAGTAAACAGTGTTTACATAATGATTCTCCTTTTATCTTGAATATGTAATGTTTCAAACTAGAGCAGGTCTAGCACATGAGACTAAGGGTCACAATAGATCATCATCTCTCATGGTCGTCTCATGTGGACCATATTATCAGTAAAATGAGCACAGCTGAGTATTTAAACAAACACTGAAATCCAGGCTGCTCTGTTGAGCTCTATATTATTATTTTTATTTAAGTAATTTGAATTTTTATGCTTTTATGGATCTTATGACCATCAATGTGGATGTTTGTATTTTGCACCTTTTTGTTTCTTTTTTAAACAGGGACCCCATAAAGAATACAAACTAAAAACTCCTTGACCCACTGTTGGTTTAAAAAGGGATTAACTAATTTCTGTGTTACTTTGACCCATAAAATTGTTTTTTGTGTGTTTGTTTGTTTTTTTTTACCCATCTTTTGGGTTGAATATTTGACCCAACAGTTGAGTTATGTTGACTGCAATGTTGGGTTATTAACCCAGAAATTGGGTTATGGTGACTACAATGTTGGGTTATTAACCTAGAACGTGGGTCAACAACCCAAATGTCTGGATTGAAATAACCCAGACATTAGTTGGTCCCTTTTTAACCCTGCAGTTTGACCCAGGAGTTTTTTTTGTTTGTTTGTTTGTTTTGTTTTTCGTGTGTGTGTGTGTGTGTGTGTGTGCAACCACTGTTGGTGGGGGCTAATTGGGATCTCCACAATAAACAAGAAACAATAAGACACAGGGACTACAGTGAAGGGGGGGGGAACATTGAGCTGGTCCAGTGTAAGTTGAGTCGTGGACGGAGTTTTATGGACCTTTGGGTCCAGCCAAGGTCAAGGAGGGATGACATAACAGTTAAAAACTAGTTTATGTTGTTGGCATTACTTTATATGTAAATACTCCAAAGAGAAAAACGGCATTTTTGTACATGCGGAGTATTGTTTTGAAACGCCAGACCTCACTTCCTCAGTAATACAGTTGGGTCCGGTGATGATATGGAGCTTTACCCGGAGACCACGTTGACTTCATTTTGATTGGCTACACCTTATTTCGCTATGACCTTATTTGGAGAATCTAGGTCAAGCTGCGTTCGGAGTTTGCTAAAGGCTAACTGCTAGCAACATGGGCAGTTCAGATAGTGTGAGCTACGTTTATCAGACAAGACAGCATTTAGAAAATAAATAAACTTACAGGTAATGACAAGGTTGTGGTCGCCTCCCTCAGTGTTGCTGCAGAAGTTTGCTTTTAAATCCATTTGTTTGAAAACCCAGACCTGACTGCTCAGAAGTGACTAAAGCCCACATGCAGGTGGTGTGTGGGGGGGGGTGTGGAGGTGCACAACCACTGGAGAGAGAGAGGGGTGGCGCTGTTTACTTGAAATGTGCTATTATTGGGTTAAATTCCGACAATGAGAACAAGAAACAATAAAGCCTGCTGTCGATTCAACTGGGTCTGAGCAGAGAGACAAAGCTGACAGACCATAAACAGGAACTTTGATTCTGACTCTGGACAGTTCACATGGCCTGATCAGTGCACAATAGATCATATTATACACCCAAAACCCCAGAAAAGTGAAATTTGATGTCATGGCACCTTTAAATCAAGTTTAATCAAGTTTTTGCTCCTGTTTTGACATTATTATGTACTTTGGTTGTAAGGACCACACCAGAGCCGTGAAGGCTTGCTGATAAAATGAGGAGTTAAAGTTTGAATGCTTGATTAGAGAGCAACTAGATTTCCTTTCTTGAATCGTGGAGAAGTTTCACTTCTCTTCCAAATAGCCACTTCATTCTTAGTGGCTGGTGGGGGATTTCAGGCTACCAGCATGTCCTGAAAAAATCTTTTAGATGAGAGGTGGGACCTCTTAATCTGACCCAAGGTCCACTGAGACCACTTTGCTTTGTTAAGAAAATAAGCCAACACCTCTGATAGTCCCAGATTCCCAGTTATCAGATTATGAAAATCCCTCCCGATTGAACAGAAGGCAACTGGTATTCTTTTAATGGTTCTTTGACATCAGATTCACCTTGCCTAGGAAAAGGGTGAAACTGGGCCCCCAGCAGGAGCCAGACCTGAAGGGGCAGCATGCAGTCAACCATTGGGAATTCAAGGTAGCCACAAACTGGCTCTTGTTATAGAGACCTAAAACACCCTGGAGAGATTTCACCATCTTTTCTGTGCCTGGGAGATCGAAATCCCTGTAGGAGCTGGTGAGAGTTGCAAGACAGGGATATCTGCATTTTCTTTCTGATCCTAAACATGACCTGAAGGAAGCAGATAAAAAGCAATTAATCATTCTGAATTAAACTGTTCTCCTTCATGTTTGCACAAAAAAAGAAATTTTGAATGGAGCTTTACTGGAAAACAAGTTTATTGGCCTTCTTTTGATTGTGCTTTAGATGAAAGGGTCGGAAAGGGTTCTGATTGGACAGGGTGGCAGATGTGACATGTTTAAATATACTGGAAATAAACAAACTCTGTTTCCTGTTTGTTTTCCGCTTGTCTTTGTCTCAATCCTGCTAGGAAAGAGGGGTAGGGGTGTTGCAGTCCTGTTAAGACAGAGGGGTAGGGGTGTCTCAATTGTGTTAAGACTAGAGGGGTAGGGGTGTCTCAATCGTGTTAAGACAGAGGGGTCTCTGTCCTGTTAGGAAAGAGAGGAAGGGGTTGAAGGGTTTAGGGGTGTTTCAGTCTTCTTAGGACAGAGGGGTAGGGGTTTCTCAATCCTGTTAGGACAGAGGCGTACGGGTGTCTCAATTGCGTTAGGACAGAGCGGTAGGGGTGTCTCAATCCTGTTCGGACAGAGGGGTAGGGGTGTCTCAATGTTGTTAGGACAAAGGGGTAGGGGTGTTTCAGTCCTGTTAGGAAAGAGGGATAGGGGTGTGGTGTCTCAGACCTGTTAGGACAAAGGGGTCGGGGTGTCTCAATAGTGTTAGAATAGAGAGGTAGGGGTGTCTCAGTCCTGTTCGGATAGAGGGGTAGGGGTGTTTCAGTCCTGTTAGGACAGATGGGTAGGGGTGTAGTGTGTCAGTCCTGTTATACAGAGGGGTAGGGGTGTCTCAATCCTGTATTTCTGAATGCTTGTCATAATGGATGCTACAAGTGGAAGCTTTTATTGCTGCTGCTGAAGCTTTCAGAGAGACGATAGCTGAGTATTGTACGTGTCGTCTGGGAAACTGCAGTTTAATGTTGAGTCCTCTCACATTCAAATCACAACACCACCCAAAGAAGACATTCAGACGTGAGTTTGCTGCTTCGATCAGCATAAAACGCTGCAAGTGTTCCCTTAAGTCAGAGTGATGCACAGACGGGAGGAGGGTGGTACCGAGGAAGGAACAGATGGATCGATGCATGAACAGATCCTTGGGGAATTAGGATTTGCATTGAGCACAGAAAGAGCAGGAGACCAAATAAAAAGGAGGAACATTGAGTTCCTTCAGTAGTGATAAGTGCACGATGTACATCCTTAGCTGGGTTTGTATCTGGAGCATATTTTCCTAGTAATTTGTCATCCTTTTTTCATCCGTCATCACATAACCAGCATTGAAGCACCATTAATCCACGCTGCTTTATTGACTTAATCTCTTCATTATCGCCAAAGAAGCTCAGATTTATGTCTTTGAGGGTTTGCCACTCCTCTGGGTTTCTGGAGGGAATACTGACTCACCACAAGTTTTTTTTTTTTTCTTTTTTTGCTGAGGCGCTGGCTAGTTGAGACTGTCACAGTTCGATCTGTGCAGCGTACGCAGCTGCTGGATTAATTTTTACCATCTTCTCAAAAAAAAAAAAAAAAAGTCACAACCCTGTTCTTTTGTGTCCAAGTCTGACAAAAGGCCTACTCTCTGCTTCAGATGTTTCTGGCTAAGGGCAAATGATGTGAGGTGACATCATCGATGGAGGCGTACGAGGGAACGAGAGGAAAGGGGAAAAAATCAGTTCAGATATGTAAATGGTGCTTATGGAGGCCTTCAGAGTTTTACACAATCGTAGCTGAACACATGCCACACAGCATAAATCACATTTATCTGCTATTCAACAGATGAGTCCAAAGTAAAGAGAGTGCCAGCTCTCATTTCTTTATATTTCTCTTTCAAGAACCCAGACTTTGGTATAATCTTGACCACTGGAACCCCAGCTTTCTGAGGGTCTTTCAAAGCTTCTCTTTGAACACCAACTTGCTTTTTCACTCATTCTCAGTCCAGTTCTTGTACCTGCTCATAAACACTGACCTAGGAATCATTCAAACATGAAAAGGCTCCTAAGTCGGAGCATAAAACAGTGCTGTCAACACAACAAAAGGCAGCTTAGCAAAGATCCAGTTATAAAGGAGCCCTATCATGAAAAATGGACTTTTGTGAGCTTTTAACCATGTTAGTGTGATATTTTCTCATAAAAACTTCATTTAAGTCATTATTTTTCTTCATTCATGCATATTTGCGTAATCTGTATGACTCTATAGAGATTTTCAGTCCAGGCTATAACTCCCCTTTCAATGGCTGCCTTAGAAACACCAGCGTAGAAATCATTTCACCAAATTTTACCAGTCATGAAGCACCATGATGCGCAGCATCATAGCAAGACGCACACTTTGTTCCAGAGAAACTCCTAGAATGCTAACCTTTCCACTCTCTGAGGAGGAAGCCAGCTTGCCGGAAGACTTTCTCTGAAACAGACAGCCATCAGCTAACAGAAGTTTGCTGTAGTCATCTGTCAAATTAAATGTGTTTACTATTATTATTTTCATACACATTATTATTATTGTTATTATTATGTAGGTACTGAACAGCCTCAGAGCTTTTTTGATTGCTCATTGCTTCACAGTCAGACGTAACAGAGCTAAGAAGTAGCTAAAGGCTGCTGTTTGTTATTTTTGACCAGATCTTCATCATCCTCCTCCCACCCCTCTGCTGCAGGAGGCGGAGGGAATGAGACGTTGTCCTGTCTGAGCTGTGACAGCTGATCTTCTCACGTAGTTTACCTAAAAAGCTCGTAAAACATGGAGTAGCGTGAACATCTAGCATGTAAATAAATGCCGGATGTTCAAACCGGTCAAACCGGAAGTTGCTCGTATATTTCATGCAAGGGCTAACAGGGTATCGGAATAAGGTGGATAAGCTGGGCTAGAAATAAATTTTCTGAGAAAACTGTTGACATGTTCAGTACCCCCCCCCCCCCCCCGCTGTATAAGCCTGTAGTAGACTTTAGTCATCTAAAGCCTCTCTCAAAGATGCAGAACTTGTTTCCATTCCTTTAGCTGCATCTATGAAATATGCCAAAGATAAGGCAGACTGACAGAAAACAGGAATGTTGCTGCAACAAGGTGATTCTTTAAGAGCTGTTAGCTGGAAACTTGACATTTGCTGGGATGCTGGACTCAATCCCCAAACCATTTCAGGAACTGGGATAGTGAGGACCAAAGAAAAAGTTGATCTTTTTGTCTATTCATTGTTTTTCCCTTACACTACTCACAAAAAGTTCGGGATATTCAACTTTCGGTTATAATTTAAGGAAAATGTGAAATGTTCACACCTTATTGATATTATATCATGAATGTTGGGCATTTGACTGGAACTATGATGAAGTAATTCCTCCATCTCATACAATTTGG
Organism: Atherinomorus stipes; assembly: GCA_023101725.1. Classification (NCBI taxonomy): domain Eukaryota; kingdom Metazoa; phylum Chordata; class Actinopteri; order Atheriniformes; family Atherinidae; genus Atherinomorus; species Atherinomorus stipes. The sequence goes on along the minus strand of JALJCO010010184.1, from coordinate 105,686 downwards.
ATTTTAAGTTCATTCTAACATCATACAAAAACCCAAATATCCCTAACTTTTTGTGAGTAGTGTTTATACTTACAAGTTACACACACACGTGTAAAAACCACCAGTGCTGTTTGTTGTTGCATTCTGCATTTAGTCACATTCTGTCTGTCTGCCCATGTCACTGTATTGTCCTTTTGCACAATAGAAAAATAAAAAGTAATCTCTTAGACTCAAAGAGTTATCTATAAAGAGGATGACCTACAGAAATAAGACAAAGTCCTTGGAGATGGTAAATGGACTGCACGTATATAGAGCCTTTCTAGCCTTGCTGAACACCCAAAGCACTTTTATCTTTAATACAGTAATGATTGTTAGAGTTCAGGATCCTGGTAGGGTCTTGCTCAGGGACACAGAGATCCAGGATCAAACAACCAGCCTTCATTTGGCAACCATCTGCTCTTTTTCCAAAGTTTCAGTCTCCTTAGCTCCATCTGGACCTCCAGGTCATCCACCCACTGTTCTCTGAAGCCTCTCTAAAATAAAATGATACATACTGTGCCCTGTAGTGGACTGGTGACCTCTGTTAGGGTCTACCCTGTTTCTTTCCTGGTAGCTGTTTGGATGGACTCCTTAAACCTGGTGATTATTCTGGCACAAAAAACACCTCGTTCAAGGCATACTGTACAGCAATGATGAGCTGACACATAAAAGCTAGCTTAGCAAAGCTCTGGTTTTCACTTGGATCTTCTGGTCCAAGCAGCCTGTAAAAAAGCCCAGTTTCCACCCGTGGGTCTGGGTCGGGTTGGGTCAGGCTGGGTTGGGTCGGGTAGGTTTTGGTATGGATATGTTGATTTCACATTGCGTCCCCACAGCAAACTGTACCCTTACCCTGTAGGCGGAGTATTAACTGGATAGCGCTACTACATGATCGCATGACATCATCGCAGCACAACGCCTTTTAACCAGACCACCACTGGTTTTGTTTTTTTTCGGGGATGATTTTTTGTTTATTATCTCTGCTGTGGTTTTTCCTTTTCTCCTCTAAGTAACCATGACCCTATAGAATAGATAGATCCGGGTTTTATGTCCCCTTAATTTATATGTGCCAGCCAACCAACCCAGCCCACCCCAACCCCACACCCAAATCCAACTGAGGAAAAAGGGAGGTATAAAAGATTTAAAGTAAAAAATTAAAAACTAAAAAATAAAAATCGGAGTAAATTGTAGACTCAAATTGACCCGCCTTCTCTCCCTTTATCTAATTTAATATTTTTTTTATTTTTTATTTTAATTTTTGTCCCCAACTTTTTTTGTTTTTAAAAATTTTCGGTTAAACAACGGTTCCCCCCCGGCGGGGGGACCCCCCGCCGCAAGCGGGGGCCCGCCCCGCCGGCCCACCTATCCATTTTTATATTATTTATATAATAAAAATAACTTTTAATTAAAAAAATAAAAAAAAAATTGCCCCCAATTTTTTTTCATTTTTTTTTTATTTTTTTTTATAGTTATTGTTTTAGTTGTTGTTGGAGGGGGGGTGGGGTTTGGGTTTTTACATTTGTAGACCCAATGAAAAAAAAAATTTAAAAAAAAATTTAAAATAATTAAGAAAAACTAAAATATTTTTTTTCCCCTATTTTAAAAAAAAAAAAAAAATAATAAATTATTTTTTTTTTTTTTTTTTTAAGATTTTTTAGTTTAAAAAATAATTATTCAACATTGGATAAAAGGAAAAAAAAAAATTTTAAAAAAAAATAAAAAAAAAATTAGAAAAAACTAGAAAGATGCATCTTGACCTTCATTCATTTTATTATTAAAAAATAAAAACTGTCTCAGGGAGGTTGTTTTTTTTTAATTCTTATTATTAGGGAAAAAGAGAAAGAGTGGCGCTTTTTACCCCAACACAAAACTTAAATAAATAAACAACATTTCAAAAAGGTTTAAAGGTGTAAAAACCCCACCCAAAACCATATAATAATTTAATAAAGGATTATGTGGACAGAGAAAAAAAAAAAAAAAAAAAACATACAAATAACTATAAAAATTTAGATTATCTCTAGAGAATTTATTTTTTCAAAAAAAAAATAAATTATTTATAAAAAAATTTTTGTAGAAAAGACTAACTCCTAAATAAATATATATAAATTTATTTTTTTTTTATTTAAAGAAAAAATATAAAAATTTTTTTTTTAAAAAAAAAAAATAAATTTTCCCTCTTTTTTTTTTGGAGTCCCATTTTTCACAACAATTTTCCCTTTTTTTTTCCAAACACTAAAGCTGCAACTCTGATAAAAACTGTTATAATGTGGATTAAACTTTGTTTAGTTTATTTTTCAGGGACAGTGTACAAAATACATTAATCTTTAAAAGAAGAGGTGTTTTTCAGATTTAGCTATTGCTAATTTCCATCCGTTGTCCCCGGGCAGGTACACACATTTAAAAACACATTACAACAAACTACATTTGGTCTGTGATACTAAGAAATACATATAAAATATACACACAGTTACTGTAGTAATAAAATAGTTTACAGATTAGCTGGACTGATGCTGACACAGTTTGTGAGGAAGACTACTTCTTCAGATTAGTAGAGAACTGGTTTATGTCTACAGCAGTTTCAGACTGTCTGGGAGCTGGTTCCACTGTCTGATGGTCTGAAAAGGAAAAGCTGTTTGTGCAAAGGCAGATGATCTTTGTGGAACGGCGCAGTTTCTGTGAGTCGTGGAGCGAGATGTTCGGTTTGTTTGATCAGAATAAAGTTTGAGTTGTTTCAGTGGGGGTGGAGCAGTATTATTGATGATTTTAAAGACTGTTCTTAAACTTGTGTAGCAGATAAAATGATCAAAAGTGAGGATTTTGTATTTGCTGAGGATGTTACAGTGATGATAACAAAGAGGATTTTTATTGAGTATCTTCAGAGCCTGATTATAAAGCGATCTCAGAGGTTTGAGTGTTTCTCATTGGCTTGAGATCAACAAGACAAACAGTACTGTAGGTGATGTGAGGAATGAACATGGCATTTTACTGTGTTCAAAAGCTGCCGACGTCTTTAGTGTTGGTGGGTCAAATTTGACCCTAAATCTAACTTTACCTAAAATACTCAAAAAACAATTGTGAAAATCCATTATTGTTTTTCACCTCATAGTGTGCTCAGTATGTCTTCATGTCCCCCGAAACATTGTTTCAAATGTTGATTTTTTTTTGGCCACATAGACCTTTTATCTTATAAACACCACTCGTTTTTTTGCTTGAAAACAGTTCAGATTCACTCATTATATTTCCTTTGGGGATGAGAATGGTCAAGATTGTTATCTGAGTCTACGAGACAACTATTAGAGTACAACAACCCCAAAAAAGAGTTTGATTCTTTTTCTTAACATAAAATTATTAACTATAGTGTAGGGATGTAACGATTACCGGTAAAATGATTAACCGTGATAAAATTACCAACAATTAGTAATACCGTTTCAAATTTTAATTATCATTAAAACCCTGACTGATTACTGCACTTTGAAAAACTCCCAGTGATGCTGCTCATTGGCTGGAAAAGCAGCAGCAGTTCCAGTTTGCGATGTTTAATTTATGAAAAAAATGGAGGAAGGCAACAAAGACGCCCACGTGGACAGTTCTTTTGAGATTTTTCCCCTTTTAAAAAGGACAAAGTAGACATTTAGACCCATTTTGGATATTTTTAAGATGCTGGGGGTATTTCTATAGTACCGTGATAAAAATGATAACCGTGATCATTTTGGTCACAATAACCGTGGTATGAAATTTTCATATGTCCCTACTATAGTGACATATGTGGTGTTACAGATCAAAAATTACCCTTACAGATTTATTTGGGGGAAAATGGGAGGACGGAAATTAGCTAAGGCTACAGTATAATCCTGCAATTTTGTACTTGTACAAATTTAATGTATACATGCCAAAAAATGCATTGTCCCTTTTAAATAAATAATTTCAAATAAAAAAGGCAAAAAGTTCTTTCTTTTCATAAATACAACTTCACCTTACTCACAATAAGATGTGCAAATTGAAAATTAATGGTAAATTGACAATTGTAAAACAATGATTCTGTCTGTGTTTTAATATGCATGAATCTCAGTATTTGATCATATGTGGTAAAGCTGATGAATGACGGTTGCTCCATATTTGTTCCAAACAGTCCTAATGATGACAAGTTTGGCGTTTACTTGCCAAGTAGCTCGATTCTCCCAACTGCAAATGCAGATTTTTTTTTGACAGCACATTAAATCTCTGAAGTGACTTACCATGAAAAATAGAGTATCGTGACTAACCGTTCCATAAGCTGGCAGCAGCCACGTTAAGGACTGACCAAAATTTTAAAAAAATGTTTTTTGTTGCTAGATGGAAATAGTTATTCCAATAAAAAAAAGGCAAATGGCACTTTTGACACACCTAAAGTTTAAAACAGGTCAAAAATTACCCTAACACAATATACAGTGGGTACGGGTATGTAAAAATGTTTGTAAATGTATTAAAAAAGAAAAACTGAAATATGACATGGTCATAAGTATTCAGAGCCTTTGCAGTGACTCATATTTAACTCATATGCTGTCCATTCCTTCTGATCCTCCTTGAGATGGTTCTACTCCTTCATTGGAGTCCAGCTGTGTTTAAATAAACTGATTGGACTTGATTAGGAAAGGCACACACCTGTCTATATAAGAGCTTCCAGCTCACAGTGCATGTCAGAGCAAATGAGGATCATGAGGTGGAAGGAACTGTCCAAGGAGCTCAGAGACAGAACTGTGGCGAGGCACAGATCTGGACAAGGTTACAAAAGAGTTTCTGCAGCACTAAAGGTTCCTAAGAGCACGGTGGCCTCCATAGTCCTTACATGGAAGAAGTTTGGGACGACCAGAACTCTTCCTAGACCCGGCCATCCAGCCAAACTGAGCAATGGTGGGAGAAGAGCCTTGGTGAGAGAGTAAAGAAGAAGCCAAAGATCACTGTGGCTGAGCTCCAGAGATGCAGTAGGGAGATGGAGAAAGTTCCACAAAGTCAGTATCACTGCAGCCTCCACCAGTCGGGGCTTTATGGCAGAGTGGCCCGATGGAAGCCTCTCCTCAGTGCAGACATATGAAAGCCCGCATAGAGTTTACCAAAAACACATGAAGGACTCCCAGACTGTGAGAAATAAGATTCTCTGGTCTGATGAGACCAAGATTGAACTTTCTGGAGTTAATTCTAAGCGGTATGTGAGGAGAAAACCAGGCACTGCTCATCACCTGCCCAATACCATCCCAACAGTGAAGCACGGTGGTGGCGGCATCATGGTATGGGGGTGTTTTTCAGCTGCAGGGACAGGACGACTGGTTGCAGTTGAAGGAAAGATGAATGCGACCAAGTACAGAGATCCTGGAAGAAAAGCTCTTCCAGAGTTCAGGAGCTCAGACTGGGCCGAAGGTTCACCTTCCAACAAGACAATGACCCTCACACACAGCTGAAATAACAAAGGAGTGGATCAGAACCACTCTGGACCATTCTGGACCGGCCCAGCCAGAACCCTGACTTAAACCCAACTGAGCATCTCTGAGAGACCTGAAGATGGCTGAACACCACCGTTCACCATCCAACCTGACAGAACTGGAGAGGATCTGCAAGAAGAACCAGAGGATCCCAAATCCAGGTGTGGAACACTTGTTGCATCATTCCCAAGAAGACTCATGGCTGTACCAGCTCAGAAGTACTTCTACTCAGTACTGAGCAAAGTACTGAATACTTATGACCATGTCATATTTCAGTTTCGCTTTTTTTTCAATACATTTGCAAAAATTTCTACATTTCTGTTTTTTTTTCTGTCAAGATGGGGTGCTGAGTGACATTAATGAGAAATAACATGAACTTTTTTTATTTTGTAGCAAATGGCTGCAGTGAAACAAAGAGTGAAAAGTTTAAAAGGGTCTGAATACTTTCTGCACCCACTGTAAGGGTTAAGTATATAGCCTGAAAGATGCTTCAATTGTTAAGCTATTTCTGATCTAAATCCTGATAAATAATACCTAATTCAAGTAGTCTTTTTATGTTTTTCTAAGCTCAGGGTTTAATCTAAATAAATCCCTTAATATTTTATCTCTAACGTTTATTTTCCCCATTTACATTAATGCTAGGCATTTTTTTTTGTTTCATTTGTCCTAGAAAAATACATCCCCACTGTTTTTTTTTTTTCTAATGTTTAATGAATTTAGTTTGAGTTAAAGTAAAAACTTGTTTCAGATTAGAGAGAGATGGGTTTTTAAGTTGATTTGACTAAAAAAAAATAATCACCAAACCAAATAATTACATTAGATCAATGTAAAGAAGTCTTTAATATCAACTACAGCCCAGAAACTCTTTTTAGAGTGTAATTAGATGAAATTACCAAAAGCATTTTTTCTTTTGCAATGAAGAAATATTATCAGAAAAACACTGAAAATGTATTTTAACATTCTTATGTGTGAAATGAAATGGCATCTTTTAAAAAAAAAGAAAAGAGAGGAAACTTCATGTCTTATTACAGTTACAGGCTTTTCATGTTATTTCATGTGTCTTGTAAATTCACAGCCAGTTTCCATAATTTCATCGTTATTATTCCGTATTTTTAAAAAATTGGGGGGGGGGGATGTAAAAAAACAAAGAAAAAAATCTGAACTATTAGAGTTTTTCTGTTTTTAACAGTGCAGGTATGCAGAGAGGCTCGGAGAGCTCCTCTGCAGGGTTTAGCGTTGTTAACAGCGACTTCTGGTGGTCAGCAGCTGCGCGAGCCTCAGACGATCCCGAGTCTGCAAATGCGGGGCTGCAAGACACAATATGAAGGAGCAGATATGAACAACTGGTGTAGCGAACACGCCCGGACGGGTGGTGCTGTGGAAGCAGAACCCAACCGGACTTATTCAGATTGCGCATGTGACGCAGACGCTGGCGCAACCAGGTGTTCACTGAGCAGCGCAGCTGCGTTCAGGCTTTTATTTGCCTCAAATCTCAGACTTTTGACATCCCATGCCTCCCTCTGTCCGCGCGCCCGTGCGTGAAAGAGAGAGAGGGGCAGAAAGAGATCTTGTTGGTGGATTTCCCTTCTGGCAAACGCAAATGGTGTCCGACGGAAGCAACAGGTGCAGCTTTAAAGGTGACATCCAGAGCGCAGCGGTGTTACCCAAACAAAGGAGAAGCGCGAGTTAGGAGCGAAAATGAACGCAAATCCTTTTGGTTCCGGCTCATTTTTAATACATAAAGTGGATGATTCAGTAATATTCCCCTCGCACACACACACAGACACACACAGACACACACCTTTTTCCTTTTCCGATCAAGAAAAGGAGGTTCGCACCCTCTTTTCCTTCCCGGGGATATTCCGCTGGCAAAATGAGGCAATCATGACTCAAACTGGGGTTTTCATTCGCGAGCTTTGCGCAGTGAATGTGCAAAGTTCCAGAAAACATACGGAGTTCTCTTTGTGCATATTTGTTCCCCGGAGAGGATTGCGTCTTTCCCTCTTTCTCTTTTTTTTTCTAACTGTTGCTCCTTGTTGCACCTCCGTATCAGTTCAGCCCTCAGGGTGAAAGAGCCATCCTCCTGCTGGGGACAAAAAAAAAAAAAAAAAATGTTTGGCTGAGTGCCAGGACATGGAACAAGTGCGCCTCCCTTCCCTGCTGCTTAGCGTATTCATAGTTAGGGGTTTGGGCACGGCTGTTTTTAAAAAGGCAAGGCAGGTCTCAAGTTGATCAGTCTGCTCAGGAACTTGTGCTGGAGAAAGTACCGGAGTCCAAGCTGAAGTTGAGATTTTATGCACAGACTCGCTTTGCTCCTGCAGAGGGGAATATCTCCGGAGGAAAAAAGAACAACAAAATAGCAATATATATATTTTTTAATTGGTTATTTTAAATCACTTTGCAGAGTGCACGGCGAGGAGCCGGCATTCATGATTTTTATTAGTATTTTTTTTATAGATAGCACCACTCTTGGATAAAGACTCTTGGCTTTAACTGTAAAAATCGGATTATCTGACTGAGGCATTGTGTCCATTAGACCAGGCTCCGCTTCTCCCCCTCCTCCTCCTCGCATTTGAGCTTTATGGTATAAAGTGAAGAGAACGCCAACGATGTTTCTGAGTTTCTGCCTCTTGGTGACATTTATCTTGGGGCTGTCCGGGTGTTTGGGCTCGTACGTCCCGTGCGAGCCGTGTGACGAGAAGGCGCTGTCCATGTGCCCTCCGGTCCCGGTCGGCTGCCAGCTGGTCAAGGAGCCGGGCTGCGGCTGCTGCCTGACGTGCGCGCTGTCTGAGGGCGCGGCGTGCGGCGTGTACACCGGGACGTGCACCCAGGGCCTCCGCTGCCTGCCCCGGAGCGGGGAGGAGAAACCCCTGCACGCTCTTCTCCACGGCAGGGGAATGTGCACCAACGAGAAGGGATACAAACCTGCCCTCCCGCCCGTAGGTAAGCGCGCGCACCGGCTGCTGAATGCATGATGGAAAGGGAAGAAAAAACGAGTGATTTGTTGTGAATGCGTAAAGAACTCTCTTGGTTTGGTGACATCTTCGGGATTAAACTTCGCTAAATGTTTTACAGCCAGACTGGCTCTTAGTTCTGCTCAGGCAGAGTCTCGCGCTCCTTCCCCAACTCTGAAACCAAGAGTTGGTGATCACGCGCGGCTCTGGTCTCTGACAGACCGTTTGTTTGACAGATGGTTTGAGGTGCCATCTGATTAACTTCTATCCACAGCCTGCAGTAAACTGTCTGCAGCAGCTTATTGCGGCTCTCTGCGGAGGCGCAAATGCACCGTAAAGGTGGGAGGCTCGGAAGGCAGCACGCGAACACGGAGAAAAGGCTCCGGTTGGGAGGTAATCTGCGGCTGACCGACTGCGGTTGACACAGATCCAGGTAGTCGACTTCTCTGGGATGTTGAGATTTGGATGACGGGAGAGTTTTCCTGGTGGGAGCTTTATGAAAAGAGTGTGGGCTGTTTATTTATGTTGGAATATTAACAGGGGACTGCGCCTTTAATGTTCAATGCTCTTTAACAAGTGTCTGTAAAAAAAAAACACGATTCCCCCCCCCCCCCCCATTTTCTCCACTTATCCATCACTCACACTCCTCTGCTGGAGATGTGAAGTTGGTCCAGACAGAAAAAGAAGGGAAACAGGGCCATTTGTAGGGATGCACGATATTGGAATTTTGGCCAATATCTGATATGCAGATATTTTTAACTCATGTGGCAGGTAACCGATATTGATATAGATATTGATATTAAAGCTAAAAAAAAAGAAGCAGTCATTGCAAATAACAGTTTTCTTATCCATTTTCGACACTTTAAAAAATAGGGGTGGGAAAAAATATCAATAAACTGAAATATCACGATATTTTCATATCAAATCGATATCTATAAACGCGGCATTGATCTATTTTACTTACAAAATCTTGGGAGATTTCATCGTTCTGTTACAAAATCTCACAATATTTCCTGAATTTCTATTAAATTTTGTATAGGAACGATGAAATATTGCGAAATTTGCATTTGGGGGGGGGGGGGGGGGGGGATTTCGAAACAGCAGGCTGATTGGTTAAATATCTGTTAAACATTGGTTAAATTTTGGTGAGTGGCCGATATCCGATACTCAGTTTTAAGGCCGATACATGCTGATACTGATAGGGGGCTGATTATATCGTTCATCCCCAGTCATTTTAGCAGCAAAGATGCTGCTCCTCTGTCTTCTGGTCTTGTTAAAGCAGAATCTAGATAGATTTGGGTCTGCAGGCTACCCCTGGGGTGGTGTTTAGAGTCGGATTACCACTAAAGCGGCTTGCATGAGAGAAAAGAGGGAAAGAAAGAGGCAGACGGAGGGAGAAGGGGAGCCGAGCCAGTCCTGAATGATTTAAGACGTTTCTTGGTGCAGCTGAGTTTTAGCAGCTTGTCAGTGACAAGATTTGTAGGTAACCACTGGGTTTCTGGCTGAAAACTGTCTCTGACTGCTGATGAAGCCATCATCATCATCATCATCTCCTCCTGATGACACCAGGGGCAGAATGTGACTGCTGATCTAAAAATAACCTGATGCTTTGCAAAGCATCGATCACTATCTGAGATGATGTCAAAGGTAGGCCTCCCTATCAGCACTGTGTGTGTGTGTGTGTGTGTGTGTGTGTGTGTGTGTGTGTGTGTGTGTGTGCTCACTCTCACGTATACATGGGCGGGGCCGTGTGGGTGTCTGAGTGTGTATTGTGTGTTGTCAGTGCTGACACCTCGGCCAGAAGCTGACTTCTTTGTCGGAACTTGGAGGGAACGGGAGCATATTTCCCTGCCTGCTGCAGTGCATTCATTGCAGACCTGCTCAGTAGCCCCCCTCCCCAATCGGTGAGGTGAGCTTCTGATGTCCGATCAGGTGGGGCTGCAGCCGCCAGCTGAGCGAACGCAAGCATAGGGTTGGGCATCGATTCCGGTTCCGATTGGATTCGCTTCTTTCTATTCTGGTTCCAAATGATTCTGATTCACACTAAAAACTGTTGGGTTAAAAATAACTCAATCTGAGTTATTTTGTAACCCAACCGTTGGGTCAATATAGCACCAACCCAGCGGTACACTGTTAAAAACAAACTGTAATATCACAGATTTTTTCTGTGGCATCTTACATTTTTTCCCATTAACCCAAAATGGGTTACACATTTAATAACCCAGCAGTTGGGTTGCTGAAATAACCCAGCATTTTTTAGGGTGTTCTTTTAAGGGGCGGGTAAAAATAAAAAAAAGTTAAGTTTTTTTTGTGGACAACTAAATCAAATGACATGGACATTGATACAGTAAACTGCAGCTCTATTTCTGTCCTTACCAGAGGCATTTAATTGCATTTTAACAAAAAAAAAAAAAAGAAAAATGTAGAAAAAGAGAGAAAAATTATCCCTGGCAAAATCTGAATAGACCTGGTTAAAGTTCACCATTTTAAGAACTTTAACTGTTAACCTGGTTGTTTTCTTATTAAGAGTCTACTACATGTTACAGTATTTTAGATTAAATGTTTCTGTCCACATTCTTCTCAAAGAGGAATTAACACCTGATCAGTGTTGGTTTTGATTTTATTTTCAGTCTGGTTGATGGAGCGGAGGTGAACATCTGCGGTGTCCGACGCTTCCTGCAGCCTCTATAGTGTGTGCTATGAGACGGGGGAGGGGCCGTGACAGCGCGCAGTAAACGAAACGTCCTTTCACGTCGGTCTCAAAAGTCTCCAATAAGACCAGAAAGTGTCTCTAGACTAGAGGTTTTATTAAAAGAAAGTTATCAGAGGGTCTGAGAACTCGCTAAATATCGCTGAGTTGTGCCGTGTGCGTCAGCGTAATCAGGTGTACCAGAAACTCGGTACTCCCAAAGGTTCCACATCTGGCGGATTCTATGGTGTTCGGCGGACTGGGCATCGAAAATTTGAGAATTTGAACGATTCTGGGAGAATCAGAGAGTTAGTCCCAGTTCCCATCGATACTCGAGGCTCCATTGTCGATGCCCAACCCAAGGCGAGGAGCTAGATGTCTGCAGCCTGCTAAATACTGACTGGGACAGTCGACAATGGAGGGATGGATCCCCCCCCCCCCTCTGCCTTGCTCACCTCTGGCCAGCACATTAATTCATGCTTTCCTCCTGCACCGTGATCCCAGGATTTGCTTGTAAGGCGCAGGTGGTGGTATGTGCTTCAGGGGCACTCTGCGATTGAATCAGGCTGAGAACGCTTGCCAAGAGATATGACTTCATGGCAGCAGGCCTCTCATCCTTTCATCCCTCAGGCTTCTCAAAGGGCCTTATGTTTTAACAGATTGCTCTTTGCCAAGAAACAAAAGATGATTTAGGAGTGGTTCCACATCCAGAATGCTCCTCTCCTCTCCGGATAATAGACGAAGCAACCAGAAACCCGCCGCCCTCGCTGACAACTTTAATACTTTATGTTTGTCTCAGCACTTTGCATGTGTGTGGATGCAGTTTTAATGCGGCCCGTCTCAGCCACAGCGATGGTGCACACTAAAAACTCTGGGGTCAAACATAACCTATAATGGGTTATTTTTCACCCACTGCTTGGTTTAAAGGCGACCATCCAGAAAATGGGGTTATTTTTTGACCCAACTTTTGGGTTGAATATCTTCCCCAGAAGTTGGGTTATATTGACTACAATGTTGGGTTATTTTAACCCAGAAGTTGGGTTATATTGACTACAATGTTGGGTAATTTTAACCCAGAAGTTGAGGCAACAACCCTGATGTCTGGGTTGAAATAACCCAGAAATTAGTTGGTCCCTTTTTAACCCAGCAGCTTGACCCAGGACTTTTTAGTGTGTGGTTTTTCTCATGTCACATGGCAACGTCAGTTACATTTACAACCATCTGTAGTTTAAGTAACTGCAGGCCTCTGATGTTTCATATTCGCACGGTAACTTTGCATGCGCGCCGCGGTCCCACTCCGGCCTTATCATGTCTAATCACCATTCAGAATGTCATCACTTACTTGCAGAGAACTCTTCAGCTCTGAGCATTCCCATCTGCTTTTCAATGCTCACATCATCACTGGTGCAGCTGGTTGTTAGGTCGTAGCGGAGAGACTGAGGCAAGCAGATTGTCTCTGACGGTGCACGTCTACTAATGGCAACCAGTGCCAGAACTCGGAGGGTTTGCCACGTCGCCTTGCATGACAACGTAGCACGAGTTGCGAGCGATCTGCTGCAGGTGTTTAGCAGAAAAAAGGTCATTTTCTCATCACATGCTGACTTTAAGAGAAAAGAGAAAACTTGCAATTTGTGGAAAATGTGGAGCGAAGGCTTGGATGTAAAGCTGATGCTATTTTACAGCATCTTTTGAATTGGGATCACTGGGATGGTTGACAAGCACTGGGGCTGTTTCTGGCAAGCAAATAACCTCTTTGGCACACTTGCTTGATTTCTCCCTGTAAAACTTTACAGTGGTATTTGTACAGCTTACTGGTCACTGACACCTAGCCTGCTGGTGGCAACAGCTGCAGAAGAAATCAACACTCACTATAGCACAGGGTTTTAAAATGATGTCACATGTGTTTGACCCGACCTGTGGGCTGTAATGTCAACCCCCAACACCTGGTTACACTCCAGCATGGCTGCAAGAAAGAACCAGATCATCTCTTTGTTACTAGAGAGGACTTTTTCAGAAAATTTCCATTCGCAAGCAGGACAGACAGGCTCGAGTTTCTGGGGATTTAGGAAAACAATGAAGACTCCAGTGACTTCTCTGGAATGCCAGAGCAAAGCTTTCAAGGTCATTAAATTACCATTCCCCCTAAATGATGAATGATGATTCTTAATTATGATCAGGAGATTTAGAAATGTAACTTTGGACTTAAGGATGTTGCTTAGATTGTACACATTGCATTAGAGACATTTTCCTGTGTGCAAGAATATTTTGAAACTATAAAAACACAAGTGTTTCCCCTGACTTAACCTGAAAGCCACTATGACCTTGTTTTTACTCTGCCTGAAGATCATCTCTGGAACCCAGAAGCCCTCGACTCTCGCCAAAATAGCCGCTTTTGCCACCAGGAGGGAGTTCGGAGTTCGTCACACCCAGCAATTGTGCTGTGGTGATGGTGACCCAAAAAGACATTGCATCCATGCGTGTGGCTTGTTGAAAACCCAAACCCAAATATGGGATGGGACCTCAGACCAAAATAAGCCTTGTACAGTAGAGCAGCCGTGCGCCTCAGTCTGATCATTTGCTCCTCTCATGCTTGCAAACTGAAACTGAGCGTTTCTTTGTGTGGCGGAAGCTGTAAACAGGTCAGACGGTTTGCTTACCTATAGCTGCATTTCCCTCTTGGAAAGCCTTTGCATCCTCTCATAAGTCCTGTTTTGCAATTTATGATCCTTGAATTGTTCTTGTTGCTATTTATACCGTGCATTCAGAAAAGCAGGAAACTTTTTGATTGCAATGAACATATTCTGTGCGCACAATACCGCGGGAAGAGTTATTTCCTGCATATTCAGAAGCTGATTGAGAGCGCACAAGGCTGAACAACTGAAAATCCGCTGACAACAGGACATGCACGTCTGGTGGCAAAGCACATTCCTGGACAAAAACATTGCATAAAGTCTTTCTTTCCCCAGATTTTTTTCCGGCTGGTTTGGACGTGGGCCCTTTTCAGTCATCAGGCCCTTAATCCTTCTCACAAATGTGCTGTACTGTTGTCATGTCCTGTGCAGGGGACATACACAACTGACTTTCTGGATCAAAACCATTTCATCTTAAAGGAAATGGCTATGTTTGCCTGTTGTTATTGGCCTTTTCACTATTGCACTATTCCTTTAAGCTATGATTCTTGAGAATAAGAGAAGACTATTTTATCTACAGCTACAGAATATTTCCAAGCATAAACATTTCTCCTTCCCCTTGTTCTCCATTCAAAGAACAGCTATGGGAACTTTTCCCGAACAAAATTCCTTTGGCTTTTAAAATGATGTCACTTAAATATAAACATTATGCTGCACTTGTAATTTTACCACGAAAAGTTAAAACTAATATTTAGCTCAACTGCTAAACTAACAAACGTGAGCTTAACCTGCTAACAGTTTAGCTACAGTGTCAACAATAGTTTGTTTTCTTAACAATAGAGATCCTTTTATTTGATTATTGTGAGCTGTTGTTTCTTTATCTCTTTAATCAGTTATGACAACATGTCATGTCTTATGATGTTTTGGTTACAGTCAAAGTTACAGTGGCTGATGCTAATCTTGTTACTCAACTTACTGTATCTGGAACTGCACTCTAAGAATAGATTGGTTGAATTCAACCAATTCAACCAATCTGGTTGGTAGTTATGTGTCCGACCCATCTTTTGGTAAGATTGGTAAGACCAGTATTTTGGTCAAAGTGCACTTTGACCAAAATACTGGTTGAAAATCTTGGTTAATTTAACCAATCATTTGGTTAAAACAACAAAAAGATTGGTCCGACACATAGTAATCAGATTGGTCAAATTCAACTAATCTGTTCTTAGGGTGTGACAAATTAATCCCAGAAATCAAAGGACATCCCCAAATGTCCATAAGACGTTCACCATTTCCTGAACTTTATTGACATATGAAGGAAGTCATCAGGTTGTTCATGCTGCAAAGTTACAAAATAGACATTTGATCCCTTCACATCTATTCAGTATTACTTCAGGACCTTTCTTTGATGTTCGTCAGACATAGGTGATGCATTTATGACCCCTTACCTGCATTTATAAGATCAGTCAGTGCAACAATGGCTTTGCAGTGATAGTGTGTTGAAAATCCAACATCACACCTGTTTCCCAGAACCAAGGGTAGAAAGTTAAGTTGAACATCTCCTCCTCTGTCATCCATCAGCGAGTTGCAGGTTTTACTCCAATGTAGGAATTAGGGTCAATCTTTAATCATGCAATACAAAGGAAACCCTATGCAGTGACTAGATGGTGGATGCTCTGAGGGAATCGAGATGTCACGATTACAGATTTTCTTGGTACGATTATTGTCAAAGAAATCACGATTTTACGATTATCATGATTATTATATTTTAATTCCCAAACACCATAACTGTGTAAAATCACATGAACACTCCTCACAGGTCATTGAATTTTAATTAGATGTCAAAATTGATGCGTTAATGCAAAGAGATTGAATTAACTCAATTTCTTTTGAGTGAAACAACAAGGTTATCGCTCATGCGGTGTTCAAAATCTAAATTTGGCATCATCTTGGTCAGAGGAGCAGATTCTGGGCGTGTAGGTACTTTATCACAGTGGTGAACAGAATCCACCAAAATCCACTTTATCCTCCTTCGTTGGGACACAAACTCCTGCTGGGTTAAAAAGGGACCAACCCAGAAAATTGGCTTATTTTTTTACCCAACTTTCGGGTTGAATATTTGACCCTGAAGGGTCAACAACCCAACAACCCAAATGTCTGGGTTGAAATAACGCAGACATTTAACCCAGCAGTTTGACCCAGGAGTTTTTAGTGTGCAATGTTCAGACAAGAACTTTGATGTAAAGTGATAATATTGAGGAATCGTTATGATTAAATCGTCGTGGCATTTTATTCCGCGATGAATTGTGAACGTAAATAATCATGACATCCCTGGAGGGGAGCATCCCTCTGATCTTCTGGGGACAGCTTTGGTCTGCTGAGTTGTTTAACTGGGTTGCATAAAAAACTATGGAAAATTGGAATTGGAAAAAAGTGGAAAATTTCTTGTGAATTGATATTTCACAAGTAATGAAAGGATTATCCTTTCACGGGGACCTATGCAGTCAGAAAGCACCCCTACGACTTCATCCATCTACCTGGGATGTCCTGTAGAAACGTTTCGGCCTATGACAAAGAAATCAGGAAACAGGTGAGGACCCTCAAAATGAGAGCAGCTGCTTCGGGTTCCAAACAATAAAGGCTCAAATTTGAGAATAAATTAAACAGAAAGTAAGCAAAGAACAAAGACACCTGCAGACCTTTGTTTTGAGATTGAATTGAACATTGTTTGGCCACTAAAGAAGAACAGAATATCCAACCTTTGCTACTTAAAGAACCTGCAGGCTCAACTTCACACCTCTCTCTCTGCTCTCTCTCTGCTCGGTTATCAGGCCGCCGCCTTGCTTTCAAATATTAAGCAGCAGAGGCAGTGTGACGCCGGAGGATGGTTTACTTTCTGTGGCTGAAGCCCTCAGGCTCATTTATCCCCACAATTATCTTGTCCTACCCCCAGATGAGATTAAACAGCACCTCTATTCACTGCTCTCTTACATCTTGTAAAGATGTAATTTCAGATGCAGCGCAGACACTGACTTAACCAAAGGCAGGACATAACCAACGTGCTGTAATGCTGGCAAATCCAGTGAAAGGTGGGATAATTGATTGTCCTGGCTTTTTCGCTGTCTAAATGGTATAATTATTGCCTTAAAGATCCAGTGGAGAGAAAAACCCAAAGAAGGGGGCAGCTTATCTTTCATTCCTGGACTTCTGCCAGTAAGAAACTTGGGATATTCATGAAGCATAATTGTGCACAGATGTTAATTTTTAAACAGACGTATCAGGTGCACCTCCTTTGGCCGGTTGGCTCTTCTCGCCCTAATGAAATCTTTAGCTGGAGAAGAGGGAGAGAGATACAGCACAGCTTTGGGTTCGGAGAACCTGCACATGAGTTGGCTTGCTTGGCTTCCACCCAGCATCTTGGCTGAGTTTCAGGAGTTAAACCAGACCCTCTAAGCTTCCTTTACATGCTTAGGACCCTTCGCCCGGAAAAACTGAGTTTTGTCGCAGAATTGAAGAGCCGACATCAGAATCAATTTGGAGATTTTGCGGGCGGCGGTCTTTATCCTGTAAAAGCTAAATAAACTTTTAAATACATTCTTCTGTTTTCTACAATATTGTCTGGAAACCAACACTTACCTTAAAGTGACTGACTTGTAAGTGTAATTAATGTGTCATGTTGTTTTTTCTTAGTTGCACATGAAAGAAGAATGCATAGAAAAAAATAAAAAGAGCATTTTATTGCCAAATATGTGGTATTTTCATCAGACGCCCTGTGAGATTATTGGACCGTACGACAGAAATGAAGAGTTTTTCCACCGCGGTCACATGCATGGTGTACATAGGAATGCTTGTTTGAAATATTTATTTATAGCGAGCAATAGCCTTGCAGTCTGCGCGGGGAGACACAAGGACATATCTAAACACAAACCAAGGCCTGCCAAGTCATGAGTTGTGAGATTAATTTCAAAGAGACAGCAGTGCGGAGCAGAAGCCAAAGACCCAATTCTGGTAATCAACCTGCCCCCCCAGCCTCTCCGCCCATCCCACCACCCCTTCCCTCCTCTCCCAAAGTCTCCCAGACGATCATGCTGTGTCAGGCTCTTTGAACATCAGTTTCTGGGAGCTCATGGTCTTGTTACGTCTCAGTGCTTAGTTCTCCGCGGTGGCAGCACACTAACAGGCTTGTGAGCAAAGTTATGGCAGCTTGTTAAATCATATTTTCCAACCTGTTCTCTATGTATGGAAGTTGATTTGTCGTTGAACAGCAGTTGGCCTATAGTCCAGCATTCCTCTCCGGTTCAGAGCGTCTGGCTCAGCGCTCCGAGGCGGGTTTCCTTGTCAGATAAATATAGCCAGGGTCATCCACTGGCACCATCGCTACAACCAGTTGGGACCTGGCAAAGTCCCCACAACAACTCTGTACTTATGGTACAGCTAAGCCAAAGGGGTTGGGGGGTGGAGGGCTTCTTTCTGTGGCCTCAAAGAACCTCTGGCTGGGGGTCCAGGCTTAAGAGGCTGAGCCCCAAAGATAGGAAAAGGGGGGGGCTGGTTAAGGATAAAGGACCTGAACCTGTAAATATGCTATCAGGCCAGCCCTTCAGATCCCTGAGACCACAGTGCCCCCTGGGGGAGCTGAAATTACATCTAGGAAGTGCATAAAATGTGACACAAATGAGCACAAGCGTTTATATCCGTTCAGAGAGCAACTAGATTTTCCTCAGCTTGGCATTTCAATCGGCTTAATGTAGGACACGTCGCTGTAACGTTACTGCACCCAGGGGCCTCGGTCCTGGTCGCAGTCTGCAGTCCAGATAATATGTGAACACATTTTTCCCAGACGAGTCTGGGCGGCCATGCAGCGAATGATGCACTTTTCCCAATCTAATGAAGTCTGTCTGCTCTAAAGTGTCTCTGCTTTAAGGTCAACGTGTCTCACTCTTATATAATAAAGATTCGGGGCATATTTCGTGTCTTTTTTTGCCCAGTGTTGTTGAGATAGAAAGGATAGCTTCTATCTGTTGTTATAGCTGTATTGGTTTATCACCTTTTGGTCAAAACTGCCTTCTTCTTCTGTTCAAATGCACCTGGTGTTGCACACAACAACCCAAATGACTGAAATGCAGATTTGATGAATGATTTTCTGTTAGATTTTGCAAATTTAACACCTTTCTGTTGATAAATGCTATGAGATAAGTTACATTCCTGTGTTTTAAGTATTATTTTTATATGATACTGATTTAAAAAAAGATGTAATTACCCTCTATATAGCATACTCATGAAGATGCCTTCAGTGGCCTGCTGCACACAACTGTGATGCCATCACTTGGTAAGAGATTTTTAAAATGGAATAGACATTAACAATGTTTTATGTCATCTTGATGCAGATCGTGAGTCGCGAGAGCATGAGGACACCATCAGTCCGGAGATGGCAGGAGAGCTGCAGCCAGCTAAAGTGCCAATCCATCCCAAAGACATTGTGAACAGTAAAAAAAATCATTGCAGTGCATAAAGAGAAGAAGAAGCAGAAGGGTAAGCAGCGCTCCATGGGCTCTCCTCTGGACTACTCGCCTCTACCCCTGGACAAGCATGAGCCTGAGTTTGTAAGTCCTATTTTGGTTTGTCCGAAGCCTCTTTTGTATGCATTTTGATTGCTTGTGACTTTGGCACTTCCTAGTTGTAGAGAAACACAGCTGCATACGGATGTTTTCTCAGAGTAGATCTTTACAAGGAAGAGATTTCAAACACTAGGATCAACAAAGCAGCTTTTAGGTAGACTTAATTAACTTTAAAGGAAAACTTTCTTTTTTTTCAACCTGGACCTTATTTCTAAGAGTTTATACGTGCATTTACTCACCAGTAAAGTTTCTGCATCACTTTGAGTCCTTCGGAAGATATTACATTGAGTTGCCCTTCGTTTTACATCCAGTAAAATGGCAGCGACCAGGCAGCCTCTCTATAAGACATTATCTGCAGTAAAACTCCTTGATTTCATCAATACTTTAAAGCAGTACAGAGCAAGTTCCAGCTTGTTTCCAGATGTTCGCCCCCTCTGGCAACAAGTGGAAGTGACACTAATGTCGAGCTCACGCATGAGCTGCTTCAACTGCGTTGGTCTCTCCTTTAACCCACATTACACTCAGTCTGAGCCCAGAGTTAGAGACACGATGTCTGCTGAAGTAATAAAGTTATAAATCTGCAAGTTGTTTACGGTTTGATCGTTGAGTAAACTGACGGACTGTATGCTAACGCTAACAACAGGCTAACGCTGGCTTGTTCAAATATCTAAATTCACAGGCTGAGACCACGATTACCTTATAAAATTACCACATCAACTAAATTTAACAAGTGTCTAGAGTGTATCTCTTCCCCGGGAACAGTCTTATGTCTGTCATAGTGCTACATTTACATGCTAAAGACTTAGCATTGCAATATTCTGCATCCTTATTTCCGTCATACATCACATTTACCTTGTTAGTGAGAAGAAAGCAACTGTGGGTCCGTTTTATTCCCAGACTGGATCGGAGCTCCCTCCAATTAAAAAAAGAAAGAAAAAAAGCTGCTCGGTTGTTCACTCCCGTCTTACGGTGCTGGTGTTGTGCCAAAAAACGCCCCCCTGCCGTGGGGACCGGTCAGACTCCAGTTTGGTTCTCTTCGTCTCACCAGACCAAACTTTTCCTCTTTGTCTTCCTGGAGTCTGAGCTGGGGTCTGAGAGGCTCCTGCTCTCCATCTTTTAGCAGCAGCAGTGTCGTCTCAACATGCGCGGACCTGCGGTGGTGGAATACACGACACCGATGCAGCCAGACGAACGAGAACGCGCAGCTCGTCTCCCCCACAAGCGCCCCTAGAGGTTTTGTACCCGAGTTTTTCACATGAGCAGAAACAGTATCAGAGACACCGCAGTGAAGAAAGATCAGCTCATTCTACACATCAGCAGCTGTTAGAGCACGTGGAGGAAAGAAAAGATAGTCGTTCACATTTAAACTCAAGCAATGCACCTTTAAGTAGAATGAACGAACGAATGAGTACTATTGTCCTGTGAGTTCAGAGTTTCGCAAATTGTGTTTTTGTTGTTGTCTGGGTAGCACCTGATCGTCTCAGCGGTACTACAGAATCAAATCAAATCAAATCAAGCTTTATTTATAAAGCACTTTTCATACCATTAAAAAGCAACACAAAGTGCTTGACATAGTAGTAGAAGCGTGCATCGTGAACGTGCGGCCCTGAAAAGTGTGTAAAACACCCTGATAACTAAGGAAAGCTAAATCTGGACTCACGGGACAATAGTACTCGTTTGTTTTTCACTCCACTCATGCCTGACGCACATGAGAGCTTTCTGCTGGGCTAAAAATCATTCCAGGCCGTTTGCTCTGCAGATCGTCTCCGTGTCGCCTGATTTTTGATGAGTTTTCTGCCTCACGAGGCCTTGAGATGAAAATCAAACACGTTTTGATATTTTTTGCCTCGTGAGGCGAAAAACTCACCATGTGCGCTCAACTCGAGCTCTGTTGGGGGCAGAAGATCTAGCGACCAATCAAAATGCGCCCGCAGATCACATGATTTCAAGATGGCAGCTCGCACGGACGTAGTTCGTTACATTTTCCAGGATAAATTGGTGGAAATACGGCCAGACTAGACCTGCTTATATGATGTTTTCGTTCGTTCATTCGATTTCAGAAACATTCATCCAGAAATCGTCTCTGTTCAAGTTTCATTCATTTTTCTCACATGACTTCTTCTTCTTTCCCGTTTAATGGTGACTGGTGAACTCAAAGTGCACTACCACCACCAACTGGTATGATTATACTATGACAGTATGTTGCATACGATTTACTTAATAAAACGACAAAATAGATTAAACTTAAATACAAGAACACAATTCAGTCTATAACAAAAAGATCCTTGTGAGGCAGAAAAATCACTAGAAATCAGGCGACGATCTGCTGAGCAATCGGCCTCCAATGACTTTTAGCTCAGCAGAAAGCTGTCGTGTGCGGCAGGCATTAAAGAATCGGCGAAAATCAAGGAGTTTTGCCTTCTAAAGTGACTGCTCCGTCTCCGCTACTATAGTGTACGAACACCGAAGGGCGAGTGAACGTAATATCCTCTGAAGGATTCAAAGTGATGCAGAAATTTCACCGGTGAGTAAATGCACGTATATACTCCTAGGAATAAGGTCCAGGTTGAAAAAAAAGAAAGTTATCCTTTAAACTGTCTGACATAGGAATGAAAGGGAGGACTGTGTTGCTTGGTTGTAACCCCGCGTTGGATTCCTCTGCAGGGTCCCTGCAGGAGAAAACTAGACGGCATCATTCAGGGGATGAAGGACACTTCTCGTGTAATGGCTCTGTCTCTGTACCTTCCCAACTGTGACAGAAAAGGATTCTTCAAGCGCAAGCAGGTGGGTGTTGCCCCCACAGTCTTTGCACTTTCATGTCAAATGCTGACATCGTGCATTTAAAGGCTTCCTCACTATTCCAAGCATTTTAAAAAGGCTCTCTCATAGCAGCATTTAAAACTTCTGTGTGAAAGTAAACATCTTGCCTTTAAAAGAGACTTGTTTCAGGATTAGTTTTCCAGGTAATAACCCCGCCTACTCACTCTGGGTGGAGGCTTTGGGCACTTTTGGAGTGTTTTGTTCCAGGGGGTTGCTGAGCTCCTCAAAAGGACAACAAATGTTATTTTTCTGGCTTTTTTGTCTGGTTGCATTCACACCTCAAGTTAAACCACTGAGGTGATGAAGTTGCTAGACGGTGTGAAAACTCTTACTTAGATCAAAGATTTGTGATCTAAATGTTTGTTTGGGATGTTGTGTTCATCAGCTAGCATACACTTACAGTATCAATCACATAAATAAATGACATTTCATGCAAATACAATATAACACATGACTCAGCAGAATACATGATGATGCAGTATTGGATCAAATGATGCAATACAATACAGGATATGACACAATATGAGACAGTTTAATACAATATGTTACAATACAACATAGTATTATGGGATGTTGGATCCCATATGGGTTTTGTTCAGTGTATTATGGGAGTGATGACATATCATTATAAACTATTTCATGTAGTTTATATTGCTGCATATGATGTGATCTGCCCGGAGACCAAATTGACTTAAATTTTGATTGGCTATAACCTTATTTAGTGAAACTAGGTCAACCTAAGAGGCTATATGTTAGCATCATGGACACTTCAGACAGTGAACTATGTTTATCAGACAAGACAGCATTTAGAAAATAGATAAACTTACCGGTAGCTATGGGCATATCGTTACCCTGGAGTCAATACTTTGATGCCAGCCAGACAACATATCGGAATTGATACTTTTTTGAGTATTGCGATACCACAGATACCAAACATGTAATTAGTTTTCACTTCTAAGAGTTTTAGGCTATGAAATAATGTGAAAGCAGCCAGATTCTAGCTTCTGTGTTACATTACGGCAGTAGTCTATCAGATGTCACGATGATGCTGCTTTTGTTAGTGATGATGATGATGATGATGTTTTGGTATCTTTCAGTAATTTAATGAAGGTTATTGCACATTATGTTTTGGTAAATTTATAATATTACTATTACATTTTGTATTTGAACATTTTCCATTAAATAAATTTAAATAATCTTTACCTGTACATAAGTTAGGAACTTAAGTTTTTAACCTTATTTTGTATAATTTCTTTATCAATGTAATTTATTATTGTTTTAAAAGCATTTTTCCAGTACTTCTGTTCTCAAGTTTTACTTAAATTTAATATTTCTCTTTCATTTATGACATTAATGGAAACTGTACAATCATATGATTTTCTTTAAGGGGACCAAAAGTATCGGTATCGGTAACGATAAAGTACCATAAACTATTGGTATTGTATCATGAAAAATTTTGGTATGGCCCATGCCTACTTACGGGTGATGACAACGTTGTGGTCGCCTCCTTCAGTGTTGCTGCAGAAGTTTTTTTTTTCTTTTTTAAATACATTTGTTCGAAAACTCCTCCAACTTAAATTCACCCATGTTCAGCATGGGTGGGGGTGGGGGTGGGTATGAATTACGTAGGAATATAACCTACGTATAATGATAAGCTGCTGTCTGAAACAGACATTTTTGAACAAAGAAAAAGCTGACCGTCCATGAACAGGGACTTTGATGCTAACTCTTGTAGTGTTGTTGTCAGGACCACACCACTAAGACATTACCGAGACCAAGACATTACCCAGTCATGTACCATGTCTTGGTCTCAGTCCCTGGTCTAAGTAATCTTGGTCTTTGTGGTGTGGTCTTGACTACAACATCACACTCTTGACATTCACATGGCCTCATCAGTGCACAATATAGGGCTGTGCAATTAATGGAAATTTGATCGTGATTTCAATTTTAATTTCAAACGATCTCCAAACTCATATAATCGAGTTAAAACTATTTATTTGCCATTTTTCTTTACGCGATTTCTGAAAGTTATTCTTAAGTTGAAATTAATTTTAGTGGCTTCTCATCTGTGCAGTTTGTTGGGTGTCATTTAAAAAAAAAAAAAGATTTGGAATTTTGTGGAGTTGCACGTATTAAAGCTTAAAGTTTAGTCTGGGATCTTTTTTTGAATTAATATTTAAAAAAAACATTTCTTCAAATATAGAGAAACTGCAGAACAGCTGGACAGTTTATTTTAGATACATTTATGCTTTTCTGTGCCTTATTTAATATTCAAAGTATATTTATTTCATTCAATGAATGTTTATCCATTGCAAAACAGTTGTAGGGTATATATTTGTAGCCTACATTTTTTTTCAATTACAACATTTTGTGTCAATTATCAATAATGTGTTTTTGACAGGAGTGAAATGCTAAATAAATGCAGTGTGTAATTAGAAAATAATCATTTGAAAAATCACAATTTCAATATGAATCAAAAATAATCGTGCTCATGATTTTTTCCATAATCGAGCAGACATAGCACGACAGATCATATTTACCCCCAAAACCACAAAAAAGTGACATTTTTTGTCATGGCACCTTCAATAGTAGTTTCTGTTTTGCGGCTGATGGTTGTACGTAATGAAGCTAAATTAAATAAATAAAAATGAGATAAATTTATATATTTGTTTATATATATATATATATATATATATATATATATATATATATATATATATATATATAGTATATATATACATATATATATATATATATGTATGTATGTAAGCCAGAATGGAAATTCAATATTGTAATAGACTCTCTTTTTTTTATTTCTTTCTTGTATGTATGTAGATCACAGTGGTTTGCTTTTGTAAATGTGTGATTTTGCCAAGGCAGCAGCACTTGAGTCCAAGCCTACGGGGACAATCGTGTATTGTACTGTATGTGATAAAAAAAAAAAACACAATATAATATTATACAATATGACACAAAATAATACAACACTGTATGACACAATGTGATGCAGTAATATGATGTGGCATGACATTATGATACTATGAAACACACTGCAAAAACTCAAATCTAACCAAGTATATTTTTCCAATTTCTAGTCAAAATATCTCGTCACTCTCAAAATTAGACTAAATTACCTGAAGAGAAACATTTCAGTGAGATATGAGACATTGTTTTAATGCATCTTATTTCAAGTGTGAGTGTGATGAGATATTTTGACTAGAAATTAGAAAATATACTTGGTAAGATTTGAGTTTGTTGCAGTGTATTACAATAACACACAATGTTATATGATCCAGTGCAAAAGTACTTATCAGTCCTGTATGGGAATTTGTTCTGGACTTCAGTATTGTGAGTACAGGCTTCCTCGAGTAGTTCAAACAACTATGGCAAAGTTTGTGGTTAAAAACAACCCACCATGTCTCCAATCTACTAATTTATCCCCCTTTGACATACAAATAAATCCCTGCAGAACGCAAGGAGCTTTTGTCTAAAACTGTTCTGTTTTCCGGCCCACAGTGCAAACCTTCTCGCGGTCGCAAACGAGGCATCTGCTGGTGTGTGGATAAGTACGGCGTTCAGCTCCCGGGCACAGACTACAGTGGAGGGGACATTCAGTGTAAAGACCTGGAAAGCAGCAACAACGAGTGAAATGAGGAAGACCACCCTTGACCCCACCAAATCCCCCCACATCCCCCACCTCGTAACCTCCACGTGACCCAGGGCCCATGCCTCTTCTCTGAATCACACCTGTTTGCTCCGCCCTCTGTTCGCCTCAAGATTTTTTTGCTTTTAAAAAAGAATGGACAAAAAAGAAGAGAAAACTCCAGACAAAAAGAGCAGGCTGAGAAAAAGGACTAATATCTTCTCTGTTTTTTGTTTTCTTTTGCTTTTTTTTTGACCAAGCACTCTTCTCTGAATGATGAAACCTTTAACTATCAATCATGGGATCCTTTTTATGAGCCTGACTTTGAGAAAACACATGCAGAATGTATATATTTTTACAGAAACTGGGTATTTCCATACGATACTTTGTGTAAAGCTAAATTAATGCAAAGGAAAAAAACAAACAGCATTGTGGTTAAAAAGAAAAAAAACAGGCACACTGATTAGGACGAAATCATTTTTAGGCTTTGTTGCATATGCCGCCGTGGAGCTGATTGGCAGTCATTTGTCTTTCTTTTTATCTGTTTTCCGATAGAAAGAAAGCATCAACGGAGATGCGCCCGAACACTCGTCTCTATCTGGATATGTGGTTCTGTCAGAGCACTTCTGAATAGGGGATCCTGCTTAGATACGTATAACTTCACAAAACAGCGTGTGATTGGTCATGAGTATGTGTACAGTGCAAATGTGTTATATATGAGCCGACGTTGGTGTATGACGGAGTGAGCTTAATACAAAACAAACATTTTTTCTTTCTCTTCTGTTTGATTTTCTCGTAACGAGTCTTGCTAGCGCTCGACGTGGTGTTGGGGCTGGCTGGTCTTTTAATGTAAAGAATGTCTCTCCGAAGCAGAGGAGGATCTCAGATGAACCTACGTAAGCGGCTCTTTGACGTTGTAGCTAGCCTGAAATGCCAACTGTGCCTATTTGAACAGACACTGCCATGCAGGGCGACACAGAGCTTCAGGGGGGTGCCGGCCCCGCCATGCGGTTGAGCTTTCAGCCAGTCGGGGCCGGTGGCTTCTCTTGGTTTATTTGTGTGAAGTGTAGTTTTGTATGGTTTTGTTTGTGCTGTTTTCTTTGCCTTCAGTGAAGTACAGATTGCCCACTTTTGAGCCATGTTCCTTTAATCAAGTGGTTTCCCCTCAGTACTGCGACTACAGTGTAACCATGGTGTATTGCATTACTTTTAAACATAGTTATTGAATGTTGTTTTTCCTGTAGAAAAAAAGTACAATTATGTAAATGTGCTTGGATTTTTTTTCTTTTCTTTTTTTTTTTTTTGCCTGTAAAGAATTTGAATAAGTTCTTGTGGCCTGTTAGGAGAGTGACCCGCTGTCGTCTGACTACAGTTAGTCGAAGAAGCGAAGCCTCTGGATTCTTCTGATTACACGCCTCCTTACAAAAGGTTATCTGCCTCTATCTCAGTGGAGCATGACCAAAACGTAAAGGTTGCAGGACATAACAGGGTCTTTAAAGGGACACAACACCCACAGAATGATGGTCCTTCATTTTCTACTCACCGTCATGCTGAGCAAGACTCTGGAGCACTTTCTTAATATCTCAAATACAGCTGGCGATCGGACAGGTTTTCTCCCCCCCCCCCAACTTTCATATAAGGGAGTTCACTGGTGCCCGATCCAAAAAGGTCCATAAAAGTCCACAAAAACTTGTTAATATTCCTCCAAACTGCTCGTCCAATGTAATCCAAGTGTCCTGAGTGGGTAGCGTCCAGAATTTACTGGAAACATCATTTAGTAGATTTTTATAGCTTTAACAGTAGAACATGTAGCTGCCGCAAAGCCATGAGAGTTTACGACACCGCAGCATTCAGCGGCTACTCTGCCGATAATTGAAGCATAGAAGAAGAAATTCGCTGTTTACATTGTGCTAAGAGCGAACAAGGTGCGGACAAACACGAGGGGTTGGATATCGATTTAAAAGAAAGAGCGCACAATCTCGTCTGGTTTGGTCGCTTTTAGCACAATGTAAGCGGCAAATTTCATCTTCCACACTTGCTTTATTAGCAGAGTAGGCGCTGAACGCCGCGGCTTCCGTAGGGTCGTGAACTCGGATGGACGCGCTTTGCGGCAGCTACATGTTCTACTGTTTAAGCCATGAAAATCTACTAAATGATGTGGTTTCCAGTAAATTCTGGACGCTACCCACTCAGGACACTTGGATTACATTGGACGAGCAGTATGGAGGAATATTGACAAGTTTTTGTGGACTTTTATGGACCTTTTTGTTTCGAGCGCCAGTGATCTCCATTACATGAAAGTCTGTGGATAATGAAACCCCCCCGGATCTCCGGCTGCATTTGAGATATTAAAAAAGTGCTGCAGAGTCTTGCTCAGCATGAGGATGAGGAGAAGATGAAGGAGCATCATTCTGCGGGTGTTGTATCCCTTTAACAGAGTCGTTCTCTCTCTGTGTGCTAATCACAGTGCCTTCCTACATGCAAATACGTTTAAATACCGACGTGAAAGTGTCACAGATATCACACGGGGGGCAGCTTCCGAGGATGACGATGAATAAATAGGTCTAATCAAGAGAGGAGCGGTGATGTGGCTGGTTCTGTAGATGGTGTACAGACCGTCTTGTAATCTCTGCATGTACCTCGGTTAAATTCTCGACAAGAAAGAGGTGCGAGGTAGTTGAACCTCCTTCTTCTCTTTCGTTGACAACCAATGAGCTAAGATTCTTGCTTTTTTTTTTTCTTGTGAATGCCAATGTATATGTTTGAGAGAGGAAGAGGGGAAACCAAAAGATGCTTAGATGTTGGTTTTGTTTTTCAACATGGGGGAGAAACGATGTGAGCGTCCAACACGGCTTCTGGTTCTGAAAACATTATCACGGCTCCTCGCCCTGTTTCCCCTCCCCCCACTACCACTTTCGAAACAAAAAAAAAAAAAAAAAAAGAGGAAAAAAAAAGCAGCTTGCACTTATTTCATTTAATCACCATTGATATCGATACACAACGACATCCTGCGATGTGGTATCATGAAGTTAGCGGAACAACGACAACGGAAAGCTAAATGTTGCGTTATCTCGTGCTTACCTTTCAAAGATGATCCTTTGAGGTAATGTTGAATGACAGGGGCTGTAAAAGCCCACGCCTGGGACCTCCAGTACAGCAACATCTTTTAGAGAAAAAGAAAATAGATGAACATAATACACAGCTAGAGATGTTCTCACAGCCTATTGCACAGAGATGACAGCTGATATATATATTTAGAGAGAGAGAGAGGGTGAAAGAGACGGAGGAGAGGGAAGAGGAAGAGCGAGCGCCATGGGCGGTGGTCATTATCAGGGCCTAGCCACTTCCCCGATGTGGGGTCACCAATTACACGACTTTAGATACATTTAGTAAGACAGTTACAAGGAGATGTGGAAATCTGGGGCTTCCTCCGGTTTCTCGTCGCCTGCTTGGTTTGAACTCATATTCACCTTTCGTTCTTCAGTAGGACAGTTACTACAGAACAGCTTTTTTTCTGAATACATAACGCTTTTTTTGGACGTAATGAGACAGTTCAATTGGGGTTTCTTTCATAATTTGGTGTTCACTGGCTTGTGAAATACACCCATCGGTGGCAGGAGGATAGCGGGAAATAATGGTCAGTATTTGGAGCTACATAAAACAAATAAGAATTAAAAAAAGACAAAAAATCTCAAATTATTAAAGTGAATATCACTGTGTAATATTTATTCAACTTGTAATTTATGTACTCTTTTAACCTTTGTCTTTTTTTTGTTATGACAAAGCATTTATTTAAATAAAGTTATGTATTCATTTAAGCACTCTGGTGAGGTTTTCATTTCTACTATACGTAGTGCTGTTTTCTTTTTTTATTTCACTGCAAAAACTCAAATCTTACCAAGTATATTTTTCTAATTTCTAGTCAAAATATCTGAGATAAAGGGAACTTGTTTTAACATCTTATTTCAAGAAATCTTATCAAGAAAATTTTACTGGCAGATTTATTTTTTTCCTTTTGCTTATTACAGGCAAAAAAAAAAAAATCTTGGCCTCTCTTAAAATTTGTTTCATTTTTTATTTTTTTCTTGTTATAAGAAAAAAAATCTGCCAATGGAACAAGTGAAATGTTCTTGATAAGATCCTCCACATTTAAAAATGACATTACTTTCTTTAATTAAAAATACAAAACCCAAAATATATTTTTCCAAACTCTGTGATACAAATGGGGGCTTGTCCGGGATCAGTCTGAGGCTGAACACAAACGTATGAGTTCTTATTAAAACGGAAAGAACATAAATATGTTTAAACACTGCAAAATCTCAAATCTAACCTAGTATATTTTTCTCATTTCTAGTCAAAATATCTCATGAGACTCAAAATAAGAAAAATTTACCTAAAGAGAAACATTTCAGTGAGATACAGTATAAGATCTTGTTTTAAGGCAATGTATCTTATTTCAAGAAATCTTATTAAGAAAAGTTTGCCGATTGGCAAAATGTTTTGCTTATCAGAAGTAAAAATATCTTGGTTACTTTAAAAATAAGTTTTAAAAAGTTTGGTTATTTTTGCTTGTAATAAGCAAAAAAAAAAAAGTCTGCCAATGGCATAAGCAAATATTTTTTTGATAAGATTTCTTGAAATAAGATGCACTGCCTTGGAACAAGCCCTTATATCTCAGTGAAATGCTTCTCTTTAAGTGATTTTGTCTTATTTTGAGTCTGATGAGATATTTGGACTAGAAATGAGAAAAATATACTCTGTAAGATTTGAGGTTTTGCAGTGTTCAGAGAGGAGTAGCTTCTGAATTGGTTTTAAATGTACAGTTTGAATTGGAATCATCCTGATTGTAAGCGCTTACTAATCTCCGAGGCACGAGCTGATAAACCTCTTAGACATTAAGTCTGAGACACCCAGGCTAGCCCACAGGATCTCATGCAGCATGCAGGATGTGACTTTATAAAGCCTCGCCTGAAGGCAAGTCACCTGGTTTTCAACACCGTAGTCAGAAAGATTGCACAGGAACAAGGAAGTCATTTAACATGAGTTTGAACTTCAAGAGGTGGAGGGGGGGGGGGGGGGGGGGGGGGCTTAGTCTAGTGGGACCAGCTAAGTATTCGAATGACTGAGAAGGAGAGATTTGTAGCCTGGAGGAGGCCTCATCATGTTATGGAAAACCTGCCTTTAGTACCACTTAAATGGGGAATGGACTCAACAGAAACATTTCCGCTTAACACTGAATTACCGCTGGACTTTAAAGGGATAGTACACCAATGATGGTCCTTCATTTTCTACTTACCGTCAAGCTGAGCAAGACTCTGGAGCACTTTTTAATATCACAAATGCAGCCAGAGATCCGGGGGGGGGGGTTTACCCCCAATTTTCATATAATGAGGTTCACTGGTGCCTGAAACAAAAAGGTCCATAAACTTCCACAAAAACTTGTCAATATTCATCCATATGAATCCGTAGTGTTGTGGGCTCTCATGGACGCGCTTTGCGGCAGCTACATGTAGTACTCTTTAAGTTATAAAAATATACTTAATGACATCGTGTGGAGTAAATTCTGGACGCTACCCACTCAGGACACTTGGATTACATTGGACGAGCAGTATGGAGGAATGTTGGAGGTTTGTGGACTTTACTGGACCTTTTTGGATCGGGCGCCGGTGAACTCCATTATATGAAAGTTGGGGGAAAACAAAAACCTGTCTGATCGCTTGCTGCATTTGAGATATTAAAAAGTGCTCCAGAGTCCTGCTCAGCATGAGGGTGAGTGGAAAATGATGGCACACCATTCTGTGGGTGTTGTATCTCTTTAAGTGCATGTACAGATGTCCTCGCCAGATCTAGAAGGATCATGTTTGTGAGAAAGGATTAACTTTTGATGATGCAGAAAACTTAGAAAGACAGAAATGTTGAGATGTGAGGATCTGGGCGTCTCCAAGATGGGTGCCTGGTCAGGTCAGGGAGCTACAAAACGGGACATCTTTTGTAAAACAAGGGAGGGGTAACCAAAATATTTCCCCGGGGTTCTTTGTCAAACTTTGACCAACTCCAGATGTCTGCGACAGAGGCATGGTAGGGCCCAGCAGTTCCTGTATAGCTGGCAGATCAAGGCTGCTGTAAAGGTTGTTGTGGTATGTTTCCTTGTTTGTGTGTGTGTGTATGTGAGTGTTCATGTTGCAAGGACAGGGCTGACTTCAGGGAGGGTGGAAACATGTGCAGAAGATTTGATTTGTGAGGCAGTGAACATGACAATTACTATTTGCCTTCAAAGAAACTGACAACTGCACTTTGGACTTCAAAGCATTTATGCCCCTTTTATTACACGATTAGGCCGGCCATGTCAGTTACCGACATGTGACATCAACTCACGCACCTCGATCCACCCCAAACCCAGTCCAACCTGTACGTTTGCTGCTGCACACACCTCCAAACCCTTCCGCAGGGTTTGGGTTCTCGTCCTCTCTGCATTTCGGTGATGAAGTCAAACATATGAGCAGTCCTGTAAAATAAAAGTGCATCAATCATCAATTGGAGTCTTTGCTACGGCCATGGGATACTTTGTGACAAAAGTGTGCAAAATGGCATGCAGATGTTTACACTGCGTAATTGGGATCCCTGCCTGCCTGTGTTTTTGTTTAATGCCATCTCTTAAAGTGGTAATAGTGGTTCTTGTCATCGCTGAGATGGAGATGAAAGGAGATTTGAAAGAATGTGCAGCGGTTGAGAGCAAATCACATGACTTCAGGGTGGAATCCTCCGATGCTGGTGGGAGATTTTAGCAGACAAGTGTCTGCTGGTTTCATCCAAGCCCTTTCATCACAGCCAGACTGGAGGTGAGACTGAGAATCACAAATGTAAACTGGCTGCAGGAGTTTTGATCGAGCATTGAAGGTACACTGATATTGGTGGTGTTAAGATTTTAAGATTGCAGGGCTACCAGCTGGCCAGAGTACCCTGCGGTTGTGAGAAACCAGACCTTGTATAAGTACCACCTTTTCTTGATTTTCTATTTTATTCTGGTTCTGTTTACCTGTTGCATCGCCAAAGTAGCCACTTAAATTGATACTGACCGTCACCAAATCCACAAATGGTGCAAATCAGTGGGGAACCCTCAGGTCCTTTTGTACCTTCAGAGAAGGCCTAAAAACTGAAAGAGAAAAAGATCTCTTTTAAATTTATTTTATTATATATATTGTTTATGTATAATTTAAAGTGGACATATCATGCTTTTAAATCCTTCTATTTCACATATAAATGATTCATTTATGGTCCATATAAAGTAGAACTACAATGCTTTGGTCTGAATTCCTCGTCATTGTAACTCCACAGACCCTTGTTCCGCCCTGTTCTGAGGCGCATCTTTAGAGCAACTCGTTTTGGTGCGGTCTCTTTAAATGTAAGTGAGACAGTTCACGCCCCACCCCCCTCCAGGTCGCACCGCGGTCTACTCCACCCCTTTCGGCCATTTTTGAAGTTTTTATAGCAGTGATACGATTATTTACCGGCAGATAAACTTTTCATCTCTAAGTTTTTTAAAAATGTCGACAACTGGAGACTTGTCCATCCAGCCTTACATGTTCGAACCAGAGTCTGACCCAGAGCAGGAGAATGAAGATGACGAACCTGCAGAACAACGCCTTCAAATGAATGCATCGCAATGGTGTGTAACTGTAATTTATTTTACACTCCCCTATCTTTACCAACTACCTACAGTCGGTCTCTGCCGAGTGACGTAACATTTGTCGCAATTTTAAGCGGAAAAAAGTCAGTGGCCCCATTTATCAAACCAGCGTGTAAATGAGCGCACACCTGATCATAAAAATGATCTTACTACTGGATCCACGTGTGATTTATAAATTGTTTGTGTCTGACCAAACAACAGAATCTATGTCAGAAATCCACCATCATCCAGCTGTTTCTACCCTGAAGCAGTAGCAACGCTGACAGGTGGAGGCGGATCGGATCGAGCCAAGACAGGGACAGAAAAACGATAACTTTCATTAGTCAAGCTAAAAAAAAAATAAAAAAATAAAAAAACATCTGTCAGCGCTGCTGCTGCCTTAGGTTAGAAACAGCTGGATGACGGTAAATTTCTGATTTCTAGATTCTGTTGTCTGGTCAGACACAAACATTTTATAAATCACACGTGGATACAATCATAATATAATTTTAATGATCATATGTGCGCTCATTTTCGCGCTATTGATAAATGGGACCACTGACTTTTTTACGCTTAAAAAGGCATCTTAGCAACAAATGTCACGCAACTGGCAGAGACCAATATGAACCGTAGTTGGACTATAGGGTCCGTACATTAGAAACTACTTTTCAACACCCACAAAAGGATGCTCATGGTCGTTATACACGATTAAAGATGTGCAATAATTTAATCAAGCATATTATATTTTGTGTTGATCTCTTAATGATTGAAATCTACAAAAGGCTCATAAAATTTTAAGACATCGTTTTGAATTTCTACAATCAAATAGCCTGTTTTCCATATTTAAAACAGACCTGTAATCAGACATAGTAGTAGTATTAAATAGTATCTACAACTTCTCCCCCCTTTGTCTCTTTTTATCTTCCATGTATATCTTAGTCCTGATGCTCACTGTGTATAAGTGCTTATGACAACTTTTTTTTTTCTAATCTTGCAATTCAAAACATGTTTATCTTTATCCAATTTATGCATTTAGGTGTACCTGTGGTAACTGTTCTAAAATGCCAACAGAAGTTGAAAACATATGCTGAAGAGAAATTCCCAAGGTAAGAGTGATTTGCCAATACAGTACATAGACCATTATTTTATCATTTCTCCATAATGAATTAAATACCCCTGTTAGGTTACTGCCAGAATGGGGGGAGCACCCAGTGAACTGACATGCACGGTGGATCATCCTGGATTTGAGCCTGTGTGTCTCAATCAGTATTCACTACAGAATGCAATAAATGTTTACAAAGCACAGTTTGGACCATTAAATCTCAGAGGAATTGTACAGTAAATGACTCTGTTTTGTATTTTCTTTTTATTGTAACACAAATTTACAAAGCTATAATCTCAGTAGAAACAAAACACACAATTTTATAAAACAAACAAAGAATAAAAAACTAGTTGAATAATTGGTACTGAAGTTTTTGTAACTTATTTGTGCTTTAGTCATTACAGGTATTGTGCCTACAGGTGCTTTGTGTCCTGGTGCTGGGGCTATCTCGGTCGGAAAAGTGCGTGTCGTCCTCCCGTCTTGTGTGGTCATGAGGATAAGGCAGGAGTATCCAGATGATGAGGGGCAGTATGTGGGCTTCAGACCGGCCCTGGATTGAAGCGTGAGACGTAGGCAGAAACCACCGTTGCCTTGTCTGGTCGTGGATGCTGCGATGAGAGGGTTGGTGGGATGTGGATCTTTTGAACCTCGTCTAAAAATG
Source organism: Atherinomorus stipes (assembly GCA_023101725.1). Lineage (NCBI taxonomy): Eukaryota > Metazoa > Chordata > Actinopteri > Atheriniformes > Atherinidae > Atherinomorus > Atherinomorus stipes. Next base: position 70,438 of record JALJCO010010184.1, on the reverse strand, counting down.
GAGTTGGGTCCTGGAAAACCTGCTCAAAGACCAGCTCCATGATGTCATCCACGTAATCTGTAATGACAGATAATAACTTGAAAAACGTATTTGTTCGCAAGAAGCTTTTGGAAAGTTAGTTCTTTTGCACTGCTGTTTATAGTGATGTTACACTTATTTATTTGTGATTTGTGTTATTTTTTCATGCTGCTTTGCTTTATGCTTGTTGGTCTGCATAAGAATTTTCCTTTGTTATTCTGGTGTAAGAAGAAGTCATAATTAAATTATGAACACTAACCAGATTTTGATTTATTGAAATGAAGTTAGCATACGAATAATGACTCATGCAGTAAGACTTACTGAAGGTTTCTGGTGTTTTGATCGGCTTTGCTGTTCCTTCTCCCTTCTTGAACTTGGGGAAAGACATTCTGAACATGGGCTCTCCAGATGAGGTAGTAGCCTGCAGACGTTGAGCATTTTCGTTGAAATGCAGTGCCGCCAGGTACAGCCTGATAAAAGTAAAAAAAAATGTATTTGTTAGTTTTCGGTAGTAAACATAAAACTTATCTAACACACACATTATTTTTAATATGGAAAAAGCAAATTGAGGGATTATAATACTAAACTATGCAGTTATTTACCTGCACAGCATTGTAATGATGTAATGATTTTATTAATATTACTGACAAAGGTGGAACGAACAACATTTACTCAGTTACATTTTCTTCAACTTTTTAAAAAAAAAAACAATTTACTTTTAGGGGAAGTACTTTTTACTTTTACTTAGATAATATTATTATGAAGTATGACTAGTTTTGCTCTTTTTTCTGGCTACTCTAATCACTGAGGAACTTCACCAATAAAATAGGAACAAAAACTTAAATAAATAATGCACCAGATACAGACACAATCCTTTAGTTATTTAGTGACATTATTTCAGAATACTTATCAAATGTTTTTAACACATATTAATCAGTTACTCAGTACTTGAGTATTCTTTTTATGGAATATTTTCTTGCTACTCTTAGTAAAAATATATTGAGTTATTTCTGTCTACTCTCCACGGCTGACAATATTGAAACACAAACTACATGTCAGATACTTATATATATATATATATATATATATATATATATATATATATATATATATATATATATATATATTTAATGCCACTGGAGCATGTTCAGCTTTCATCTGTTAACCCATTCACGTGTCATGTACTGTATAACAGACCTACAGTGAGAACCTCTCTTCCCCAGCACAGAAACAGCAGACCAGACAGGGATCATCCTTCGTACGGATTTATTAACAGAATAAAGCATAATAAATAAATGTTGCGACTGTCTCCGCCGTCTTCCTCTTCCCTTCTCTAACTGATTAGTTACAGACACACTTCCATATTATTTTCCATCATCCGATGCAGTTTATATCAGCTGTTCTGCTTTGTACCCTAGCTTCCCTTGTGCCACCTCAGCAGTCTACTAACTTCGAAAGCATTCTCACATTCTGTTGACCTCGAATCATGTTCGTCCGAGACATTTTTCTTCCACACGAACATAATACGAAAAAGGCACAGTAAACATGGCCGCGACATAGTAAAGAAGTTAACTAATGTGTAACTGAATGCGTTTGGGTCATGTGTTCTCCACGACAAAAAACCGGCAAAAACACAAAGCCAAATAATTTTATTGAAAGTATGCAGTAGTTATATCCTCAGGGAGGCAGCTAAAAGCTAACATAAGGCGCTAACACAATGCTTTTGATATCAACGCAATGACCTGAACGTCATATCAGCACAAACACAATACACGTCTAAACTAAAGCTTGCTGTCATTTTAGCGTTATTTGGACCTTACCGTTATGCTTTGTCCGTCGTTTCCGTAGATGGATGGAACTGACCCCTCATTCAGACGAAGTCTTTCGGCAAATCCCTCTTGATACTGGCGGAGGTTACTGAAGTAATCGTCCTTGAAGTGCTTCGCGCAAACCAGGAGTACTTTCCCCACTGATGTTGGTACATTTCCATGAAAAATAAAATTTAACCAGGCACTTCGAAGAGGTTCTGATGCTGTGGGGCGATGTAAGGAATTGTGTGGGTTAAGACACCCAACAACCGAACATTTTGACTTCTCCGCTTGCAACTTCAGCATCGCTGAACTTGGACTACAAAGTCGCGACGAGAAAAAACATGGCGGATTCACGAAGTTGGTTACCCGGAAGTCCATGACCTTATTTGGCAGTTCCACAGCGAATATTGTGACGTAATAGAAAAGAAAACGTAATAGTGAACAGAGAAAATCAAACGGACTCAAAATACAGGCCAAAAAAGAGTATAAAGATATATATGCAACCTCGGGGGAGCATGAATTTGCATTTTCTGCACTCCTAAGCACTCAAAATACACAAACACATGTATTTAAAAGCTAAAAAAAGTAGATTTTGCATGATATGTCCCCTTTAATCTATTTAGTAATATAATAATCAAAATCGTCCATCTCTGTTAAGACCCGATCAGGCCTTCATGAATCCTGATGCAGGCAAATGTATGTTTTCTGGTTTGGAGAGTGATGGGCAAACTGACCAATCACGGTTTGATTTTGTGTGGGCGGGACAAAAAACCCCATCTCTAGGCCTTCCTGAAATCCAACCAACATCACAGTCATCTGAACAGAGCGGTAAGAGCTAGCGCGAGCTGAATGGTGAACAAGAGTGACGTGGCTAGCTGCTAAAAACTCTTGTTAAGGCGACTTTTGCTGAAAAGCATCAAATAATTTAAAACGGACAACCAACTCCAGAATTGACCTATGGCTAAGCCACGTCCCCTCCACTCACTCGGACAAACAACATTCGGTGAGAGGCGCTATGTGACGTCTCGGGAGATGACAGTCGTCAAAACGGACAGTAGACGCGGGATCAGTCAGAGACCATGACAAGATAAATTAAAAAACATAACAAAACAAACAAAAAAAGATTGTTCATGAGTCTGAAACTGCGAGTCGAAATCAAGCCTGTGACGTCTCTGGAATGTGACTAGTGTCGCTCCCTCAGTTTTTTGCACAAACTACTGCACGGCTGTAGGTGTTGTGCCAAAAAGTGATCGTCTGCCAAAAACTGATTAAACAGCCATGGGAGCGGCGTAGTCTGGCTGCAGCTTGGCAGCCAGAGGCGTGTCGTGATCGACGTTACTACACGACAGCTATAGCTGACCTCTTATGTACCGTTACCAAAGTAAAAAAAACTAGCAGGTTTTGCTAGTGTTAGCCAACTTAAACTAACGTTAGGGATGTTAAAGATAACTTCATATTTCTTTCCAGCAAAGTGACAACATGTTGCCTCAAATACGATGTTGCCTTACCCTAGAACAGATGTAGACATCCTTGTTCATTTTTTCCACGTTCAGTTGATGTTGTGGTCTGCTGCATAACTTTGGCTTGATGTGACTTGGTAAAAGGCAAAAAATACATCCATCACCCAGTCTATCAGGATACCTAGTGTACCTAGTGAGTTGCATTTACCCCATGCACACTGTTTGACCATTTTAAACTAAAAAACCCTACAAAACTAACAAAAACGGACTAACTTCAATGCATTTCAATGGACGTTCAAGCAGAGAATGTCCGAGTGTATTGGATAGCTGTGCACACTGTGACTGGGTTTGGGGGCGCGGTGTAGCCATAGGTCAATTAGAGTGGAACGAAAAAATGAATCCCCCCGTCCACCTCCTCTGCTGCTGAGCACTCTTTATCGGCGCTGAAATGCATCGAGACGCAGCAGGAACAGAACTGGACAGGATCAGCTGGGAGCTTTGAAACTGATGTCCCCAGAGAAAAGACTTATTATGGATTCCAAGCCAAAGATAAACTGTAATTAACACACCAACGTCGTCCACTTCTCAAAGAAAGACCGCAGATGGATTTGATTTTCATCTAGTAAGGTAGATGTGTTATAAACCAGCTGTTATTCACAGGGATTAATATTTTGGCCCAGGGAAACTTTTGGCTTATTGGTCTTTGTTGTGGAGGTTGTTGGTAAAACGTCCAGCGATAACTGCCTCTTGTTAAATGTGGAGCCGATTCCTGCAAGGTTTGGATTTCTTCTAAAGGTTTTATTTTCCCTCTGTCCATCCTTTACTGTGTAGAGAATTGAGGGAGGTGTTGTGGAACGTGTAAACATAAATGAAGACGTAAATATGCTGTTAAATGTGTATTTAGTAAAACTCTGCGTCATGGTTTCAGAGCACTGTCCATGGTGATGATGCTGTCAGCAGCGTCAGCTTCACTGGATGATAACATTCTCTGATATGTTTTTCTGGGTGAACTCGTTTTATATTTACAGATTTTGCTTTGTAGGGCCGTTTATTGGACCATCTATATCAGTGTTTCCTGACTCCGGTCCTCAGGACCCACTACACTGCATGTCTTGGAGGCAACCCTAATTTTTCACACCTGAATCAAATGAATAGCTCATTGAAAGGCCTGCAAAGACCTTGATGAGGAAGTTCATGAATCTGATTCAGGTGTTGGAGTAGGAACACATCAAAGACATGCGGGGCAGTGGGTCCTGAGGACCGGAGTTGGGAACAGTATGTAACCTAAATGATATTTGTGTTCTGCTGGTAATGTTGAATAGGTGTTTTATGGCGCTGCTGGCTGAGGTGAAGGCCCAGCTGTGGAGCTCACGGTTCACCACTGGTGCAAATAGTCGTCCAAATTGTTTAGATTTTACTTTGAGACACCTTTCACGTTGTTCTTTATACACAAAGGTTTTTATTTATGTGACAAGGTAGACAGCGAGGGCCCAGCTGGGATTCAGTCCTAGGACTCTGGGGTGAGAGTCATGTGTGCTTACGAGTCAGCCAAATGGACATCTCTTTGGCCAAGTAGCCAGAGCGCATGATCAATCGGACGCACAGTGACAGAAACCCCCACACTGCCAGATCTCTCCCCCTCTTTCCACAAGCACATTCTCGTGCTCCACGCAGGCTGCCACCAATTACAAATCCATGGACATATTACCAATACAAGGATCCTGCCGACAACGCCAAAATGTGGTGAAGTATGCAACGAGGGCCCACGTGGGATTCGATCCCCAGGCTCCAGAGTGAGAGTCATGCATGATTACAGGTCAGCCAAAGATTCCCTGTGGCCAAGTAGCCAGGACGCATGATCAAACGGAGGCATAGTGACAGGACCCCATACTGTCACATTTAAAGTAGGTGAGAACTGTGATGAAGATGAAAGGGTTGCATGTCAAATATGTGTGACAGATTACATGTCTAATCGAAAAGAAACCAGAAACTATTAAAATAAAAGACTTCATAAATCTATTTGGATTATTTTCATTAGTTAATATCAACTTATGGTTAGTCATGTAAAAAAAAAAAAGAATCAAATTATCCTTTCAAAAAGATGTTTTGAGCTTCAAACGCAGTTTCACATGTGCCACTGAGGGAAGATGTGTGACTTTAAGGGTGTTCACTCATGCAGACTAGTCCTCTGTTCTTTGCATTTCTACACACTCATCAGAGCATATTCCCATCACCGTATGTGGTGGAAGTCTTTCCTGCCTGGATGAGCTGAGGCATAATAATTGGCTTTTTATGTACAAAAGATAAATCCAAGTACTTCCTGCTAACACTGGAGAGCCACATCATCCCAACAGATAAAACAACAATTATTTTGTTAACATTCAACAAGTTCATCTTCCGGGAGTAAACCCACTATCAACATGCGATGCTGCTGAATGCCAACAAAAGAAGAAGTTTCCTCAAACAAGGGACGACTGTCATGTGATAAAATAAGATCACCCACTTCCAGTTTGATGGTTTTAAAACAAGGTGAGATTTTGATCTCGTTTTATTTATTTTAATATAAATACAGCTGCAGATGAACAAAACATGACTAACTACAGTGTCTAATTATGTATTTAACTGAGACAAGGGTAAGCAGCTGAAGCAGCATGTGGAAAACTTTGAACAATAAGTAAAGAAATTTGTCTTTGGTTGATTTTTTTCTCCCCTCCAAGTGGTTTTTTACAATGAGCTCTAACTTTTGAGAATCATGCTTCTGTGGAATGAGCTACACAACTAAACATGTGGGTGATGTCCCCAGAAAAGTGTCAAAATCCCCTGTAACATTCTTCTTTACGTCTCGCTGGATTGGATGATGGCAGTCTCTCACAGTAATAGGGGGGGCATATCAATACCCTGGAGTCGATACTTCGATACCAGCCAGACAAAATATCGGAATCAATACTTTTTTGAGTATCGCGGTACCACTGCACAGATACAAAACATGAAATTTGTTTCCAAATTTGTTTTAGGTGATGACATGATGTGAAAGCAGCCAGAATGTAGATTCCGTGTCACATGATGCCAGTAGCCTATCAGATTCTAGCTTCTATGGCCCTGTCCCAATACCCACCCTACACCCTACACCAGGGATCCCCAATTCCGGTCCTCGAGGGCCGGTGTCCTGCAGGTATTAGGGGCTCCCTTGCTGCAACATACCTGACTCCAATCAGTGGGTAATTAGCAAACTTGTGCAGAGCTTGACATCAAGCTCTGCACAAGTTTGCAGCCGGGCAGCTCATAATACCTGCAGGACACCGGCCCTCGAGGACCGGAATTGGGGATCCCTGCCCTACACCCTTGTATGAAGTGCGCACTTGGCAGAAGTGCACATCAAGGGTTGGAGTGTGCAGGTTGCAAGTGCGGGAAAAAGGCAGAATTGGGACAGTGATGGTTCCTCCATTTTGCACCACGTCATTTCATGTAACTGTTCCATTCTAAACAAATGTATAACAATGATTAAATTGTCGCTCTGTGACTGTTATCGTTAGCATAGAATGTCCATAAATGTCCACGTCCATAAAAATATATAAGTTCTTTGAGTTACATTGGGAACTGAAACCCGTATTAATCACATGAGTTGTAAGGCTTACGGAAGTATGGCCACATAATTATTCTGTTCTTAATTTCATTGTAAATCATGCTTTGGTATTGTATACTTATTTAGTTTTTGCTTTTTTCTTTTAAAATGTTTGCTTAGTATTGTATTTTAATTTTGTTAACCTGTGTTTGTTGATTGTATGTTCAAAATTTATGTTGATCCCAGGAAGAATAGTCTTCACTGGTGAAGACTAATGGGGATCCATGATAAACTAAACTATATCAGGTAAACAGGTTTCCCTTGTTAAAGACGCTGCGTCTAGACTAGACTTACCTGTGTAAATAAAGTTTTAAATAAAAATTTAATATAGCAATTTTTATCAGTAAACTGATAACTTTCATTATTCAAATGCTTTGAATTTTAATATTCAAAGTATATTTCAAAGTAAAATGGCAAACTTCAGTAATTATTTCACCTACAGCATAAAAGATTAAATATTTCAATGTTTACATCTGAAATGGCTTTTTTTTCACCACAGGCAGGAGCTCATTCACCAAACATGGACATGTTCCGCCTTTATGGTTCAAAACGTCACATGCAGCAATAAATTATGGGCAATATGCTTCGGTGAAGTCTGCATAGATGCAGACTTCACTGAAGTGTGGATTGAGGGCGCAAGAGGGGGCGTGGCGGACTTCCGCCCTCGAGCAGCCCTGGAGAACTGGGACACACTACACACTTCAACCCCTCAACAGGAGCATTCTAGGGGCCCAAGGGTGGAAGTGCGGGTATTGGGACAGGCCCTTAATCACCTGATGGTGGTAGCCTATCAGATTCTAGCTTCTGTGTCACATGATGGTAGTAGCCTATCAGATTCTAGCTTCTGTGTCACATGATGATGGTAGCTTATCATATTCTAGCTTCTGTATCACATGATGGTGCTAGCCTATCAGATTCTAGCTTCTGTATCACATGATGGTGGTAGCCTATCAGATTCTAGCTTCAGTTTCAGTTTCAGTTTCAGTTTAGTTTATTGTCATTACACGTATTTCTACATGAACGAAATGAGAACTCAGGCCGACTCCATAAAAACACAGTTCCCCTAATTATCTATACAAAAAACATTAGGTAATTTTAACAATAATTTACTCCTAAGTAGTATAAGATTTTAAAAAATTAATTAAAAGATAAAATAAGATGATTTAAGTCCCAGTCTCCATCACAAAAACTCTTTAAAGTGACAGTAGTTAACAGGAGCACTACAGTGCTTCAGTGTCCCCCGTTCATCAGTCTGACAGCCTCTGGGAAGAAGCTGTTTGTAAACCTGGTGGTTCTGGCCTTAATGCTGCGCAGCCTCTTCCCAGAGGGGAGGGGTTCAAACAATCCACAAGCCGGGTGGGTGGGATCCCCCATTATGCGGGCCACTCTGCTCCTGCACCTGCAGACATACAGCTCCTCAATGGAAGGAAGACTGCTGTGAGTGATCTTCTCTGCACTCCTCACCACTCACTGCAGCGCCTTCCTGTCAGAGATGGAGCAGCTTCCATACCAGGTGGTGATGGAGTAGGAGAGCGTGCTCTCCACTGCGCACCTATAAAACGCTGCCAGCACTGAGGCGCTGAGGCCAGCCAGCTTCAGTTTCCGTAGGAAGTATAGGCGTTGGTGGGCCTTCTTCACTATGGCAGAGGTGTTTAAGGTCCATTTTAAGTCCCTGGAAATATAAACCCCCAGGTACTTATAGCTTTGGACCATTTCCACTGTCACTCCATTGATAACCACTGAGGGTGGTGTGTGGCTCCTCCTCCTAAATCCACGACCAGCTCTTTCGTCTTCCCCACGTTGATATCCAGATTATGCCTCCCACACCATTTCACCAGATCTTCCACCTCCTGCCGATATGACGACTCGTCGTCATGGGATATCAGACCCACCACGGCTGTGTTGTCTGCAAATTTCACTACATGACTGCCAGGATGTTTTGAAGTGCAGTCATACGTGAACAACGTGTACAGCAGGGGGCTCAGAACGCATCCCTGGGGTGAACCAGTGTTGAGGATGATGGGGGAGGATGTGACACCGTGGATTCTGACAGTCTGTGGCCGGTGTGTCAAAAAGTCCAGTACCCAGTTACACAGGGAAGGGGATAATCCGAGCAGCAGCAGTTTATTCACCAGAACCTTGGGGAGGATCGTATTAAACGCAGAGCTGAAATCCAGAAAAAGCAGCCTCACATAGGAATCCCTGCTCTCCAGGTGGGTGAGAGCAGTGTGGAGAACCATCGACACTGCATCTGAAGTGGAGCGGTTCCTCCTATAGGCGTACTGGTGCGGATCCACATTGATGTCAATACTCTTCCTTATGTGGTCCATAACTAGCCGCTCAAAACATTTCGCGACTATTGGAGTTAAAGCCACAGGGCGATAGTCCTTCATGGACTTGGCTGCGGCTCTCTTGGGCACAGGAATGATGGTGGAGGTCTTAAGACATACAGGCACCACCACCTGGGACAGAGAAATATTAAAAATGTCTGTCCACACCTCTGTGAGTTCATGAGCACATTCCTTTAGGACCCTGCCTGGTATATTGTCTGGGCCTGCTGCCTTCCGAGGGTTAACACGTAGTAGCGCCCTCTTCACATCTCCAGCAGTTACACTGGGGGGCGGCTCCTCTGTTGGAACAGTGAGCCTGGAGCAAGGGGAGGAGCTGGGGGCCTCAAAACGGGCGAAAAATGTGTTAAGGGCATCTGGAAGAGATGGATCTTCGGGGCACTCAGCATCTGGCTTGGTGTGGTCCATGATGGTCTTAATGCCCTTCCACATGTTCTGAGTGTTGTTGGTTGTAAAATAACCCTGAATTTTCAGAGCATACCCCGCCTTTGCCCTTTTTATTCCGGCCTCCAAATTCCGCCTTGCTGCACGCAGCGAAGATGCGTCCCCTGATCTGAAAGCTGCATCCCTTGCTTTCAGGAGACACCTCACTTCTCCATTCAGCCATGGTTTCTGGTTGGGGCGGATGGTGATCTTCTTGGTGACTGTGACATCCTCAATACATTTACTGATGTAACCACAGACAGCTGAAGCATAGTCCTCCAGGTCAACGCCGCCCTCGTTGGTCGCAGCCTCTTTGAAAATCTGCCAGTTGGTTCTTCCAAAGCAGTCCTGAAGCATGGGACCAGCCGTAGGAGGCCACACCGTGATATTCTTCTGTGTTGGCTTATTGTTTTTTTTAAGCACCGGTCGATGCTCAGGAATCAGCATGATGGATATATGGTCAGAGAGACCCAGGTGGGGGCGTGGCACCGCTTTGTATGCCTCTCGTCTGTTGGTGTACACCTGGTCCAGCGTATTGTTCCCCCTGGTTGCTATGGTGACGTGCTCGTGAAACCGAGGCAAAATGTCCGTCAGCTTAACATGGTTAAAATCTCCCGCTACCACAAAAAAGGCCTCTGGATGTTTATTCTGAAGCTCACAGATGTGGTCATGTAGTTCTCCAAGAGCCATGTTAGTGTTGGCGTCCGGGGGCACATACACAGTCACAATGAACACAACTGTAAACTCCCGCGGCAGGTAGTGTGGCCGGCATTTCAGCGTCAGGTACTCCACTGCTCCAGAACAATGGCTTCTTACCAGGTCGCAGTTTGTACACCAATGTTTGTTGATGTAGACTCCGAGTCCTCCTCCTCGGGTTTTTTCCGGACAGCCGATTACGATCGGCTCGAAAGAAGAAGAACCCCTCGATCTGGTAAGCTGCATCGGGCATGTTGTTGTTTAACCATGTCTCTGTAAGCAGTACCGCGCAGCATTTCCTCATCTCCCTGTAGCTCCTCATACCAACCCTCAGTAAGTTCTGTATCACATGATGGTGGTAGCCTATCAGATTCTTGCTTCTGTATCACATGATGGTGCTAGCCTATCAGATTCTAGCTTCTGTATCACATGATGGTGGTAGCCTATCAGATTCTAGCTTCTGTATCACATGATGGTGGTAGCCTATCAGTCTAGATTCTGTGTCACATGATTGTGGTAGCCAATCAGATGTCAAGATGACATTTCATATTTGAACATTTTCCACTGAATGAATTTAAATAATCTTAACATTTACTTAAGTTGTTTGATAATTGAAAGAAGTTTTTAATGTTTCTTTCATTTACTCATCAATATAATTTATTATTGTTTTATAAGTATTTCTTTCCAGTACTTCTGTTCTCAAGTTTTACTTATATTTAATATTGCCCTCCCATTCAAGATATCAATGCACAATGTTCAATCATGTGATTTTCTTTTCAAGAACATAAAGCATCGGTATCAATACTGGTATCGATTAAAAAGTACCATAAACCATTGATATCGTATCGACAAAAAATTTTGGTATCGCCTATCCCTACACAGGAAGGAGAAAAAACCAGCACATTTGTCATTTCTACACTTTCTTAAAGGGACTAGAGGCAGGAATTGTGAAAGAATGAACATGCATGTCCAGTTTTTTTTTATGCTAATGGTTGATGAAACGTTAAAAAAACAAAGAGAACAAGTCCACCCACATCTCTCGCCATTGCCTTGAACAGGCTGTGTGCTGCATAATACGTTGCAATTCGATTGGCTGAATTTCCCACACAGGTGACGTCAATTGACGCAGCATACACGTCCCCGACAGCTTTGATACAGAAAGGAGATGGTTGCGGTGAATTCAAGCACTGTAAGGATAGTTATGGATTCTTCTGCCGTCAGCAGGGATGCCGTCAAGCTGAAGGAGGAGTCCTACCGGGCCTTCCTGGCCTGTGGGACTCCTGAGGCAACTAACAGGTATCGGCGGGCCAAGCGGAGCGCGGCTCTGGCGGTCGCTGAGGCAAAAACTCGGACTTGGGAGGAGTTCGGTGAGGCCATGGAGAACGACTTCCGGGCGGCTTCGAGGCGATTCTGGTCCACCATCCGGCGGCTCAGGAGGGGGAAGCAGTGCACCGTCAACACTGTGTACAGTGGGGATGGTGGGCTGTTGACCTCGACTCGGGATGTCGTGGGCCGGTGGAAGGAATACTTCGAAGACCTCCTCAATCCCACCAACACGTCTTTCGAGGAGGAAGCAGAGTTTGGGGACTCAGGGTGGACTCTACTGTCACTGGGGCTGAGGTCGCCGAGGTAGTCAAAAAGCTCCTTTTAAAAGGAGATTAAGATTAAAAGGTTACTCTCCAGGGTAGAAATTCATGTAAGTGTTGGACCTGGTGAACAAAGAGGGGGGAGGGGGGTATTTTGAGGATGAAGAAGAGGATTTGTGGCATTCTTGCGGATATCCCTTTCACCTGTCCAGTCCATCATTGCTTGTAGTGCTGGGTGTTCCAGTGTGGCATCAGGGGGAGGTGGCCAGCAATATTCACATTGGACCAAGATTAAGATAGTCTTTCCATTTCCTCCAGTGTTTGTTAAACTGGTCCATTTTAAGGTTCAAGGAGAACGTTAGTCTCTCCATTTTGTAAATTTCCATTACTATTTCCTTCCATTCTCTTATATTAGGAGGGTGTGATGAAAGCCATTTCCGAGTGATTGCTTTCTTCCTCGCTACCAGTAAAATATGAACCAGGTATCTATCACTGGAGGAAAGGGAGTTCGGTACACTCCCTAAGTAAACTGTACAGAAATCAAACTCCAAACCAAAGCACATCACATGAGCGACTTCTTTTACAACTTCATACCAGTACGCTCTAATGACTGGGCAGTCCCAAAAAATGTGAAAACGATCAGCAATCTGCTCCCCGCATTGTTTCCAACAGTGACCTTGTTCAGGTGAGCCCTTCTGTTTCAATTTTAATTTTGGAGTGATAAAAAACCTAATAAAGTTTGTTGTGATTTAGCTTGGGCAACCACAATATATATAGCGTCACTTTGTATGATATTAATATTAATATTAATATTTCTATTAATATCAATACTAATACAGCCTCGGAGCACCACCTTACTTATTTGATATGTAATGGAAGCAAGGAAAACCATTAATGTCTTAAATCAACTCTTAGATTGATTTAATTAAGTGATCAGTCTCAGGACGCTTTCACGAGTTCTCGCTTGAAGTGACCTTTCATGATACATCAGAAAAACCACAAACAATGACTAGTTAAGATAATACGGAGTATTTATTAACTAGTCTACAAACTACATGAGATAATGTATGTACAAAATATATACAAGAAATATGTGAGCATGATGATCAACCAAAAGTTATCCTGTGAAAGAAATGTGAGATGGTATGAAAATGAAACATAAATTAATTAAGCCTCAGTTAATTAATAAATGTTCAAAGAAAAAGAAGGAAGGATTTCTTAATCCAACTAAACAAAGTTAATCTGGGTCTGGTAAACCGTAGGTTTGGATTAATTCACTATCACCAACTTCTTGTGACATCAGATCATATTTCATAGCAAATTATCAGGATTCTCCTCAGAGGTTCCGTCTGACTGAGGTGCTTCACTCACGTCCTGGTTCTGCTGGACTGTTCCTCAAATCCTTTGGAAGATTGTCGGGTGGATGGCCCCCAAAAATCTTCCCGATCTCCTGGAAGTTCGTCCGGCTCTCTGTGGGCCGTCAGCTCAGTGGTGGTTCTGGTTCGTCCTCTCTCTCTCATCCGTCTCCCCAGAGACGTGCAGCTTCAGGACTGATGTCACGGGATGGTTGATAGTAAAGATGATTTGGGTTAAAGTCTTCTTCTCTCCATCACTCCTCCCTGAGTGATCCGTGGTTCTGAACTCTGCTGAGTTCAGAGCAGGTTTCGTCTCATTCTTTCCTCATTGTTCCAAGTTTCTTCAGTTCTGCCTTGTTCGTTCTTCTTCTCATCAGATCTCATCAAATCTCATTCTTTCTCAGATCTCTCCAATTCTGTTTCTCTCAGTTCAGAGCTTCGCGCTCTGCCTGGCAGTGGAATGTGGCTTACAGCTTGTCAGCCAATGGGAAGCTGACAGAGTCAGGTTTCATCCAATAGTCAGACACATCTCAAATGATCATTTGATTATCAGTTAAGCTTAATGGTTATAAGCATCTGTGAATTCTAAGTGAGGCATGTGTAAAATGGATCAATTATTCAGACATAATGAAATAAAATAAACACAATAAAATAAAATAAAGCAAAGATCTGAATTATATGAATAAAGAAAGACATTGAATAAACAAATCAGCTAAACAGATAAAACAGGATTAATCTTGATAATTTAAGATTCCTGTAAAGAAAATACATGTGTTAGACATCATTTGATGTGAGGAAGTCCATTTCTAACATAAAAGTGGATTTCAGCAGTTGGGTAAAGTGTCTCTTTCTTCACCTTTATGCAGCAAATCCTGGAATGCATGTGATGTGAATTTGGGGAAGAAACGTCTAGTTTCTAATCACCAAAGTATGTCATGTTGCATATCAAAAGAAAAGTCTTCATCATGGGATTAACATGAGCTTACTTTCCTGATAATATAAAACAGTTCTTGGATGTTGAGAACACATTACAAAATTGGCTATACGGAACCGATTTATAGCAGGTCGTAAATACTGGGAAGGAGTATCTCCAAGCTTGGAGGATGGGTTCACAGTTCACCGATTGGACTGTTTGTTTTACCAAAATGCAGGTCCTCTCCTGAGTTGCACTCAGGACCGTAAATTAGTGATTACTCAGAGAAGGTCCTTCTCTGAGCAAAATTCCTCCTTGGGACGTCTGCTTTACATCCAAACGTGGCCTTTATCAATCAGTATGTGTACCAAAGTATATTTGGTTAGATGTGTGTATCCTTTTGCTGAGACCTTTGGACTTGAGATCACTACAAGTTTTTCCATGTGAAATCCATCCAGTATCCCGAGCTGGACGTGTGTGTTTGTGTTTCACAGATGTGAGCCACTGATCCTCTGTCATGGAAATCTTTCTTTCCTTCATCCATTTAATTCTGATATAGTCTGTAGAGTGACCTTTTAGTGTTAGCAAACAGGTATATATTTTGCCACTCAACTTTGTTTTAATTTTAGATTTATAAGCATCTTTAATGAGGGTGATTACGTCTGAATTATTAGTTTCTATGGATATTATAAGTAAGAGAGTAGCTGAATGTGTCGGAAAAAATCCTGATCTTCCAACACAAATCTGTCCTTAAGCTTCTCAAAACTTATTACCTCTCCTTTTTCAGAGATTTGGAAGAATGTGCAAAGGCCCTTAGTGGACCAGTATCTAAATTGGTTGTCTTGCAGAGCTGGGAAGAAGCCCTTGTCATATGCTACCCATCTAAGCAGTTTTGATTGAGCTATCAGTGCATATTTTTCACATTCTCCAAACCAAATTCTCAGGGGTGTACCTGTCCAGCATTTCAGATTACTCTTCTGTTCCAAGTACAGCTTCTTATCACCTAGAAGAGTTTGTAGTGGGAAGAGTAATTGAGATGTGTCTAGGTCTTTCCATCTGGCACTATAGGAAGGATCACACCAAGCGATGAGGTGTTTCAGCTGGGCAGCCTTGTAGTAATTTTGCAGATCTGGAAGGGAGAGTCCTCCTTGTGCCTTTGGAAGTTGGAACGTTGAGTACTTTACTCATCAATATGTCATCTGTGTATAGACAGGTTTTGTATTCAATGCCCTTAATCCAGACCCCTCTCATTTCAGTATCCTCCCTAATTAATTGAGCGAGGGGTTCTATGAATAGTGCAAACAGGGCTGGGCTGAGTGGGCAGCCCTGTCTGCAACCTCTATGGATGTTTACCATATCTGACAGACCCCCATTTATTTTTATTCTTGCCACAGGACTTTGATACAGATTTCCCAACATCTGGATCACTGACTTGTCAAACCCAAATCTGTGGAACGTCAAAAACAGACAATCCCATTGGACGGAATCAAAAGCTTTTTCCGCGTCCAGGCTCAGTACAACGGATTTCTCATGGCATTTATACATGTCGTCCATCACGTGCAGAGCTGTTTTGATGTTATCTTGGGTTTGTCTGTTTTTGAGGAATCCAGTCTGATCTTCATCAATGATATTGGGAATCATGTGCTCTAACCTCCTTGCTATTATTGACGTGAATAGTTTGTAATTGAGGTTCAATATTGATATCGGGCGAAATGAGCCGCACTGTGTTTTATCCTTCCCTGGTTTTGGGATTACAGAGATTATAGCTTGTCTCCAAGATGTTTCCCCTCCACCGAGCACAAAGTTGAAACACTTCAGCAGTAATGGTGACAGTGTATCTTTTAGTATCTTATAGTATTCTGCTGGGTAGCCATCCGTACCAGGCATTTTGTTTGATTTTGAGTTTGAAATGGCCTCATCTAGTTCTTGTCTAGTTATTTCTCTTTTGATCCATTTATTTTGCTCTGTCCCAATGCTTGGTAAGTCCAGGGATCGGAGAAATCCGTGAAGCACAGATAAATCCGCTCCTTGAGCTTGAGAATATAAATCCGAGAAATAATTTTTAAATGTGTTTCTTATTTGCTTGGGAGTATCGTGTAGCGTCCCTGTCCGGTGATCTTTTATCAAATGGATAGATCTCTCCTCTCACTGTTTTCTAATTCTCCAGGTTAGTAATTTCTTTGCCCTAGGCCCATTGTCGTAATATTTTTGTTTGGTGAACTTAGCCTTTTTTTTCTTCACATCTTTCATATATATCATTCAGTTTGTCCTGTGTAGACTTTATTTCAGTAAGTGATGAGGGGTCATTATCCTCCGAGTGTTTCTTCTCTAGATTTTGAGGGTACAGAGCTCGTTAATTTGTCTCTGTTTATCTTTCTTCCTACACGATGAGAACAGTATTAGTTGTCCTCTCAGGACGCATCCCATAAGGTACTCGGAGTAACCTCCCCATTGTCATTTTCAATAAGGTATTTCCTAAATTCTTTCACGAGGTCCCTGCATAGCGGGTCATTCAATAAGCTGGTATTGAGTTTCCAGGTGGTGAATTTTGGTTCCGTGTCAAGATGCAAGGACAGGTACACCCCTGCATGATCAGAGATATCACTAATTCCTAAGCTGCATTTGGTTACCTTGTACCTGTCGGCTTGGGACATAAAGAAATAATCAAGTCTCGAGTGAATTTTGTGTGGTTGAGAATAAAAGGTAAATCACCACAAGGTTGGGTGTGTTTCTCTCCAAGCGTCTAACATGTTCGCCTCATGTAAAAATTCCTTCACCAGTCTGGATTCTGGATTTAGTCTTTTATCTGGATTGTTAGTGTCGAGGTGGGGGTGCAGCTGTATGTTCCATTCCCTGCCACAAATCAAGGTCCCTCTAGTTTCTTCTGTGATTAGGTTGAATATATTTCTAATCAGAGTTTGATTCTTGCCTGGTGGTCTGTAAACATTAAGCAATGTTACTAAGTTATGATCAATCAATCCTATCACCATTATGTATCGTCCTTCATTATCTGAAATTAGTTTAAAGAGTTGGAATGTTATTTTATTAGAGATTAAGATTGCTACTCCTCTAGTACGTCCTTCTGTGGAGGATGAATAGAATGTATGTTTCAATCCTAAATATTTCAGCTTTTCATGTTCTTCATTATTCATGTGTGTCTCTTGCCAGAATATCACATCTTGCTTCTCCCTTTTCATCTTGGTTGCAACTTTTTCCATTTTAATGGGGTTCATCAGGCCATTAACATTGAGGGAAATTACATTATATTCCTGGAGTGATAAAGTATTTCTGTCATTAACCACGGATTATTAAGTTCGACACTGGTCTGAACATCAATATTGACAAGCTCCGTGCCCAAGAACAAAAGAACAAATATGACTAGACCTCCAAAAGTGAAGATAGAACGTGACTTCTTAACAAGGAGGGGAAGTCGACCAAAAAGGGGGCCCCTCCAGGAAGCGTGCATAACTGTCGCACTTCCTAGTAAATGGCAAACAAACATTGTAACAAGTTCAGCCGTACAGTCCGAGTTATGCCCATAATAGACCATTGTTAGTTGTTAACTATGTTAACGTGGCCTTATAAACAAGAATGGGGGAAATTACAATTCAAGTCTGTGCTGCATTCCTGATAAGTAACAGAATGTTTGATCTGAATCAGTTCAGCAACTTGTACTCACGAACATTGTCTTAACTGTCCTATTTCAAAGAGGTAGGTGAATGTTGAAATCTGCAGAGTTTTTCTCTGGCTCATTCAGTGTTGTCAGCCCGTCTTCACCGGTTAGAAGGTGCGGTGATATTCCAGCTAATGTCCTCCAGTCGCGCCGCCGCCGCATCTCTCGTCTCGGCGCTCTGTCTGCTGCCGAAGAACGACTCGGGACTTCCTCTGGCCCCACGATGCCTTTCTTTCTTAAAGTTGTACTTCCATGGTCATTTCATTAATATTTCTGTGTTCTCCATTATTATTGAATGCATTCTGCATCGTTTCTGTTTAAAAAAACCTTCTGGTATCTTTGTATCCAGCTGTATTTGTATACTAGAAGAGAGGCTTGTGGTCCAACGGCAGGCTTTTCCGAGTCCTTCTCATGAATTTCCGTCTGATTGGCTGCCTCCCATCAGTGTATGAAGGAAGCTCCGCCCTCCGCTCTTATTTCGTTACAGACAGGAAATAGAGCCGACAAACAAGTTTGTTCCGCCATGCTAACAAACAGTTAGCTAATTAGCTTCTCAACTCCGAAGCTACAGTCGTGCTGTCTTCACTTCTAGTGTGTAGTGGAGGGTTACCTGCCTTCCAATGGACAGATAGAAACCCCACGTGGGATACGCTATTTGCAATGTGACGTAGAAGTGCAAGACTGTTCCCGATTCGTTCTTTTCTTCGTATTGTTTCTGTGATGAGGAAGCACAGCCGACTGGGGGGAACGCAATGTGACGTAGAAGTGCACTACGTCTCCCGGCTGGCCTGGGAACGCCTCGGGATCCCCCCGGATGAGCTGGCGGCTGTGGCCGGGGTGAGGGAAGTCTGGGCTTCCCTGCTTAGGCAGCTGCCCCCGCGACCCAATCCCGGATAAGCGGAAGAAGACGGTACGGTACAGTACGGTACGTAGAAGTGCAAGGCTGTTCCCGATTCGCTCTTTTCTTCGTATTGTTTCTCTGATGTGAAAGCACAGCCGACTGGGAGGAACGCAACGCTAGCAAGTCAGCATGTGTAAGTAAACAAGGGGAAACCCTCCGTATTTCAGAAGGAGCAAGTTAAACGGGTTTTCAGTGGAAGGAGGCCTTTAAGTCCTCCGTAGCTGCTGTTGCTGTGCGGTATGTGACGGGGCCATCGGGGTAGAAAACTCATAGTTTAGCCGGGGGCGGTGTTTGGAATTTAAAGGAGTGATGACATAGCAGTTAAAAACTAGTTTATGTTGTTGGCATTACTGCATATGTAAATAGTCCAAAGAAAAAAACGGCATTTTTTACAGCGGAGTATTGTTTTGAAACGCCAGACCTCACTTCCTCAGTAATAAAGTTGGGTCCGGTGATGATATGGAGCTTTACCCGGAGACCACGTTGACTTCATTTTGATTGGCTACACCTTATTTCGCTATGACCTTATTTGGAGAATCTAGGTCAAGTTGCGGTCGGAGTTTGCTAAAGGCTAACTGCTAGCAACATGGGCACATTCAGACAGTGAGCTACGTTTATCAGACAAGACAGCATTTAGAAAATAAATAAACTTACAGGTTATGACAAGGTTGTGGCCCCCTCCCTCAGTGTTGCTGCAGAAGTTTTCTTTTAAATCCATTTGTTTGAAAACCCAGACCTGACTGCACAGAAGTTACTACTAGCTCCATACACGCAGCTGAATCAGATAGGGAGGGGGAGCGGGGGACCAGAAGCGAACGGTGCATAGACCGTTAGGAGAGAGGAGGGGGGGAGGCTGTTTACTTGATAGTGTGCTCTTATTGGAGCAATTAAATTACGTAGAATGATAGAATTACGTAGAATGATAGAACTACGTAGAATGATAGCCTGCTGTCTGATTCAACTGTTTCTGAGCAGAGAGACAAAGCTGACAGACCATAAACAGGAACTTTGATTCTCACTCTGACATTCACATGGCTTCATCAGAGCACAACAGATCATAATTTACCCCCAAAACCCCAGAAAAGTGAAATTTGATGTCATGGCACCTTTAATCCCTTTATCCTTCAGTAGTTTGCGTAGTGGTGCGTATTCTTTTCTTTTCCATATTACTTCTGCTGGGTAGTCGTGGTCAAAAAAGATCTTGTGGCCATCAAGGAGGACGTTTTTTTTCGACCAGGCGGCTCTGATCACCTGCTCCTTGGTGGTATGAGCAAGGAAACATGCGATCATCGATCTCAGTGGAGCCGAGGAGGGGGGCTTCGGTCCGAGGGAGCGATGACAATGCTGAATCCCCGGATCGGTGAACGGCTGAGAAATGGGTGAGCTGGTACCTCAAAAATGCGAATGTTATTTCTGCAGGATCGCATTTCTAGGTCGTTTTAGTTTTTCCAGCATGCGGTGTTGGTCTTCAACCGTTTGCAGTAGCACCTCTTTGGCATTCGCACTCCATTTTTCCTTTTCGGCCATCCTGTCCTCGACCCCATTCATCCTCGTTTCTGTTTGGGTCAGTTTGTTCCCTATCTCATCTAGTTTCTTGTACACTTCATCTTTGAGTGCCCCAATTTCTTCTTTTGTGTTCTGCAGTATTACTTTTCCGACTCTGTTGATATCTTTCTTTACGTCGTTTGTCGTAGTTTGTCGTGATATCCTTGCGAAGCACCTCGATGCTAGCTTGCAGGGATGCCATCATAACACGCGTGTTGGATTCATCGTCTCCCCCTGAAGCTGTCTAAGCGCTATCCATGTCGTGTTTTTCTGTGGTCTTTCCCTTTTTTATTCCGGTTTTCCCGATGTATTTTGATGTAAACTATCTGTTTAGCACATGTAATCAGGGAAAATCGTGATCTGGGCTGAGGGGGACCGAACTATGCCACCGCTTGCTTCCTGGACATCCAGCATGATGAAGTTCTAGTGTTTGACCTGAAGACGTCAACAGATGGAATTTCAGTCAGAACAAGCAACGTTTGACTCAAATTAAACTTCAGTCGAAATAACTTAATCATTTTATGTACAAAGTAATTTATATTTATTTGGATAGTCCTTTCAGCAGAGCGCTACACAATATAATCCATAAACATAAAAGCAAAGTATGAAATAACAAAATAGATTAAAGACCCACAACGGTACTTTTAGACCTTATAAATCTGCGTTTCTGACTCGTTTTGATGTCACACCAACATTCATTATGCATATTTTTGAGCCGTCACTGTCCAGAGGCGTCCCGAGGCTCAGAAACTGCAGTATGTAAGTTTTCCATCCATGACGCGGCCGTGACGCTGCAGCAGACTATTGGTTGCAGTACCGCGTCACTTACTAGCAAACGGATATGAACCAAACATGAACACAGCGGGTGTTTTGAATGTGCATCATGTTGGATTCAGCAAAGAAATGCAAGAAACATTACCGGAGAAAGAGAGGACGTTTACTTACGATAGCAGACAGATTTGAATCTATAATAATTTGATGTACAGAGAAGCCCAACAACTACACCCAAGGGGCAAACTCCGCCTCAGAACAGTGAAGCTCGCTTGCTTGTTGCAAATAGTGTAATCCTCCCTTCATCCGCTAGGGGCTGGCTCCAAGAGCGAGCAAATCCCCATAGACTCCCATGTTAAAAACGCCAACTTCACAGCAGAAATAAACAGGTTTACAGCCTGGTTCAAAAAATCATTTTAGGTTTATTAGGTCAAGTTTACCTTCATGTCAACTGTGAGGGGGGTGAATTTTTTTATAACTCATTCGTTTAGATGTTATTTATTCTTCAAATTACACATAATTAAGGGCGTGTCCTTATGACAGACCGGAAGCTCCGCCTGCCGACCGGAGGCTCCTAGTTAGCTCCTTCTTTGCTCTTAATAAGGTCTCAGTTTGTTACAGAGTCGCACAACGGCGGTGTTTAGTCAGCGAATTGCAAGTCTAAGCATGTCTTACCTTAACCATGCCACTTTCCATTCTGCTTGCTTCAATGCTGGACAGGACAAGTAAGAAAAAAAAAAAAAACCATGCCGCTTAGGAGCCTTATCTTTGTTAGCTCCTCTTAGTTTCGTGTTAGCTCAGTTAGCGTTTAGCCCACAGTACGTCAGCTGTCAATCATTTGCCCCGCGGCCGCGCTGTGCCCATTTTAGGATTTTCCTGGAGTGACGACGTACGTGACACGGCAAGATGGCGACGGTAAGACACGCCCACCTGGCTTCACATTTCTCTATTCAGAAGAGACCGGAAGCTACGTCCAGTAATTATATACAGTCTATGACTACACCCCACTTTGGTTTTCTGTTTAAAGAGCAATCTTCCAGAAGTCTTGTAGTTTGTTCAGATGGAAATTTGCAGCCTAAGCTGTGCTGTGCTGTTCTCTTTAAAGAGTTTTTCTCCTCTCAGTCTTTCAAAACAAGCCAAACCTGTTCAATCTTTGATGATTGCAACCTTTAACATTTCTCATGCTGAGGCCTGAATAGTTTAAACCTCACAGTTATGATTGTGCTCACTGGCTAACACATGAATATACATGTGTATTTTTACGTGCACTCACACCCAGACACATGCACAAAGACATCATCATTTATGCACATATACTCGCCCCCACTCTCACTCCCACAGCTAAGCTACCCTCCTTGGCCTATTGTGCCTGATCTGTTAACCCCAAAACAAAAGACACTTGTTGTGATTTGTTCTCAGGAAAAGGCCAGCCTAAATCTACCATTTAATGTGCCGAAGAAGCCTGAGATCCATGAACAACACCAAGCCAAGCTGTCAAATATTAATAGCCAAACTTGCTGCCAAAAACAGCCCAGGCATTAATAAAACGAAATAAAAAGAAATCAGTAAAACAACATGTCCCAAAGACTAAGCAGAGTCGCAGAGTTGGAGCTCATATTTTGCACAGCCTGATTAAATGGAGTCTTGGACCGGTGCTCAGCTAACTGGCACACTGGTACATGTATAAGGTTACAAGGCCAAAGCCAGTCAGGAGTGGGCTCATATGATACGGTTTTGGCCAGAACTACAAAGAACCCTTTCTTTCTTTACACCCAAGTCCTGAATCATTTTGATCACAAATCTTTGGTGACTTTTAGTGGGGGACGTTGGCGCTGTTTAAACTTTCAGATTCACGAGAAATGTGGGGCTGTGCATGTAACACGTCTAACACAGCATAGAAAACATAAAACATCATGTATTACACAAAGGAAAAAGTGTGAGAAGTGAATGCAACTTTGAACAAAACTAATCTTTTCTATTGTATCTATCATTCTAAAGACTTGTTTCAATACTTAATCATGTCTAGATGTGGTCTCCAGTCTGTGTTGAGTGCTCAGGGACATGCACATGGCTTGGTAGGGATGGGCATATCGATATCCCGGTGTCGATACTTTGATACCAGCCAGATAAAATAACAGAATCAATACTTTGAGTACTGCAATACCACTGTGCAGATACAAAACAAATATCAGATTCTAGCTTCTGTATCACATGATGGTGGCAACCTATCAGATTCTAGCTTCTGTGTCACATGATGGTGGTAGCCTATCAGATTCTAGCTTCTGTGTCACATGATGGTGGTAGCCTATCAGATTCTAGCTTCTGTGTCACATGATGGTGGTAGCCTATCAGATTCTAGCTTCTGTATCACATGATGGTGGTAGCCTATCAGATTCTAGCTTCTGTATCACATGATGGTGGTAGCCTATCAGGTTCTAGCTTCTATATCACATGATGGTGGTAGCCTATCAGGTTCTAGCTTCTGTATCACATGATGGTGGTAGCCTATCAGGTTCTAGCTTCTATATCACATGATGGTGGTAGCCTATCAGATTCTAGCTTCTATATCACATGATGGTCGTAGCCTATCAGATTCTAGTTTCTAGATTCTCATGCTTTTAATTTAAAAAACACAGTTAAAGTTGTGTGCACAGGGTAATGCTACATGGTCAGTGGAGAAGCTGGGCTCTGGAGTGTATTCATATTTATTTATTTTTTACCCCTCCCTAAACCTGAGAGACATTGACATACTTTTTTTCCTTCCTTCATGGTCCCCTGATGGCATTTGGTGCCATTGTACCTACGATACTTATGCCCCTGCTACGATCCTCTATGAAGCTTATTAGGTTTTGCTGAAAGTTCGTTCAGTTGAATGAAATGATGAGTAGTTGCTGAAAACCCTGTTTAAACATCTGAAGCCGCTGTGATAACTTTAGCTGGAACTTGGCCTGAAGGCATGAAGAACTGGTCTTCTTTAGTGTTGACACCATTCAGAGGGATCATTTAATCTCAGAACAGCAATCACATCAATGATTGTAGTTTGGTAAATTTGAACAGAATGTAATTTATGAGCCATATATTTTAAATCCATTTTAAACACAGCACATTTATCATGTGCACCTGTCTAGTTGCTTGTTAACACATACAGTACATAGGGATGGTGAAAACGAAGCTTCATGAGACACAGACATTTTGACACACCTGCCAAGAGATCGACACGAAGTCTCGAGACATTTGAGACCGTGAGCATGAGCTCCATCTGCTGGCCGTGGATGTGTACTGCAGCTGAGGGAAGCGCTGTCTGGAGCTGTCTTGTCTCTGACACGGTGTATAATAAAAGATACGTTGCCAACCTTCAGTTAGCGTTTCCTTTGTGGTTAATATCTTGGAATTATCCTCTGTGATAAATTAACTATTTTTCAATAAATTCCCAAGCGATTGGAACCTGTATTAAGCATTGACAGATTAATAAACCCAGTCTCTTCAAGATTTCGGCTCGACACTCGCGGATGACGTAACAAGGCCTCGGTTTGTGTGGTCACGTGGCTTTTGGCATGCTGACACTTCCACCAGAACAGCGGTAGCGAGACTTCCGGTTCATAAGATCAAGGCGGAGTCGAGCAGACGGGCTCGAGCATAACGTCCCTAACAGTACATAATCAGCCAATTACATGGCAGTTATACGTGTAGTTGTGAAGAGATGGTCAAACAGACTTGTTGAAAGTCATGATGAGGTGAACGGGAGATTCTCATCACGGATGTGCAGCCGACAAATCTGCAGCAACTATTTGATGCTTTCATGTCAGGATTCAAATTTCTAAAAAACATTTGTAGCTTCTAGTGAGTTGGACCAGACATAGTCACTGGTTAATGCACTGCCTGGCCAAAAAAAAAGTCGCCACCTGGATTTAACTAAGCAAATAGGTACGAGCCTCCTATTGGATAATTACTGCATGGACGATTATCTTTCAGCTGGCGACAAGTTATTTAACCCCAACTGATGCAATGAGTTGCTTCTCATTTCCTAAACAACCATGTGGAAAGACACATCCGTGGTCGTGGAAAAGATGTTTGTCTGTCTGAGAAGGGTCAGATCATTGGCATCAAGAGGTGAAAACATCTAAGGAGATGCAGAAACTACTAAAACTGGGTTCAGAACAGTCCAACGCATTCTGAAAAACTGGAAGGATAGTGGACCATCGTCTTCCAGGAAGAAATGTGGCCGGAAAGGCAGATGAAGTGATGCAGCATCATGCCTAGTGCTACTGTATGAGCCTGTGGGGGGCAGTGTGATGATCTGGGGTTGCTGCAGTTGCTCAGGTCCAGGTTCAGCAACAGTATGAGCTCAGATAATGAGGTCAGCTGATACCTGAATATACTGAATGAGCAGGTTATTCCATCAATGGATGTTTCTTTCCTGATGGCACGGCCATATTCCAAGATGAGCGTGCCAGAAATTATCGGGCTCAGATTGTGAAAGATGGTTCAGGGATCATCAGACATCATTTTCACACATGGATTGGCCCCCACAGAGTCCACACCTGAACCCCATTGAGAATCTTTGGGATGTGCTGTGGTCAGACTCTACAATCATCATCAAGATCTTGGTGAAAAATTGATGCAACAGGATGCAAATAAATCTGGTGACATTGCAGAAGCTTCTGGAAACACAGCGAATGCTGCCGCAATCAAAGCTAAAGGCTCCAACCAAATGTTAAATGTTTGACCTTTTTTTTTGTAGGCGACTTTTTTTTTTTTGGCCGGGCAGTGTATTTACTCAGTTTTTGCTCTATTATCAGGCTCTGCTTTGGTTAAAGTTGCACTTGATGTGTTCGTCTTGATGTATTCATGCTCAGATCAATGACGCATCCATGATGCTTAACATGTGGTATATCTAGATGTTTTTCTTAAAAAATGAAGGTCATAATAACCCAGATGTTTTTCATCAAAGAGGAAAATCTGTAAAGTATTTTTCCCAGTAAATGAATTTTCAAAGACTTTCATATTTGTAAAAAGCTTAACATATAAAAAAACACTAAAATTTTACTGCATCTGCTGAATAATTTTAATAGATTGTGTTAAGATGATTGACATGAATCACAATTTGGAGTAAGTGGTCATCATTTTTTAAACATGATGAAAGCGTTGATGTCCTCCATCAGCCACAGTGGTGGATGACATCATTGGAGTTAAGGCACATTTGAGAAACAACTATAACTGCTCAGCCTCTAAAAACTAAGAAAATATCACTAGTGTTGCAGTTTACCACAATCGCCTTGATATCGTCTGTGTGTGTGTGTAAATGTGTTTGGCTTTATATCATTGTCTGGACCAAAAACTAACAAAACACTTTCATTGTGAGGACATTTGTAATTGTGGGGACATTTTAGCAGGTCATCACTAAAAAAAGCCCCTTTTGGGGGGGGGGGGGGGGTTGGATTTGGTTTTACAGTTAAAGGTAGAGTCCGAAGTCCCTCTACCGCAGGGGTCCTGCAGGTATTATGAGCTGCCCGGCTGCAACACACCTTGTGACAAGTTTGCTAATTACTGTTGCAGCAAGGGAGCTCCTAATACCTGCAGGACACTGGCCCTCGAGGACCAGAATTGGGGATCCCTGCTCTACCGTTTCTGTTTGCAAACAACAGTATTCAAACTGAGCCCCTCCCTCTCAGGCTAATGGCCGCCTCTTTCTTCAGCCTATTCAGCTTCAACGCCTCCATCAGAGCTCAGAAGCAGCTAAAAGCCAAACCAATATTAACTCTGGTTTTTTAACCTGCACTATCTAAAGCCTTTACCTTTTCTTCGGTTCATCCGCCGTTTTTTTCTTTCTTTCTTTTTCCTTCGAGAGTTGGAGTGACTGGCATCTGCTCTAATCATGAGCTTATTCTCACACGGCGTCATGTCCTTAGCTCTGTCATTGGCTGCCGATATAAACAGAAATCTCCACCCAGAAACGTCCCGAACACAAGAAAACAAAGCTAAAGAGCGAATTCCAGGCAGGGGGAGAGAGAGTTGCATTCAAAAGCACCACTGTACATGAGTAGAGGCCCAAAGGCGTGGTTTCAGACGGATTTCACTTGCACAAGTTTATTTTCAGGGGGAAAACGTCGGACTCTACCTTTAAGGTTACGATTTTTGGGTAGGGTTACAGCAAGGGTTAAGTTTAGACAATCAGTCGTGGTGGTTTGGGTAAGGGTAAGGGGCTAGGGAATGCATGTCAGTGAGGGTCTTCTCAAAGATAGAAGAACATGACTGCGTGTGTGTATGTGTGGTATTTTTAGTTTATTCATTGACACTTTTACTTACTTAGAATCACATTTGTCAATGTGGACCCCTATCCACCTGATCTGTGTTTATTAATACACAAAGCGCGTGTGCAAATTTCCTTTCTTTCACTTGAATGATATCATCAAAGTTCCGTAGTGATGCAGAGAAACTAGCTCATGCATTTATCACTTGCAGGCCGCGTGTAATTCCTAATATCACAATGTCCCAATCACTCTCTGAACAGCCTTTTATCCTAAATCCTGCTCACAGAAACCAGCCAAACAGATCAAACTGCCACAAGTTTATCTTCACTTGTTCACTGTACAATTCAGCTTAAAATCTGAAATCCTTCTCACATTTAAACCTCTTAATGATAAGCTCCATAAATCTGTGGGGACCTTGTGGCAACCGTGTTACTCTAACACGGCACTCCGCTCTCAGAGAGCAGACTTAATCGTGGTGGTGGAGTCTCTGAAAGAATGGAAGACAAAGCTTTTGGCTTTTAAGCTCCACTCTCGTGAAACCAGCTTCAAGTTTAGTTTCAGGTAGCAGAGGATCATTTTAGTTTGTAAATTAGGCTAAACTTTCCTTTTCATTAAGCTTACAGCAGGACATAAACGTTGCAGCTCAGGTCAGAGTGAGCACCATTATGAATTCACCGTTGCTCGGCATGTACAAACTGTGCAATCATGGGGCCTTGCACTACTAGGGGGTCTTCTCGCCTGCAATCCTGCTGCTATCTTTTGAAACCTTCAGACGAGAATACCACCACCTACAAAATCAATTTTGGAAGTACCTTCAACTGAGACATCAAACCTGGTCTGGTCTTAAAAACCCCACCTGACGAGAATCTTCTTGAAGATTTTTTTGAAAGTGTCGATCAAACATCCGCTTATTTCATACTTACAGCAACAGATAGTGTTGTAGAACTCAAGATCGGTCTTGGTCTCGACACCATTTTTATGTTCTTGGTCTCGTCTTGGTATCGACTGCATTTTGTCTCGGTCACGGACAGGGCAGTCTCGGGATTTTAGAATGAGACCGGTCGAGACCATTACTGATCGGCTTTTTGTCCATAACTTAGCTGCTGATCAGAGTGGAAAAGGAGCCTCTAAAACCAGCTGATAACATCTTAAAAACATTGGTGGTGTTACGTCTCCTCCAGCTGCAGCTGCAGTGTGACTGACTGATGCACTTCCTGCGCTCAGAGAGGCGCGAGCCGAAAGGAGGAGAGCGGCTGTATGAACTTGTTAGCATGGCTGTAGCTACCATTGAGGACACCGAGGTCTGGACCAGGACCTCGGTATTTATGATCAAATTAACCAAAAAACCAGGAAGCTCTGAAGCATTTACCTGAGAGGACAATTTCTGTGCGGATTGATACTGAAACTGTGATTGTTCCTCGATCAGCCACCTGGATTATAGAACTGATTCTCAAGCTAAATCTTATTTTCATATTTATTATTATCATTAACTTGAACAAAGTAAAAACTAAATAGTATGAATAGGTTGGAACTACTTCTTCTTCCGCCTGCCAAGGTGCAACAGAATCAGCCACTCAGTCACTGATCGGTGATCAATCATCCACACAGCAAATGCTCGTTATTATTTCATACTTCAAATATGCAGAGTAATTATTTTCACACTTCAGAGATCATTAAGAACAACTTACCTGCAGCAGTGATGCTTAGCAGGTCATTATTTTCTCCAGGTTAGTGTAGAGTTCATATTTACTGAAATTACTCCCTGACTGCGCATTTGAACCATGCAGCGTGCGTGTTTACTTCAGGTTCACTGGAAAATTGTTTTATTATAAGCTTTTTAGTAGTGATTGCATCATTTCATGTTTGTGCAAACTGTGTCATTACTAAACAAAGTATGTTGTTTCTAAAACTTTTCAACATTGTGTGATGATGATGATGATGAAGAAATTTGAGATGATATGCAGTACTCTTGTCATCAGTTCTAAAACAGACACTGAGATTAAAAATAGAACAAATGACAGAAAATAAGATAAACTACCGTCCTGCTTGTTAGGAGAGATTTCTGCCAACTTTGTTATAATTAAATTTGTATGGAGAGTAATTTGTTTCTTTATTGTTTAATCAAATAAAATAGATTTGAAACCAAAAAAAGAGATTTGAAAGCAAAAAAAAAGTAAGTGGTAATCAAAAAAATATTTGTGAGATCAAAACAAAACAGGTTGCAATTGAAAAATAAAAATATGAAACAGCATATTTCTTCAACTTTAATCAAAAATAATGTTTGGAATAAAAAAACAACTATTTTGCTTATAAATCAGTCCTTTTTTATTTCAAGTTTAAATTTTTTTTGTTGCAAATCAGTCTTCTTTGCTTTCATGTTAAAAACCTTTGGTTGCAAATCCTAAAGTTTTGATTGCGAGTTCAAGTGCAGTTGATGGGCGGGGCCTATGCTGGTGGATGAGACACGTGTTTCCATTGGCTGGTGTGACCTGGCTCCAGCCTTCCACTTTACACTCTCTTCTGTGCTTCAGTCGTGGTGCTTGGAGCTAAGCTGTTAGCCTGTAGCTCTTGCAACGTTTCTCAAAAATTATGAATTGCGCTAAATGTAGTTGGCTCCAGCCTGCTGTACATTCACATCATCACCACCACAATGAATTATAACGCTCTGCTGCTGCAAACACACTGATTATCAGCGGCATGGTTGTCTCTGCTGGTCACGGTCTGAGCTCAGGTGGATCGAGTCTCTGCTGTTTGCAGATGACGTGGTTCTGTTGGCGTCGCCAGGCCATGATCTCCAGCTCTCGCTGAAGCGATTTGCAGCCGAGTGTGAAGCGACAGGGATGAGAATCAGCACCTCCAAATCCGAGACCATGGTCCTCACCCAGAAAAGGGTGGAATGTCCTCTCTGGGTCGGGAGTGAGGTCCTGCCCCAGGTGGAGGAGTTCAAGTATCTCAGGTCTTGTTCACGAGTGAGGGAAAAATGGAGCGGGAGATGGACAGACGGATCGGTGCGGCGTCTGCAGTGATGAAGACTCTGCATCGGTCCGTCGTGGTGAAGAAGGAGCTGAGCCAGAACCGGTCCATCTACGTTCCTACCCTCACCTATGGCCATGAGCTGTGGGTCATGACCGAAAGAACGAGATCGCGGGTACAAGCGGCTGAAATAAGTTTCCTCCACAGGGTGAGCTCAGATCCACCAAACCGGATCCCCTCAACACCTCAGCTGCGCCTAGAAATCCTGCCCATAAAGGTTATGAACAGGATCGGCGATAAAGGGCAGCCTTGGCGGAGTCCAACTCTCACCAGGAATGGATCCGACCTACAGCCGGAAATGCGGACCAAGCTCTGGTATTGGACGTACAGGGACCGGACAGCTTGAACAAGGGGGTCCGGCACTCCGTACTCCCGGAGCACCCCCCGCAGGAATCCCCGGGGGGATTTACCGAACCGCTTCTCCAAGTCCACAAAGCACATGTAGACTGGTTGGGCAAACTCCCATGCCCCCTCCAGGATCCTGAAGAGGGTGTAGAGCTGGTCCACTGTTCCACGACCAGGACGAAAACCACACTGCTCCTCCTCAATCCGAGGTTTGACTATCCGACAGACCCTCCTCTCCCGGACTCCCGAATAGACCTTACCAGGGAGGCTTAGAAGTGTGATCCCCCTGAAGTTGGAACACACCCTCCGATCCCCCTTTTCGAATGGGGGGACCACCACCCCAGTCTGTCAGTCCAGAGGCACTGCCCCCCGATGTCCACGCGATGCTGCAGAGGCGCGTCAGCCAAGACAGCCCCACAGCATCCAGAGCCTTAAGAAACTCCGGGCGGATCTCATCCACCCCAGGGGCCCGGCCACCGAGGAGCTTTTTGACTACCTCAGCGACCTCAGCGCCCGTGACAGGAGAGTCCACCCCTGCGTCCCCAAACTCTGCTTCCTCCTTGGAAGACATGTTTGTGTGACTGACTGAGGATGTTTTCAAAGTACGACATCCCGAGTCGAGGTCAGCAGCCCACCATCCCCACTGTACACAATGTTGATGGTGCACTGCTTCCCCCTCCTGAGCCGCCAGATGGTGGACCAGAATCGCCTCAAAGCCATCCGGAAGTCGTTCTGAATGAAAAATACTTTATTTATCCCAGAAAATATTTTTTTTCTCTCTCTATCTTTAAAAAAAAAATATATATACATAACATATGTATGAAATAGTAATAAAACAACAAAAAATCAGTCAGTCTTGTGCTTCAGGGTGATGCTGCTGGTAGGAATGAATTTTTGTATCTCTTTTCTACAGTGAACCTGACGCAGCCTCTCACTGAACACACTTGATTCTTCACCATGTTGTGGAGAGGATGGAAAGAATCCTCCATCATCTTCATCAGCTTGTGCAGCATTCTTTTCTGAACGATCAGCTCCAGCGGCTCCAGAGTTATTTCCAGCACAGAACCAGCTTTCTTGATCAGCTCGTTCAGTTTCTTCAAGTCTCTGGTTCTGATGCTGCTGCCACAGCAGATGCTGCAAAGCTAATTGCACTTTCAACAACAGACTTGTAGAAGATCTGCAACATCTTGGTGCAGACGTTGAATGATTTCAGCTTCCTTAAGAAGTAGAGTCTGCTCTGACCTTTCTTGTAGATGTAGTCAGTGTTGCATTTCCAGTCGAGTCTGTTGTCCAGCTGAACTCCGTTAAAATTTGAGCACTCGCTCGCATAACTGAGCATACGTTTTAACAAACGGCTTTTTAAAGGGATATTGTGTAAGTTCTCCTGTGTTTTATCCACAAAAACTGATTATTTGGTTCAAAAGTGTTTTTTCATTAATCAGTAATCACTCCCATCAACAAACTGAAGTGCTCCTCTAAGTTCTAAATTCACCGTTCGTATCATTCATTTACACATCGAGCGGGGCGGCTCGGTGAAGGCCGCCATGTCGTATCGCCATGTTTTTGCGTTCGGGAGAAGCGTGACAGTAGGAAACCACAGAAACTCACCGGACACACCGGAGTTTTCAGCTCAGTTCGAGGTAATGCCTTTGAAAAGTCA
Organism: Atherinomorus stipes; assembly: GCA_023101725.1. Classification (NCBI taxonomy): domain Eukaryota; kingdom Metazoa; phylum Chordata; class Actinopteri; order Atheriniformes; family Atherinidae; genus Atherinomorus; species Atherinomorus stipes. Next base: position 38,027 of record JALJCO010010184.1, on the reverse strand, counting down.
CCACGCTGCAGTGGGGAGAAACCAGCGTCTCACTGACGCTGCGTTCACGTGCAGTCGGGCAGACGGCCGTTGGTAACAAACCGGATGTCATTTTAATCAATGAAGCCGAGCGAAAGACGGTAAAACATGGGTCAGGGAAAACAATACGACATCGCCATGACAACAAATCAGATGTGGACTGATGTCACTGTAACTGACGGACCACGTCTTCACATAGAGGCCGGTGATAACTTTACATGCAGCGGATGTCGTCGGTCTGCCCGGTTTCACGCGAATGCAGCATGAAAAGTACGAGGGAGCTGCTCCCGATTACACAGTGTCCCTTTAAGAAGATGTGTCACACTGATTAGATCTGAAATCCAAACATTTTAACTGATTTTTTTTTTTTAGCATGAAATAATTTACTTTTAGTAACTATCAACTTATTACTAAAATTCTACTGTATATCTCCCAGCCCTACTTTTGGTCTGTATAAACTATTTCCGGACACTCCCTACCAGTAAGTGGCAGTAATGCACCTACTCGTTGTGTGTCAGCCACAGTCTTTGGTGCCAATTTGGACTCATTATTACTCCACTGCATCTCAGTCAGATCTTGAAAAACAAAGAGCTTATCCAATTAATCGATTACGGGGTAGATTAATCGACTATCAAAATAGTTGCTAGCTGCAGCTCTAATTGTTACCACAAATGTGCAAAGGGGAAAGGGGAAAGGGGGCAGAGAGTGGGGGATGCAGCAGGTCCCAGGCCGGGAATCGTACTGAGACCGGCTGCATGGAAGAACTGCAGCCTCTGATTACTGGAGAAGCTTCCCAACTAGTAGAGCTAAACACTGCCTCAAGTGTTTCAACCAGTTGTCAAATATCTTTCTTCAGTCGACTTCCTTCTCTTTAATTGGACTCACCATCATTTCGTCTCCTGCCGCCGCCAGGAGTGACAGGGAGCGTATGAAATATGCTCAGAGAGAGGATAATTTCAGGTGAGTAAAAATGACCCTATCGTACGTATGACTTTGGAGGACAGGTTGCTAAAACTAATTAAAAACTATTTGTGCATCTCCACATCACAGGGCAGACTCTCAGGTGAAAATGAAACTGCATCCAAAATGGATTACAAAGTCTCATTACTGAGACTGTGGGCAAGAAGACAAAGACAGTGACTCTGACATGATCATTTTCTGGACGTTTGCATGGCGAGTCCATCTCATTGTTAAACAGTAAAGATGTTGGGTCTAGTAGTACTGAAAATGAATGTGAATAAAAATGATGCAAACCTGCTTCTCTGAATTCCAAGATGCAGAAAATAAAGTGACTGAGCTGACATAATGTAAAATGTTTTTTGTTTCTTTTTACCCCCTTTTCAAATAAACAGCCAAAAGTCATAGCTGAGACAATGTGAATGATTATGCTGTATTGGACATCAGACAATAACAACATCTAACATTAGAAAAGTCACTAGATTTCATTTTTCATTAAAAAGACTCATTAGAGGGGTCTGAAAACTCACTAAATATAGCTGCAGTCATATAAATTCTGAAACACTCCAATCTCAGCTCTGTGAAGTCCACTCAAGAGGAATCCTCCAGCATGAAACACTGTTCACTACCGAGTACCTGAACGATTCCATAAACGTAATTGTGAGGATGAAAAAACAACTATATCCTCTGACTAAAAGGTGACATGGATGTGCATTATCATCTGCCCCCTGCATTACTGTGGTGCATATTGCAAACAGTTCAATCATACAATATACTGTCTGTAATGGTGCATTCAGACAAAACATGAATTGGATATCAGTTTTACATGCAAAGTCAATGTGAATGTGTGTCGAGCTTTCAGGCAGCGCGTATTGGGTATTTCAGCATCCAACACGTAACGTGTGTCCAAGGCGGCGATAGCCAAAGTTGCAAAATCTGAATTTTAGCAGCTTGACGTGGGGCATCAACAAATCAGAGCGACTCGGTGTTGTGACGCAGAAACTTTTTCGAGAAACACCAAGAAGAACCCAGGAAAGTGATATTAATGTTATCATGTACACAGATGATACTGTTCTGTTTACTCATGGAAAAAGTGCTGCAGAAGTGCCATGAGATTAACAGAGGAATTGAAAAAGGTTGCTGATTGGCTGCAAAAATCTACTCTCTATTGAATACAGAAAAGACTGTTGCTATGCTCTTTATGAACAGAAGAAAAATGTTAAAAACGAGACTAGTGAAACTCCACTGATCACTCCGATTCCAAAGTTAATGCTTTTGCCTATATTATCGTAAACGTGATACTTTGGAGGAAAAAAATTCTTTTGAAGCCTCCAGTTTTCGCCAAAAAAGGAAATGAAATGCGTCCAGGAAACAAATACCACCAAATTACGGGTCATTTCTGTCCAAATCACAGAGATGTCCATTCGCACTGGATTAGTTTTATCAGAGGACCTCTGAGTTTAGCAAATTATAGTACGTAATTTGCAGGGGAATTATTACATCGCAAATCACAGACATGACCGATTCACACTGGATTAAAATCACAGACAACCTCTGTAATTATTACAAATTACATGTGGTCCCTATATGATACTAATCCCGTAAGAATAGGGCTTAATAATAAGTCTGCTTTTTCCGTGGTTGCCACGACTCAGTAGAACAGTTTACCAGCAGAGATTCTAACATGTATAAGTTATCCAAACATTTGCACTAACAAAGAGGAGGCTGCTGTCAAAGCAAATCTCCACCCATTAGTGATGAATGTGTGTGAGTGAAGTTGTGTGAATCTGTGCCTGACTATGAGTGTGGATACATACTTGTATGTGTGTGAGTGTGGATGTATGGAGTTTTATAGAATGGTTTTAGTGGTGGTATGTTGAGGGAGTGGAGTGTCTTACTGGCATGCATTTTGTATTTTATGTACTGGTTTTGTCATTTTACAATCACAAATTTTGTTACAGTATCTTACTAATATCAACCAGAGACTACAGGTGGAAATTAGCAGGTTTTGCTATAACCTGGCTCATACATTTCTCCTTTTGTTTATAAAGGTTAATGAAGTTTTGTGCATTGTCCCCGTGGAAAAATAAAACCATACCATACCATACCATACCATACCAACCAACAAGCACCCACTATTATGTGACTTAAAGGTTATGATCCCATTGATAAGGGGTAAAAAATAAATACAATTACTAAGTTCTCTTGGCTTTAATATTTTTTAATAAACATTTCAAGATAATGTGTATATATTAACAAAAAACTTATATCAATAGTTTTTTCAGGACAAGTAAATCATACAAATCCTGCTGAAACACGCAACAAATTATTAGTTTACTTAAGTTTCATTAACATTTGCTAAAAACTACTGGATCTAGCTGGTATAAGAGCATACTTGTTCTTAAGAAGTGAAAATATACATATATTTGTGTTGCCATGCATACCTTGAGTTGGAATAAATCAGATTTTAAAGGGGTAGTTCTGAACTTTTTACACAGAGCCTCATTCACAGTTAGCCAGGACACTATTTATAATTGGAAACAATTTCAACATATTTAATTCAGTTATTTTAGTTGCTAAAACTAAGGCTAGCACACATCAATAGGATCACCTAGCCTGTCAATAAAAACAATCTAATCCACAGAACACCCAAGGCAAATCAGTTATAACGCAAGACTCTCTAACCTTAATAAAACTAACCTTGCATCACAAACTATATATTACATTTTGAGGGACTAGTTTCTCTCCAGTTTATATTTTTCTTCCTGGTGGTGTTCATCAAGATAAGGTGACACAAAACACAAGATCCCAAGCGGATCCCGGACGAGCCCCCAGCAAATATGTTACGGTCCCTAAACCAGCTCGACGTAAAGGAACTGTAACATAAATGAGAAACCACCACCAACCAGCAATGGTTTAAATATTCATCAAGCAAAGGAAATTAATGAAGAGAAGGGAGCCTTGGCCAAAATAAATGAATGAGGGAGCAGACCTCAGACCAAAAGCCCGAAAACTGGACTACCGAAGACTCCCAACTCAACCCAAAGCAAAATGCAACTGGCGGTGGCCTCCGCCAGAATACTGCCACCTCCACCAATCACTGGGGAGAAAACAAACAGAAAATTAGACACAGGTGAAAACGTTTAAATCGAAACCATAGCTGACAGAAGCCGCCCATAACAGATGGCATGTGTTGAAACTGTGTACAGTGATAAATAGTGCCCTGGCCAACTTAAAGGATAACTTTCTTTTTTTTCAACCTGGACCTTATTTCTAGGAGTTTATATTTTGTGTATTTACTCACCGGTCAAGTTTCTGCATCACTTTGAGTACTTCCGAAGATATTATGTCTGATCGCCCTTCGGTGTACATCTGGTATGACGGGACAGACGGGGCAGCCTCTATGTAAGACATTATCTGCAGCAAAACACCTTCATTTCATCAATGTTTTAAAGTTGTACTTCCATGGTCATGTCATTAATATTTCTGTGTTCTCCATTATTATTGAATGCATTCTGCATCGTTTCTGTTTAAAAAAAACCTTCTGGTTGCTTTGTATCCAGCTGTATTTGTATACTAGAAGAGAGGCTTGTGGTCCAACGGCAGCTTTTCCGGGTCCTTCTCATGAATTTCCGTCTGATTGGCTGCCTCCCATCAGTGTATGAAGGAAGCTCCGCCCTCCGCTCTTATTTTGTTACAGACAGGAAATAGAGCCGACAAACAAGTTTGTTCCGCCATGCTAACAAACAGTTAGCTAATTAGCTTCTCAACTCCGAAGCTACAGTCGTGCTGTCTTTACTTCTAGTGTGTAGTGGAGGGTTACCTGCCTTCCAATGGACAGATAGAAACCCCACGTGGGATACGCTATTTGCAACGTGACGTAGAAGTGCAAGGCTGTTCCCGATTCGCTCTTTTCTTCGTATTGTTTCTCTGATGAGAAAGCACAGCCGACTGGGGGCAACGCAACGCTAGCAAGTCAGCATGTGTAAGTAAACAAGGGGAAACCCTCCATATTTCAGAAGGAGCAAGTTAAACGGGTTTTCAGTGGAAGGAGGCCTTTAAGTAGAATGAATGAACGAACGAGTACTATTGTCCCGTGAGTTCAGATTTAGCTTTCCATTAGTTATCAGGGTTCTACACACATATCGGGGCCGCACGTTCACTATGTGCGCTTCCGTAGTACAGCTGAGAGGAGCAGCTGCTACCCAGACAACAACACAATTTGCGAAACTCTGAATTCACAGGACAATAGTACTCATTCGTTCATTCTACCGAAGGGCGATTAGACGTAATATCTTCCAAAGGACTCAAAGTGATGCAGAAACTTTACCAGTGAGTAAATACACGTATATACTTCTAGAAATAAGGTCCAGGTTGAAAAAAAAGAAAGTCATCCTTTAAAAACAAGGCCCTATGTCAAAAATTCTGAACTCCCCCTTTAAGTCTTACATTGACCAAGCAAGTAGGAAAATGTGATTGTTGGCATTTATAGTAGAACAGTGTCATTACTGAATATAGTTAATACTCTAACCTTAAGCCTTACCCCATTTTGAGAACCAAAAAACCTTCCAAACATTGCACATTTGGAAAAAATGATCCTGTTTTGTAGGCTGAACTTTAAAGAAAAGCCCACTCAGTGTGATGGTTGAGGTGTGTTAGTAAAACGTTGCTTCAGTGGGCATCACTCTGAGCTCGTCCTGAAACTGGCTACAGTTGGGATCCCCTCGAACTTTAGGCGTCTCTACGATCTGAACCCCCGTTAAGGGGTTAACGCACCAACACTCGCCCCGCTGGCCATGGGTGGACATGTTGCACTGCAAGGAGAGAAGAAAAACACAAACTAGACAAGTTGGAAAACACTGGAAAAAAAAAGGGGGGTGGGGGTGGGGGGTTAAGGATGCACAGTGGGAAGCTGGGGATGCGTTAATGAAGCATGGCATACGGTGGCTTGAGATGTGTGTGTGAGTGTGTGTTTGTGCATGTAGATCTTCTAATGGTGGCAGGCCATTGGAGGAGAGTGAGGGCTATGGCTCGGGTGGGATGACACTCATCCAATAACAGCCCGTCCTCAGGTCATACCCCCAGCACACAACCCACAACCTATCCACAGCCACACGTTATCACAAACACACACACACACTGAGGCATGCCAGTAGCCTAGCCCCCCCGCAGAGACCCCTCCTCTACTCAGAAATGAGGTCGTAATTGAAGCGGACACAGTTTACGCCGCGCACGCGGGGCGACCGAGTAGGGGTCGGCAAAAAGAATGAGGAGGCGCGGGAAAAGAAAGGACTTTCCATTTTCTTCCTTCGATGAGAAAGAACAAAAAAAGTGACAGTTACAGTAATTACCGCGCAACAAGGAGGGACAACTCCAAAGAGGAGCCAAGTGTTGAGGAGGTACAGTGTTCCTCCCTGGGAACTGAGGACTCCAGTCAGAAACAATGCTGTTGTTTGTGACTGGTGACGAAAATTGGCTGAGTGGTTGAGAACCCTGCTTTAGGAAACGGTGGCGCCTATTCAAATCTTCTTTTCTGCTCCACTATCTTCGTAAAAACAACAAAAAAGGAAAACACTGGATATGTGACCTTGTTTGTCCTCCTCTTTCTGATTTCTATGGATGAGCAGAATTCAAATTCCCCCCAGTCGGAAGCACAGTTCGTTCCTCGGCTTAACAAAAGTCTTCCCATGAAGTACGCCAAACATTTTTATTGCCTTGTAACCTTGAGCTCAGAAGCTTGTTGCCTCATTCATGACAACATCCCCCTACGCATGTGTATGTGTGTGTATTTAAAAGCAAAGTGTTGAGGAAGGAAGGAGGGTGTGTGTGAGGGAAGTGTGTGGGGAGGGGAGGGGGGATGTAATGCAGGACTTTGCCAAGCTGATAAAAGAAAGTTGTGTGAAGAGTGTGATTTAGACAATTAAACAAAATAATGAATCTATGGGAGGATGTTGGAAAACAAACGTTGTTTTTCTCGACCAAAGAAAGTAAACCTGAACAGAGGGCTGAGGGGTACAACAAAAGTTGAGGTAACCTCATCACAACGGGAGCTTTCCCCAACATTATCAGTACTTTCATAAACCTGATGATATCTGGAGACACTATTAGGTGCGTTCGGACAGAGAGGTTCCAGGAACACAGTTCCTATAACTACCCGTCTGGAGTTTAGTTATCATAACTATCCTTCCCCATCAGTCTGCGTTAGCACATGAGAGAGGACCTTGATAGGAACCATGTTTGATGCAATCGTCTGTGACAGTGACAAATTTATGCCCCAGCAGATCTGATACAAAACTGAGGTTTCTTATCTCTTCATATCAAACACCTATTTTTTTAGTATTGAAACGTTAAGCTTAAAAGTATCGCTCCACTTCAGTGATGAAATTGACAAAACATTGGTTAGAAATGTTTGTTAAATTGAAATAATTCAAGATAGTTGGCTGGCCATTTATGATTTCTTTGTAGGGGAAGATTGTCTTCCAGACAGATAGTTTAAATAATCAGGTCACACCTTTGTTGTCAGTCGAGGTTCAGCCAGATCATTACAAAAAAACAAAACAAGAACATTTGCGCAACTAATACCACTATATTGACCATTTGCAACTACGTCATCTGCATATGTGGGGCCGCCATGACGGATGTCAGAAGTGAACGACAGAAGCATTGAACAGAGGGGAAAAAGTAGCAACTGCAATGGTTTTTACTGGGTTTTCCACCTTGTTTTGAGAATGTGGCCACAGCTGCTACAAGTTCCAGTCAAACTAGTTTTTCAGGGGAGGTAGGACATCTAGTCGGGGCTCATAGGTACAGACGTTAGAAACGGTTAGCTTCCAAACTTCACCAGACGGAAGAGATCCCCGACAATCACTTCCAGTACAGAAATGTCACAAAATAGTATTTTATACCCGCTGGTTTTTAAGACCTGCCGCACATCATCGTGGACGATGTCCACCGGATTTATCAGAAACACTTCAGTTAACAAAAATATTTTTTTCAATTTTAGTTTTAGTTTTTTCGTTAGTTTTAGTTAACTATAATAACCTTGCGCACCGCATAACGTTATCATGCTAACTAATGCTAACAGAGACAGCTGTGGTGTTGCTGAGAGTTAATGACTAATCTGGGAGATATTGTGAAATATCAGGTTATTTGCTCTGATCAGGGCAACGTTGGGACCAGAAAATAAAACCAGTTCAGTCAGAAACAAAAACGGATCAGGAAGACGGTGTCCTGCAGCCTTTAGTTTCATCTGCAGGACATGTGAAAGCTATGTGGTCTGTACAGTCCTGAAACAATACCAAAAGCCAAATATGTGAGAAAATAGAAAAGTCACAACATTTGAAAGAGTTATAAAGTTTTTTTTAAACCAACTTTGATAAGTAATAATGAAATTTGTGTTATTCCAGTGTGGCCTGTCATCAAAATGATTTTCTGGAGATGAATAATAGTTGACATTAATGCTCCGATGTAAACATAATATGTCAGAATAGCTTAGAGATCTCCAGGTAATGTACCTATGAGTTATCATTACCTTAGACAACTGTCCAATGTTGTAAGTCCAGAAATTCACGTTGCTTCCCATGATGTGATCGGGACTAGTTCCTCTGGCAGTGGTGGCGCCGCAAGATGACGCAACACACAAAACGCTTGTCGGATAGTCTATAATGTGGTCTGTTGTGCACTCACGAGGCCATGCTAATGTCAGAGTATCAAAGTCCTCGTTCATGGAAGGACAGCTTTGTGTCTTCAGCTCTTTTCTGATGGGATCAGTATTATAAAGGACCACATGTAATTTGTGATAATTGCAGAGATTGTCTGTGATTTCAATCCCATGCGAATCGGCCAATCTGTGATTTGCAATGTAATAATTCCCCTGCTATAATTTGCTAAACTCCGAGGTCCTCTGATAATAGTAATCCAATTCTTTCTGGCGAAGAATGGAGGCCGAAAAGAGGTTTTCCTTCCTATGAACTATGTTGATAATAATTTATAGACTATTAACTTTGGAGTCTGAGTGATGGGGGTAGTGTCACCAGTCATATGACCTACTGTATATGAAAAATCCATAAATGGCATTGCCCTGTGTTGAGAAATGTTTATTTTGGACAGTATGTGGACATGGTGCAAGTTCTTAAAGCATTGGTAACAACTGTCCACCAGTTATTTCAACACATTTGTCTCTGAATGATCATCTGCTGCTGATGGAAACGCAGCTCGTGTGAGCAGATGTTACGTAATGTGCAGCGCTTTGTCATCATATCTGCTAGATGTCTGTGAATTTAAGTTAAATCTCAGACTTCAGTTATCCCGTGCAAATGCGCCACAGAAAAAACAGACGGCAGGGGGGTAATTTATTTAATAGGTAATACTAATCCCAGCGACGAAGCAGCGACGAAGTGGAGACAACGCGACAGAGCAAAGACAAAGCAGCGGTGAAGCGGAGACAAAGCCAAGATGCGACGATGAAGCAAAGACGGAGCAGCGACGAAGCGAAAACAAAGCAGTGGCAAAGTGGAGACAATGCGACGAAGCGGAGACAACGCGCGCTCCTCCAACACAAAACTTGGTGAAAATAACCAGTAACGCAGCACATACTATTGATACTATTTTTTCTGAGTTTTGCGTGTGGGGGGGGGGGGGGGGGGGGTACGCAGTAATATCAGACCATCTTCAACAGCGTCTCCTTATCTATGTCCTGACCTCTTCTTACGACCCACAGGGAAACCTGCTACATTGTTTGTTATTTTATAGTTATATTATATTTTGTTTTCTATTTGCCTCATATTATATCTCTGGAACTAATATCTCTTTATCAGGTCGAATTTTATTTCTTGTTAACCACATGCTCTTCTGAACTTTCCATAGCACAGTAATAGCAGCTAAATCCTCATTTAAATCCTACTGTTTGCGCCTGTTACAGATTGGGTGTGTAATCTTTGTAGATCACTGCAAACGCTGAAGAGACAGCGCACGCTGTTTATCAGCGAAGCAAATAAGTCAGAGCTCTTTATTTGAATTCTTTGTAAATCAGGGCCTAAAACAGCAAAATGCATCACTCTACAAAAACAAAGTACAAAAATATCACAAATAACAATGATAAAAACAATTAAAACAAATCAATTCATTAAATATCAATATTTATCAACATCTGATCAAAGAGGACGTGAACTCTAACATTCTGTATGTGACGTGAGACTCCGTCCGTAGCCCACCTGTTTGAGGTTGTACAGTCCGTATCTGTCACAGTTTGGAAATTTGAGTCCGTACAGGTTCTCCAGCGGGCCTCTGTTATCCTCAGAGCTCATTTTTGAGATCTCCTCTAAGACTTGGTCCAGCTCCTCCTGACAGGCAGTCTGACAAGACAAAACAATTTTACCATTAATGAATCAGTTATACGAACACAAAGAAAGATTTTATTTGATGTTGAAAAGGTTTTCTGACCAGGAGAAAGGAAATATTTGTATAAAAATGTCTCAAAAACACACATTTAAAAGTTGATAAAGCAGCAAGTTCAGCCATGATTAGTGGTTAGAGTGGTGTAGTGATCTGGTGCAGCTGGTGGCCAAAACCACACACTAGCATTTACAAACCTGTGCACACAGTTATATATGTGCATTATTTATGTGCACGCCGTTGCTGGTGGAACACACACTGTTCATTGTAACACACACAGTGTGCATCACTGTGCTTGTGGGATCAAAGGGGTCCAGTCTCATGATTAGTTGGCTGAGGATGAGAGGAAAGAGCAGGAGGAGGCAGTCTGCCATGAACCTTATCAGACATCTGAACGTATGGATGAAAAGTGCTCTTTCTCTCTCTCCGGGTGTCTCTTTCACACTCTACCTTACAGTCTTTGACTCCTGTCTTTCTCACTGCCTCATAATGAAGACATGCAGATGCCTACACGTCACGACATGCAACATCAGGTTTCAGGGTGACCTAAGCCCCCTAGCTACCACACACAGAGCTTCACTTTTTTCCTGTCATGCATTATTGAATATGTATACGCTATACACTAATGAGCATTTGATCAGGTCCACCTGTTCAATTGCTTGACATAAATATCTGTTCGACCAATGACATGGCAGCAACTTGCTGAAGTTAAATCAGAAGGAGTAATGAAGTGGATTTAATGGACCTTGAATGTGGTATGGTTGTTTGAGTATTTCAGATACTGCTGATCTACTGGGATTTTCACATAAAACCATCTTACAGAGAATGGTCTGAAGAAGATCCAGTGAACAGCAGTTAATCTAGACCAGAATGTCTGCTTCATGTCCCAGGTAAGAAAGCATGGATCCACCTGTGATCCATGGAGATTCTCGTCATGATGGTGGAACAGAAGATTCTCACTACGGATGAGGTGGAGCGGGAGATTCTCATAATGATGAGGTGGAACGGGAGATTCTCATCATGATGAGGTGGAACGGGAAATTCTCATAATGATGAGGTGGAACGGGAAATTCTCATCATGATGAGGTGGAGGTGGAACGGGAGATTCTCATCATGATGAGGTGGAACGGGAGATTCTCATAATGATGAGGTGGAATGGGGGGAATCTCATCATGATGAGGTGGAACGGGGAGATTCTCATCATGATGAGGAGGAACAGGAGATTCACATCATGATGAGGTGGAACGGGGAGATTCTCATTATGATGAGGTGGAACGGGGAGATTCTCATTATGATGAGGAGGAACAGGAGAATTCTCATCATGATGAGGTGGAACGGGGAGATTCTCATCATGATGAGGTGGAACGGGGAGATTCTCATCATGATGAGGTGGAACGGGGAGATTCTCATTATGATGAGGAGGAACAGGAGAATTCTCATCATGATGAGGTGGAATGGGGGGAATCTCATCATGATGAGGTGGAACGGGGAGATTCTCATTATGATGAGGAGGAACAGGAGAATTCTCATCATGATGAGGTGGAACGGGGGGATTCTCATTATGATGAGGTGGAACGGGGAGATTCTCATTATGATGAGGAGGAACAGGAGAATTCTCATCATGATGAGGTGGAACGGGGAGATTCTCATCATGATGAGGTGGAACGGGGAGATTCTCATCATGATGAGGTGGAACGGGGAGATTCTCATTATGATGAGGAGGAACAGGAGAATTCTCATCATGATGAGGTGGAATGGGGGGAATCTCATCATGATGAGGTGGAACGGGGAGATTCTCATTATGATGAGGAGGAACAGGAGAATTCTCATCATGATGAGGTGGAACGGGGGGATTTTCATCACGGATGTGGTGGAACGGGAGATTCTCATAATGATGAGGTGGAATGGGGGGATACTCATTATAATGAGGAGGAACAGGAGATTCACATCATGATGCGGTGGAACGGGAGATTCTCATAATGATGAGGTGGAACTGGAGATGTAAGAGGCATTTACACTTTTTATAAATTATTCTCTACGTAGGAAATATGACGTGTTTGCTAACCAATCTTTCTCCACATACAAATTTGTGTTTGTTTCTGATTTTTCAACATAAGGAAATGTTGGATAAAAGCAAATCTTAGCAAAATTCCCAAACAGTCTTAAGCTAGGTACACACTACAGGACTCCAGAGACCTTCATAGATGTAGAGACCACACACTTGATGATTACAAAAGACAAATCACACAAGATTTGCCTCTTCTGATCATATAGTGTGGGGTGTACAGGACAGAGAACACCTCACACTAACTGATTCGTCAGCAGAGAATCGGCTCCTTCACTGTCAACATCCCAAATCTCGCGATATCAAACGAGACTTCGTGACGAGACTTTGGGGCGAGACTTCGTGACGAGACTTCGTGACGAGACTTCAGTGACGAGACTTTAGCATAAACAAACGTAGCGGACTTTTCAGCTTCTTACATTGTGGGAAAGAAAACACACATACATAGAAAATAACATTGTGGAAAAAGTCATAGAGTAGGCTAATAAGAATGTGGCTGTATGACCGCAAGTTGGAGATGAATAAAAATGGCCACAAACATTAGATAGCTTGGAGAGCAGGGCTGTAAGCTAATGGCTATGTTTTTTGTTTTTGTTTTTTTCTAAGGATTTTTGGGCACTAGTGGCCTTTATACAACAGTGTATAGTGACAGGAAAGGGGCAGAGAGAGAGTGGGGAGTGACATGCAGCAAAGGGTCCCCGACCGGGAATCGAACTGGGGCCGACTGCGCTGAGGAACTGTAGCCTCTGTTCATGGGGCGGCTGCTCAACCAACTGAGCTAATCACCGCCCCAGCTAATGGCTATGTGCTTTTTGTTTTTGTTTACTTCCTTTTCCTTCAGTCAGCTGTTAGTCAGCTGTTAGTCAGCTGTTAGCTCTTGCGTTGTGATTGGCTGTTGTTCCGGGAGCCTTCACGTGATTTCCCAATGAGAGCAGCGTTTTTGATTTTGCACAGCTGTGAACACTGTGCGTGTTCAGGTCCTCTCGGAACATCACACACACCAGGATTTCTAGTCGCAAATATTAAACATGTTCATTATCTACGATCTCTCCTTCCGAGGCCTTCCGAGCGGATCGGATCGAACAAAATCACTTGTAACTCACATCATACCATGAGAAGATCAGATGCGATGTTTTTTGCAAACATCCGACAATCGGACCTTTGCTGGCTTTGATCGTAAGGGGAAGATCGGGACATAAATCAGGCTGATTTTCCTGTAGTGTGTACCTGCCTTTAGGAAACATATCAACAATGCTAGTAAGTTAAAATATCAGTTATTCCTGTCAGTTTTGTGATTAAGTTGTTAAAAGAGCAATTAACATTTTATATTTTACACAGCTTCCCATCATTTCATTACCAAATCTGGACAAATATTATTCAGATGTCAAGCTAGTTTGTTAGCCTGCTAGCTAAGTCATACCATACAGTGTGGTCTTGTCATCTCCCATTTTCATTAAGAAAATGGAGGAATGGTCGCAGGAAGGGACCCAGGACTGTCATTCATAATTATGTCATATTCTAATTTTAGATATTTGCAACACCTCTGATTCAAATGAATGAATCATTGATATTAACAGAACTTGACTGCAAGCTGTTAGGGATATCCTTTTCCTCTGACCAGTATTTGACATCCCTGATCTTCTCCCTCCACCTGATCTTCCAGTCCTCCAAGAAGGGCCTCACTTTGCTCCCAGAACAGCAAGATAATGAAAATTTCATGCATGTCACATATTTTATCTCAAAACTCTATTGATCTGTTGTTTTGATGTTCCTGAAACTAGTTTTGGACATTGTTCATTATCTTACTGACAGTTGCCGTCACAAAACGTCACGATCAAAAGATGTATGTCATTTAAAATACACTGCTATGAGAAAATAAAATGAAGGAAGTACATAAACAACTCATCTTAGATCTTGATGAAGGAAATATTTCCATTGAAAATTTTCATTCATTACAGGGTGGAATGTCTCAAGAACAAAATAACATCTGAAAGATCAATGGAAATCCAAATGATTAACCTGGAGGTCTTGATTCTGAATCCTACTGAAAATAAAAGTTGAGATCAGATCACAGGATGATCCAACCTCTGTAGAAGTTCCTGAAGACCGTCCAGAATGAGGTTCAGTAGTGTGTGTGGCCACCACGTGCCTGTATGACCTCCCTACAACGTCTGGGAATGGTGAATGATAAACATTGTTGGTGGTCCTAAAAAATGCTATTTAGGCTCCAACATGCTGGTTTCTGATCACAGATGCCATGACTCCACGTGCGAATGTTGGGCCCTCATTCCACCCTCACGGAGGCTGTTTCTGACTGAGCTGAAACGTGCACATGAGTGGCTGCTGGAGGTCATTTTGCAGCTCTGGTCGAGCTCCTCCTTGCACAAAGAAGACAATGGTCCTGTTGCTTGCTTGTAGTAGCCCGTGACCTGGAGGTAAACTGAAATTTCAGCCATTCTACTGGCCTACTACCAATTAAGCATATCAGGTGAAGTGCATCTCTGTAACTAGAAGGGGTGTGGTCTAATGACATCAACACCCTATATCAGCTGTATTAGGCAAACATAATTATTAGACAATTTCCTTTCCTTTGGCAAAATGGGTCAGAAGAGGGACTTGACAGGCTCCCAAAAGTCAAAAATAGTGAGATATCTTGCAGAGGGATGCAGCACTCCTAAAATTGCCAAGATCTGAAGTGTGATCATCCAACAATCAAGTGTTTCATTCAAAATAGTCAACGGGGTCGCAAGAAACGTGTGGAAAAACCAAGGCACAAAATAACTGCCCATGAACTGAGAAAAGTCAAGCGTGCATCTGCCAAGATGCCACTTGCCAGCAGTTTTGCCATATTTCAGAGCTGCAACATCACTGGAGTGCCCAAAAGCACAAGCTGTGCAATACTCAAGAGACATGGCCAAGGTAAGAAAGGCTGAAAAACCACCACCACTGAACAAGACACACAAGCTGAAACGTCAAGACTGGGCCAAGAAATATCTCAGACTGATTTTTCTAAGGTTTTATGGACTGATGGAATGAGAGTGAGTCTTGATGGGCCAGATGGATGGGCCCGTGGCTGGATCGGTAAAGGGCAGAGAGCTCCAGTCCCACTCAGACGCCAGCAAGGTGGAGGTGGGGTACTGGTATGGGCTGGTATCATCAAAGATGAGCTTGTGGGGCCTTTTCGGGTTGAGGATGGAGTCAAGCTCAACTCCCAGTCCTACTGCCAATTTCTGGAAGACACCATCTTCAAGCAGTGGTACAGGAAGAAGTCCGCATCCTTCAAGAAAAACATGATTTTCATGCAGGACAATGCTCCATCACACGCATCCAAGTACTCCACAGCGTGGCTGCAAGAAAGGGTCTAAAAAAAGAAAAACTAATGACATGGCCTCCTTGTTCACCTGATCCGAACCCCATAGAGAACCTGTGGTCCCTCATCAAATGTGAGATTTACAAGGAGGGAAAACAGTCCACCTCTCTGAACAGTGTCTGGGAGGCTGTGGTTGCTGCTGCACGCAATGTTGATAGTGAACAGATCAAAACACTGACAGGATCCATGGATGGCAGGCTTTCGGTGGCTATATTGGTCACTGATTTGTTTTTGAATGTCAGAAATGTATATTTGTGAATGTTGAGCTGTTACATTGGTTTCCTTGGTAAAAATAAATAATTGAAATGGGTATATATTTGTTTATTGTTAAGTTGCCTGATAATTATGTTTGCCTGATACACCTGATATAGGGTCATTCGACCACACCCCTTGTCATTACAGAGATGCACATCACCTGATATGCTTAATTGGTAGTAGGCTTTTGGCCTATACAGCTTGGAGTAAGACAACATGCATAAAGAGGATGATGTGGTAAAAATACTCATTTGCATAATAATTCTGCAGTCCCTGTAATTAGTAATGCATCTTGTCCTTTATGAATCTCTATCATGAGCAGCTAAACAGGGACAAAACTCATTAATAAACTGTTTACACTCTTCAGCCATGGCAAAGAAAATGCATAAAAATTGAAAAAAGGAGGCAAAAATTGTCACTATTTCAGTAGCTCTGTCTTACACCTCCCGTCCACTGCTTCCGCTCCGCCCCACTCCGATCCGCTGCGCTGCGCTCTAGTCCGTCTTCTCCGGCGGGCTGCAAAAAGCCTCGCACACATACTCCGCCTCACTCCGCCAGCACCCTCTCCGTTCAGTCACAAAGCAGGCAAAGAAGCATGCGCGAGAAGCAAAATCTTTTGGCCTTCAACTTCCAAAATGAGTGTTTACAAGTGACAGTTTTTGTAGTTTTGACAGGATCTGACATGCGGCGACCTACTTTGTAGGGAGTATGTATACGGCACATTGAACTACACACATTGCCCAATTTGCCCATTCTCAAGTCACACAAGACGCAATATTATTTCATAAAGTTTTTATTGAGATGTTACAATATGCCCAATAAGTTTTATACACAGCAATCAATTTCTTCTGTGGTGGATGTAAAAAAAAAACTTTATAAACCGGATGTTTCATGTTTGCAACTTCCTCCAAACGGAGCGGAGCGGACCAGAAAATAGAGTTGATCCGTATTTTTGGCGGAGGCCGACGGAACCGAGCGGACGTGTCGGAGCGGAGCGCTGGCGGAGAAGTGGACTGCTGCTCATTGATTAAAATAGCAACGGATTTGCTGCGTCGTGCGGACCGGAGCGGAGGCAGTGGACGGAGGGGGTTACTATATCTAAAACTTCAGTCATTAAATGGTGTACATGGTGTCTTTATTGACTTTTAAGATGGCAGTGAAATTTATTCTTAACAGTTTTCTGTATGAACTATACCAACATTTCAACTTGAATTGAAGCATGATTATTTCTCTGTTATTAGTGTCACATTTTTTTTCTCCCTTTTTCGGTCCTTCTGTCTTTTTTCATTGTTTTTGACCAAAGCAATGAAACAGTCAAAAATAATGAAAAAAGACAGAAGGACCGAAAAAGGGAGAAAAAAAAAACGTGACACCAATAACAGAGAAATAATCATGCTACCATACATCAGAGGACTTACAGAACCCATACAATGGATCATGAAAAAGCACCAAACTAACACAGCCATAAAACCCCACAAGTTAAGACAACAACTCGTTCATCCCAAAGACACATTAACGCCAGACAAAAAATGTAATGTAATATAGGAAATTCCATTTCATATGGAGAGACAGGACAGGACGGTTATTCATCATGCAGAAATCAGAACACCAGAAGGAGTGTGAGAAAGAAATGGAGACCAGATTCACAAGGACAAAAAAACAGACAGCAGAGCAAGAAAACAAGAAATCGGCCATAACGGACCATTGCAGAGGGAACAATCATATCATGGACTGGGACAGTAACAAAGTAATCACCACAGAAACCAATAAAATCAAAAGATGGATCAAGGAGGCAATCGAGATACGACGGCAAGGGATTAACACCATGAACAGGGACGAGGGGGCATACTTGCTCCCACACACCTGGGATTCCATCCTCCATCACCAGCGGGGGGCCAGAGGGGGACAGACCAGACCAGGCACAAGCACTTCATTGTAAGTTGCCGTGCCCGGTCAGCTGTTCTCATGACACGACACGTCGGAAATCCAGTCAGCAAAAGAAGATTATCACTCTGAAGACAAGATGAACATCCTGAATAAAATCCACAGAGTATTTTCCCAAAAGTCTTGGGGATCATCAAGATGCTTTCTGGCTAAACTGAGACGAGCCTTTATGTTCTTTTTGCTCAGCAGTGGTTTTGGTCTTGAAACTGCCATGCAGGCCATTTTTGCCCCCCAGTCTCTTTCTGATGGGGGAGTCATGAACACTGACCTTCATTGAGGCAAGTGAGGCCTGCAGTTCTTGGATGTTGTTCTGGGGTCTTTTGTGACCTCTTGGATGAGTCGTCGCTGTGCTCTTGGGGTCATTTTGGTCGGCCGGCCCCTCCTGGGAAGGTTCACCACTGTTCCATGTTTTCACCATTTGTGGATAATGGTTCTCACTGTGGTTCTCTGGAGTCCCAAAGCTTTAGAAATGGCTTTGACACCTTTTCCAGACTGATAGATCTCAATGACTTTGTTTCTCATTTGTTCCTGAATTTCTTTGGATCGCAGCATGATGTCTAGCTTTTGAGGATCTTTTTGGTCTACTAAACTTCGTCAGGCAGGTCCTATTTAAGGGATTTCTTGATTGAGAACAGGTGTGGCAGTGATCAGCCCTGGGTGTGGATAGAGAAATTGAACTCAGCTTTCCAAAGATGTGATAAACCACAGTTAATTTAGGTTTTAAAGTTGTACTTCCGTGGTCATTTCATTAATATTTCTGTGTTCTCCATTATTATTGAATGCATTCTGCATCGTTTCTGTTTAAAAAAACCTTCTGGTATCTTTGTATCCAGCTGTATTTGTATACTAGAAGAGAGGCTTGTGGTCCAACGGCAGCTTTTCCGGGTCCTTCTCATGAATTTCCGTCTGATTGGCTGCCTGCCATCAGTGTATGAAGGAAGCTCCGCCCTCCGCTATTATTTCGTTACGGACAGGAAATAGAGCCGACAAACAAGTTTGTTCCGCCATGCTAACAAACAGTTAGCTAATTCGCTTCTCAACTCCGAAGCTACAGTCGTGCCGTCTTTACTTCTAGTGTGTAGTGGAGGGTTACCTGCCTTCCAATGGACAGATAGAAACCCCACGTGGGATACGCTATTTGCAATGTGACGTAGAAGTGCGAGGCTGTTCCAGATTTGCTCTTTTCTTCGTATTGTTTCTCTGATAAGAAAGCACAGCCGACTGGGGGGAACGCAACGCTAGCAAGTCAGCATGTGTAAGTAAACAAGGGGAAACCCTCCGTATTTCAGAAGGAGCAAGTTAAACGGGTTTTCAGTGGAAGGAGGCCTTTAACGGAGGGGGGGGCTTTCACACAGGGCCATGGAGGTTTGGATTTTTTTACCCCCTTACTAATAAAAATCTTGATGTAAAAACTGCATTTTGTGTTTACTTGTGTTATTTTTGTCTAATATTTAAATTTGTTTGATGATCTGAAACATATGTGTAACAAACATGCCAAAAAAAAAAAAAAAGAAATCATAAAGAGGGCAAACACTTTTTCACAGAGCTGTAATAAAGCAGACTTCAGCTAATTATTTAAAGGAATAGTACACCCACAGAATGATGTAACTTTATTTTCCACTTACCCTCATGGTGGGCAAGACTCTGGAGCACTTTTTTAATATCTCAAATGTAGCTGGAGATCAGGAAGGCTCCTCGTTTTCCCCCAACTTTCATATGATGGAGTTTGCCAGGGTCTGAGCCAAAAAGGTCCATAAAAGTCCACAAAAACTTGTCAACATTCCTCCATACTGCTCGTCCAATGTAATCCAAGTGTCCTGAGTGGGTAGCGTCCATAGTTTACTCGAAACGTCATTTAGTATATTTTCAGAGCCTAAACAGTACTACATCACATCTCCTGCAAGCATGACGATGCACGTTCACGAAACTATGAAAGCCGCGGCAGACGAGATCACGCGTTACCTTTTTGTTTCTTTCTTTGTTTGTTTTAAATCAATAACCAACCCCTCTTGGACCCTCTTGTGTTTGTCTGCAGCTCGTTCACTCTTAGCACAATGTGGACAGCGAATTTCTTCTTCTACGCTTGCATTATCGGCAGAGTAGGCACTGAACGCCGAGGCTTCTGTAGTTTCGTGAACGCGCATATGCGCACTTTGCTAAAGTAAGACGTACTACTGTTTAGGCTCTAAAAATGTAGTAAATGACGTTGTTTAAATTCTGGACTCTACCCACTCAGGACACTTGGATTACATTGGACGAGCAGTATGGAGGAATATTGACAAGTTTTTGTGGAGTTTTATGGATCTTTTTGGCTCGAGCCATGGCGAACTCTATTATATGAAAGTTGTGGGGGGGGGGGGGGGGGGCTTCCTGATCTCCGGCTGCATTTGAGATATTAAAAAAGTGTTCTAGAGTCTTGCTCACCATGAGGGGAAGTGGAAAATAAAGTTACATCATTCTGTGGGTGGACTATTCCTTTAAGAAGCCAATGGCAGCAGCCTCATTTCCACCCGTTTGGTGCAGTTATATGGCAGCAGCTGAAATCAATCACTGTTCCTTCCTATATGGTCAGACAGACATCCTGGAAGTTTGAATGTCATGTGTTCCCTTTATTTTTTGAGTGCTGTAAGTGCTGAAGAGGAGCCGTGAGAAGGATTCCCACACTCTGAGCGACCAGGAGCAGCAGGAATCCATGATGAAAGCAGCAGATCTAAGCTTCTCATGGCTCAAAAGAAGGTTTTGTGTGTTTTCTGTTGCTTCTGGATAAAAAATCCAGCCTGTGTGCCAACAGTCACGCATTTAAAGTTACCAAGTACACAATTTTATCTCCACTCCTGATTTGATGTGAGCATTAATCTCAGCTTCTGACCTGCAGGACTTTATTGCTCTGCTACTCCATTACTGGCTTGTTGAAGAAATGCATAGCTAAGCAGGCGTACAGGTGGTTCTGATAAAGGACTCGGAGCGTATTGGAATATATGCATATACGTCGCCCAGTCTGGCCCAACCCTGGCTCCGACACTCAAGCTTACATTTTAAATACATATATGTGACATGACCACCCACACTGAAGTGCATCCATGCTTGACATCAGCCGTCTGAAGTTCCTCCCCTCAGCCAGCTGCTCGACTCCTTTTAATGCTCCGTCTCTTTTGTTGCTCCTAATGAACTTGGCTTTTGTATTGTAAAGCCCGACAAATTATTATTCTTGCTTTTTTCTAGGTTTGTTTTCCTGTAGGCAACAAAGTTAAATGAGGGAGAAAATGAGCAAAAAGCGTATCATTGTTTGCATTATTGAGACATGCTGTACGTGGGCCTCCACATGCGTAGCCCCCTGGGCAGAAGCTCATTTGCATGAAACAGAATATCTGTGCTTGTACGCCATCCCATAGAAGATTGTCAAAGACATGTTTTTATGTTTTTTACAGAGCTGCATTTCAGACTGTGAAATGTTCAGAGATTAATAATACAGAGGGGGCGGGGCTTGGTCTATAGATTACAACTGCCAACGTACTTTCCAGCATGCGTAGAAAAACAACATCCCTTTTCATGAATATCGACGCTTATTATGAGAATTTGAGAAAAAAACAACTCTGCCCCCAAAACTACATGAAATGCAGAGCTGTAGAGAACCAGACTTCAGGCTGTTTTATATTGAAGTTCAATATTTATAGCCAAGTTAATACTTTAAAAACTATGAAAATCAAGCTTCAGTGTACGTCTTTATTTTCCTTTTTTTTTTTTTTCATTTATCATTTAAAGTCATTATGCATGATATTTTCCCTCCTTGGCCTCTTTGCACACGGTCCTGTAAATCCCACGACCTTTCATGGGCATTTTTGGGGCGTTTATCTATGCAGAGTAGAGCCAGCTAGTCCATCCGTTCAACTTACGATATGAGTGGTATTCACTAATCTAAGAGGAAAGAGCCAAACAATATTGCAGTGAATATGACGGAGGGTTTTCATTAAAAACTTCTAAAGTAAAACTTAAGAACATATTTAGGAAGATTTGTAAGAAGATATTGGTGAATGAGGCCCAGTAACCCTGAACACAGCACCAGATCTACGCAGAAAAGCTAAAAAGATAAAAAATAAAGGTGCTGTGATAGTTCAGGTAAACTTCGTCTCAGCCTGACTGAAATGCCGTGGTGGTACCGTCAGAGAGCTGAACAGAATCAAACCTGAAAGACCTGAAACGCTGCTCATGGAAATGAACCAAAGTTCCTCACCAACCTCGAACCATTCTCGCTGCACCTGTGTACTCTGAGTTATAGTTTTGGACTGTTTTCTATTTTTATTGTTTTAACTGTTATTTTTATGTTGCTTTTTATTTGTTATGTAAAGTGAATTTGGGTTTCTTGAAAGGTGCTTCAAATAAAATGTATTATTATTATTATTTTAACAACCCCAGAACCTGATAACATCAGAGAAAATTATAACCATGTCAAAGTTGCTAAAGTTGCTTTAACAAGCTGTTGATTCATGAGGTGTGCTCAGTTTTTCGTTTTTTTCTGTAGTTTGACTTAGTTTCATTAAATAAACAGTGACAAGATTACGATCAGTCATTTTCTAGTTAGGTTTTAGACCTGGTAAGGAACCGCGTGGCTTTTTATATTTTCCTATTTTCTAAAACCTCTGTACTTTCTTTTTCACATGACTATATGTTTCAGTCATATTGATACCTTAGCATGTTTGACGTCAATGGAAACTAGCTCAGTTCTGCTGCGTTTGGGGACAAATATTTGAACATAAGTCCATTAACTGTGTGTGTCTGAGCCAGAGAGTGCCCAGAGGGAGGGCACTAATGTACCAGGCCCACAGGGTGTCACTGGTGTGTGTGTACTGGATTTGATGGTCAGACTGGCGTCTTCATAACAGCATAATGAACGCAACGAAAGCCCTCACAGAATACGACAGTAGATTCCACAAAGGGAAAGAAAAAGCCATAGCAGCAAACAAAACTACAGTCAACTACTGTATAAAGACAGTATTTACTACATACACTATATGGCCAAAAGTTTTTGCTCACCCCTACAAATTATAGGAATCAGGTGTTCCATCACTTCCACAGGTGTATAAATGAAGCAGCTCGGCATGCAGACTGTTTCTACAAACATTAGTGAAAGAATGTGTCGCTCTCAGGAGCTCAGTGAATTCCAGCGTGGAACTGTGATAGGATGCCACCTGTGCAACAATCCAGTCGTGAAATTTCCTCACTCCTAAATATTCCACAGTCAACTGTCAGCTGGATTATAAGAAAATGGAAGTGTTTGGGAACGACAGCAACTCAGCCACAAAGTGTTCGTCCACGTAAACTGATGGAGCGGGTCAGTGGATGCTGAAGCGCATACTGTGAAGAGGTGGCCAACTTTCTGCAGAGTCAATCACTACAGACCTCCAAACTTCATGTGGCCTTCAGATCAGCTCAAGAGCAGTAGCTGC
Organism: Atherinomorus stipes; assembly: GCA_023101725.1. NCBI lineage: Eukaryota > Metazoa > Chordata > Actinopteri > Atheriniformes > Atherinidae > Atherinomorus > Atherinomorus stipes. The sequence goes on along the minus strand of JALJCO010010184.1, from coordinate 14,581 downwards.
GTTTACATGGACCCAAATATACCGATTGCTTTCGGTTTAAAAGCTTTTTCAGAATGAAAATGTTCCATGTAAACTCTTCTCTCCGAATGAAAAGTGCCGAACCGAATGAATTTTTATACGGTTTCACAGGTAGAATATTCCTTTCCCCAAACCGAACGGGGTATCATGTAAACACTGAATCTGAAAGTTGTGAGGTTGCGCTCTTGCAGCGCATGCTTCGACAAGACGTCAACATTTGTTGAAAGTTTGTTTTTTACTCAAACGCTGTATCTACGCCTTTTTCTCTTGGCTGTCTGCAGTAGGAGCGCATGACGATCAGATGCTGCTGGATTAAAGTCCTGCAGAAAACACAACAACCGTGACGATCAAGTTTTAGACCTCTGTCGTTATTAGATACCGTGATGTAGCATCATTCTGCACATGTCAGACAGGATTATTCTGAATAAATATTGGCACATGTCCATGCCAGATCGGAATGAATTAGTTCCCATGGAAACAGCTGCCCTGAAATCCTCAATCAGAATAATTTCATTCCGAAAGGAAAAAAAAGTCTCCATGTACATGCACCCAGTGACAGAGAGCTTCATGGAATGGGTTTCCATGGCGATCAGCTGCATCCATCCATACATCACCAAGTGCAATGCAAAGCGTGGATGCAGTGGTGGAAAGCAGCCGCCACTGGACTCTAGAGCAGTGGAGGCGTTCTCTGGAGGGACCAATCACGCTTCTCCATCTGCAATCTGATGGAGGAGTCTGGGTTTGCCGGTTGCCACGACAACAGTGCTTGTCTGACTGCATTGTGCCAAGTGTAAAGTTTGGTGGAGGGAGGATAATGGTGTGGGGGTGTTTTCAGGAGCTGGGCTTGGCCCCTTAGTTCCAGTGAAAGGAACTCTGAATGCTTCAGCATACCAAGACATTCTGGACAATTCCATGCTCCCAACTTTGTGGGAACAGTTTGGAGCTGGCCCCTTCCTCTTCCAACATGACTGTGCACTAGTGCACAAAGCAGGTCCATAAAGACCTGGATGCAGAGTCTGGTGTGGAGGAACTGGACTGGCCTGCACAGAGTCCTGACCTCAACCCCATAGAACAGCTTTGGGATGAATCAGAGTGGAGACTGAGAGCCAGGCCTTCTGGTCCAACATCAGTGTGACCTCACAAATGTGCTTCTGGAAGATGGTCAAAGATTCCCAGAAACACTCCTAAACCTTGTGGACAGCCTTCCCAGAAATTGAAGCTGTTCTAGCTGCAAAGGTGGACCAACGTCATACTGAACCCTCTGGATCAGAATTGGGACGTCACTGAAGCTCATGTGTGAATCAAGGCAGGTGAGACAATACTTTTGGCAGTATAGTGTAGTTTTTGTTGCAGGTAAAACATCAGAGGTCACATTACCATCCACAAAAAGACAATTATAAAACACAAACTTAAGTCCCAACCTGTGGCTCTTTCTGAGTCCGAGGATCCTCCAGCTGTTTTGTTTTCATCTTGGTTTTGCGCTCATTCCGGTGTTGCTTGATGGCGGACTCCTGCCAAAGCCAGGCGTCTATGCTTGGTCTCTTGGTGAGTGGATTTTCAGTTCCAAGCACCTCTGGAGTTAGGAAAGAAATGAATAACTTAGTAAACAGTTCCAAACTTTTATGCTTTGTAATTAGGTTATACAGTATGTTTTTCTGGATTTTACAGGTTATATAGAAACAATTTAAAAGCACGAAAGAGGCTGCAAAGACCTAAAAAATTTCATTGACCATTTTACTAAAAAAGATTTTTTTTTTTCCCAGGTCCAGTTCTGCATCAACATACACCCTTAGAAAAGCCTGTGTAAATTGGGCCGAATGTATCATAAAAATGTGTAGGAACATTCTGTTGAAACGTTTTTACAGTGGTTTTACCTGATTTTTTTTATTTTGCACATTGCATCCTAGTAAACATGATCTCTTCTCAAAACTAAACAAATCCGGCGTCCTGCATTCATCTGCAGTGTCATCTGGGATTAGTTTCCTATTTTCCAATTTCAAGTTTGACAATAAATTTTGACAAAGCTTTGGTTTCCTAATGACACTTTCTCCAGATTCACAGATCCACAGTAGGAAGTGTGAAAAACCGAAAAGGCTTGTGGGAAATGAATAGTCAGCAGAAATTTAACCTTTTGAGATTATTACACAATAGGCTGGATCCACGAAGATCCAAAGGTGCGTATAGTAATTTGCCCGGGTAATCCAGAATTTTTTCCGAGAGGCCGAAGTACGGTTTGTGGGTGATTTATTTAAAGTGAAGGTGCTAATGACAGCGTGTCTGAAATGGCCCGATATAAATGATCATTTTGCGTGTTTCGAGGTTTGCAGCATGGCATATTGTGGGAGACGACAGCACAAAAGGAAATGGGACCATTTGGAGGCAGAGATATTAGTGGAAGAGGGAATGAAAATATCCTTTAAATAAGCATGATGAACAGACGTGGCCAATTTATGAGCAGTGTTGCTTTTGGCAGCTGTCTGAGTTTTAGTCTTAGTCTTTCTGACAAAAATGCTTATTAGTCTTAGTCACATTTTAGTCATTTCTGTATCTGATAGTTTCATCTAGTTTTAGTCTTGTCAGTTATATATTAAAAAAAGAGAAAAAAGTTGGAATCAAGTTTAGAGGTTCTATCAAGTGTCATTCATAAAACAATGAACCTTATTACTTTTATATTAATAATAGGCTATAGCCTACAATGCATCCTGTTTTCTTTCTGATGGATTATCGGCTGTTGAAAGTGTGTCCATAATCATTTAATCGTTTCTGATCAAAGCAGTAAAGCAGCTTGGTTGATGCTGCCTCATCTGTGTGTCTGACCGCAGGTGTGTGAACATTTGTGGCAAAGTACTCAACGAAGGGCTTGGGTAGGATTTGATCCAACAGATTCTGGGGTGAAAGTCATGTGTGCGTACCAGTCAGCCAAAACGGATATCTCTGTGGCCAAGTAGCCAGCATGCATGAACAATCATAGCCACAGTGACAGAACCCCACACTGTCACGCATGCACCAGAGTCCTGCAACAGTGTGGATACCAGGCTTCATGATTCAGGAAATTATGGTTTTTAAAAACGCGTTCTTTCCTGATATAATCTGAATAATCCTCCAGCAGCCCCAGCACATCCATCTTCAGCATTATGCATGAAGTAGATGTGGTATTCATGTCTGTCAGACTGTTTCCACTTTGACCGACTGATGCTATAAATCAGTGGAAGAAGCTACAACGATGATGATGATGTGACAGTTGAGTGTCCTTCATCATGTCTCCGGCTACTTGGTCATAGACAGTCTCTTTGGCTGAATGTCTAGTGCGCGACTCACCAGCAGACTGCAGTTTAAACCCGCCTGTCCGGCTCATCTTGCCTCATGCCACACTGATAGCAACAGAATTATTCAGCTGCTAATAGACCTATTATATGAATTATTTAAAGAACAAATGAATATTGTACAAAAATCAAACATTCAGCACCCTCCTACAGCGGGACGGTATGATCTTTGCTTGGTAACCACATGTTGCGACTATTCGACTTAGAGACTGACAGTCGAAGCCCAGTTTTGGAAATGAATTGTCGATTATTTGGGGACATCCCTATTTCACAATTGAGCCATAAGAAGTACACAAATGCACAAAACACAGAAATATTTAAAACAATACAAAAAAAAGATATAAGCCATAACTGCAAAGTCCATAGAATCAGTTATGAATCAGTTATGCCTCCCCCCCTCAGAAGCTACAGCCTTTTGTAAGCAAAGCTGCAAGTTTGCACCTGCTTTTCAGAGGTACTAAGAATAAAAGCAAAAAAAAAAAAACAGCCAGGAAATGCATCTCACAGTTGATATGTTGCTTTGCGAGCGCTAAATTAACATACAGTTGTTACATTTTGTTCTTCCAACACACACAATTGCATATAAATGCCCCATGTTGCATATTTATTGCAGCACCCATTTTAAATGGATAAGAGGCACTATTTAGCATCTTTGAAAGACTCAACCCTTTTAGCACGCTGTTTGTAGATCAGCTTGTGGATTTTTTTTGCATGTGTGCACTGAGAAAGCACACATATATGTCCCTATAATTTTGAGTTAGTCCTTTTAAATTTCATAAAAGTGGACACTGACTAACACCACTAACACTAATCTATTGTAGGCTATGTGTTACATGGAGGATAGAAATGATGCTAGCCATGAGCTTAACAGCTGATCCTGGATAAACTTAATTCAGTCACTTGTCACCAATTGAATTAAATCATTTGATTTGGTTAAAGGTAGAGTCCGAAGTCCCTCCAGCGTTTCTGTTTGCAAACAACAGTATTCAAACTGAGCCCCTCCCTCTCAGGCTAAAGGCCGCCTCGTTCTTCAGCCTATTCAGCTTCAACGACTCCTTCAGAGCTCAGAAGCCAAACCAATATTAACCTGGTTTTCCAACGTGCACTATCTAAAGCTCTTACCTTTTCTTCGGTGCATCCACCGTTTTTCTTTCTTTCTTTCTTTCTTTCTTTCTTTCTTTCTTTCTTTCTTTCTTTTTTTTTTCCTTTGAGAGTTTGAGTGACTGGCGTCTGCTCTAATCATGAGCTTATTCCCACACAGTGTCATGTCCTTAGCTCTGTCATTGGCTGGTGATATAAACAGAAATCTCCACCCAGAAATGTCCCGACCACAACAAAACAAAGCTAAAGAGCGAATTACAGGGAGGGGGAGAGAGAGTTGCATTCAAACGCACCACTGCACATGAGTAGAGGCCCACAGGTGCGGTTTGAGACGGATTTCACTTGCACAGGTCTAACGTTTATTTTTAAGGGGGGAACATCTGACTCTACCTTTAAACTTGTCACTTCACTTCACTGTGGTATCATTATGTCCACCATGTCCACCAGCTTTTTATTTGATTCAGGATGCAACCAAATAGTAGCTCTGCAGGACCGGACTTGGGCACCCGTGCTTTAGAGGATTCTTTATCATTGCGAGATATGGCCATGTGGGGGAACGGAGCTGCTTGGTGGAGGTCTGTGGATTCTCAGTGCCTTTCTACTTATGTGAATGTGAAAGGAAAGTTACTATGAGAGCACAGATTTTCCATTTTGGGATTAACAGACATGTCCATGAATGCAACAGGGCTTGCACGGTGGAAATACAGACATTTAGGTAAAATTTTTCTAAGTTTCTGCCAGGACGATAGCTGTTTTTCTACAGGCATTTTTCTCGGTGTTGGAGCTTTTCTCTGACATCACCTCAATAACTCTCTCATCTATTAAACTTGGATGCCCATGGACAATTTCTGCATGGATTTCTTTGATGAGACCATGGACAAAGTTGCTGTTTGGACGTCAAAAACCATTCAAAGTTAATTCAGACTGTAACCTTTCTGTGGCATTTAAATATTTAGCAGCTTCTTAAAGGAATAGTACACTCAAAGAATGATGTGCGTTCATTTTGTACTCACCCGGAGCACTTTTTTAATATCTCAAATGCAGCCAGAGATCCCGGGGGGTCATTATATATTCATCAATGTTCCTCCATACTGCTCGTCTAAAGTAATCTAAGAGTCCTGAGTGAGTAGCATCCAGAATTGACAGGAAACAACATCATTATATTTTTATAGCCTAAGCAGTACTACAGTGCCGTTTGTGTTTGTGCGTTCGTGCGCGTTCATGACACTATGGAAATTCACTGTTTACATTGTGACAAGAACAAATGAGCTGCCACTATAAAGACAATATCTGCAGCAAAACTCCTTGATATAATCAATGCTTTAAATAAAATGAACAAACGAATGAGTACTATTGTCCTGTGAGATCTGAGTTTTGCAAATTGTTTTATTGCTGTCTGGGTAGCAGCTGCTCTTCTCAGCTGTACTAAGGAAGCGCACATCGTGAACACACGACCCCAAAAAGTGTGTAGAACACCCTGATAGCTAACAAAAAGCTAAATCTCAACTCACGGGACAATAGTACTCGTTCTTTTGATCATTCTACTTAAAGTATTGGTGAAAATCAAGGAGTTTTGCTGCAGATAATGGATAATATAGTGGCTGCCTCGTATCTCTCATTTTATCAGAGGAACACCGAGGGCAACTCAGCATAATATCTTCCAAACTCAAAGTGATGCAGAAACTTTACCGGTGAGTAAATGCACATATAAACTCCTAGAAATAAGATCCGGGTTGAAAAAAAAGAACATTATCCTTTAAAACAAAGAGAGAGAAAAAGAGAACGCGCGATCTCGTCTGCTGCGGCTTCCATAGTGAACTTCCAAGGGCGCTTTGTGGCAGCTAGATGTAGTACTGTTTAACCTATAAAAACCTAGTAAATGATGTGGTTTCCAGTAAATTCTGGACGCTACCCACTCAGGACACTTGGATTACATTGGACGAGCAGTATGGAGGAAATCTGACAATTTTTTATGGACTTTATGGACCTTTTTGTTTCAGTCGCTGGTGAACTCCATTATATGACAGTTGGGGGAAAATAAAAACCTGTCCGATCTCCGGCTGCATTTGGGATATGAAAAAAGTGCTCAGAGTCTTGCTCAGCATGAGGGTGAGTAAAAAATGAAGGACCATCATTCTGTGGGTGTACTATTCCTTCAAAAATGTCTGTAATGCTGTAAGTTAGTGGACAGACGCCTCACACAAAACTTTCTCACCATTTGCTTTCAAAAAGACGCGCTGGTCTGCTCCTTTTAATCACAAGCTGCAGCTATGAGCAGCCATTTTTCTAATGACAGCCCCTTTTACAGGCCCTTTTCTTAATCCTGGAATTAGAAGACAAGGTCGTTCTGTATCCTTAAGGCATCCTGTGTGCCTCATACCTAATGTGACTAATGCTATGCTGAACAGGCAGGTATTGCAATGGCTGTAATTACTATGGCGACAGTGAGGACAGACACTGTGCTGCATCCAGCCCGGTTAGGTTTGTAATGCTGGGCTGAGGGCACGGAATGTGCAACTCCACGCAGTGAAGTCCGTTCGTTATTAGGTGAAATGGGTGAAGTAAAACACAAAGAAACAAACGTACGGGGAAATTCAGGGCAGACTGGGCGGGTAGTAACCACACACACACTTATTAGGGATCACAGTGGTGGGGAGAGTTACTCAGCAGAGTCCAGACTCACGGGATGCACATGATGAAGACTTTTCATGATGACGAAGGTTTTTTTTTTCTTTTGGATACCTAACTTACCTGCCAGAGGCTCCCTGTGTGTGTGTAAGTGTGTGTTACTGTGAGTGTGTGTGTCTGTAATTAGCGCTGAAGCAGAACTCCAAGGTTGTAAATCATGCCCGGGAGGGACAGACTCCCCCCGTACTCAAGCGATGGATCGTCCAAATCTCTCTGCGTGTGTTTGCACGTGTGTGTGCACGCCCTGCCACATGGAAAACCCAAACAGAATCTGCATGATCAAATTAAACAGCTGCAAAATGTAACAGGCTGAAATAAGAGTTGGTTCAAGTCTGCTTTTTCTTTTTTCTGTCAGAATGTTTTCAGCAGGCTGAAACCTGCAGGGATGCAGCGAAGCGTCTGTAGGAACGGCATCATGTGGTACAGTCCCTGACTTAGATGGATATAAAGTTACACGACTCTTAATTATTTTAGAAGTGGCTTTCCATCCACAGTAGAAGCAAGATCATGTCAACACTGTCTGAAACCTAAAAGAAAAGAAAGGGAACGTCTGAGGTTAAGGTTGTCGGTTCAGAGTAAATAAGCCAACAAGGCAGGTTTTTTTTCAGACAATTCAATGTGCTTTCCATAAAACATTAAAAGCATTAGAAGTGGGTGCAGAACAGCAGCAACAGTTTAGCCAAGTTAAAATATACCGTGCAGATTTAATGCAAGGATGCACGTGCAAACATATGCACAAAGAAATACAGCATGCACAGACAGAAATACACCCACCAGCGCACGCATCTCGACTTCCTTTGCAAATTCACAAACTTTAAGTCAAAGCTATTACTGTACAAAATATACCATACGGACAATAAATCACAGAAAACTGATATTAATGTAAGGGAGATTTTCTGTTTATAACATCAACGACTGTTCAGTTCTGGATAATTATTCATGACATGTCCCTTTATTTTGGTTTTGTTAATATTTAAGTATCAAAATGGGTAATAAACATATTTACGCTGCAGCAAACAATAATAATGGCATTATTTTCTTTTCTATTATTTCTACTGTAAAAATGTTTATTTCTGTTGTGAGGTTGGCCTTTTTAACATGGGAGTCTCTGAGGATCGACTCCCTTTTGCAGCCAGCCCCTAGTGGATGAAAGGGGAAATGACGTTTTTGACACTTCCACAAATGCTCCTCTGTTTGGAGTAGCACCTAGCTACAGCTGGAGCCACTACAAACCACACCCACCGTAGGAATGGGTGTGGTAATCCCTCCCCTAACCCGAACCACCACCCGCCCATGTCAGTACAAACCACGCCCAGTTTCACGACATGCCTCTGGGTATACTTGTCTTTTTGTCAGAATTTGCCGATTGGGATTAAAAGACGAGAAGTTGTAGTGTTGGTAACAGTAAATGATTTATCTGGGAGATATCGTGAAATGAAGCATTATTTGCTCTGATCAAAGCTATGTTAAGACCAGAAAATAAAAAATCATTCAGTCAGTAGCACAACAGAATCATGTATAGGATCTCCCGCAGCATAAACTAACTAAACTAAAATTAAACTGCCAAATATCTGACAAAAAAAGAAAAACCAACAACTTTAGCAAAGTTGTAAACTATTTCTTTACCACCTTTATAAGTGGATTTGTGTTTAATATTCCAGTATGGATTATCAGTTACTGAAGTTAGTCTCTGTCAGATGAATAGTAGTTTACATTAATGCACTGATACAGCAGACTAACTCAGAGATCTCCAGATAACATACAGTGGGCATGGAAAGTATGTGCGCATAAGCTGCAGTGGCTGAATGGAAGGAGGGAGGGAGGAATAGAAAGAGACGTTTCTGCCAAATATTAGGTTGTGAAACAAACTACTTGTGGCTAATTTAGCTAGTAAATAATTATTTTGCCTCCAAAACTCTTTTTCTCAGTGTTGTATTTGTTGTTTCATAGAAGTAAACAGCTGTTCAGATGATGAAGGTGTTACTAAAGTTAAAAAAAAAAAAAGTCATCAAAGACACTTTTCCACTTGAAGTGCATTGCAACATTAAAGGTAGAGTCTGAAGTCCCTCCGGCGTTTCTGTTTGCAAACAACAGTATTCAAACTTAGCGCTCCTCCCTCTCAGGCTAATGGCCGCCTCGTTCTAGCTAGCCTGTTCTACTTCAAGCTTCTCCTTCAGAGCTCAGGAGCTACAAGCCAAACTATTATTAACCTGGTTTTCCAAAGTGCATAATCTGAAGCTCTTACCTTTTCCTCGGTGCATCCACGGTGTTTCTTTCTTTTTTTTTTCTTCGAGAGTTGGAGTGACTGGCATCTGCTCCAATCATGAGCTTATTTCCACACAGCGTCATGCTCTTGGCTCTGTCATTGGCTGCCGATATAAACAGAAATCTCCACCCAAAAAAGTCCCGACCAGACCAAAACAATACAAAGAGCGATTACAGGAAGGGGGAGAGAGAGTTGCGTTCAAATACACCACGGCACGCGAGTAGAGGCCCAAAGGCGGGGTTTGAGACGGATTTAACTTGCTCAAGTCTAACGTTTATTTTTTACGGGGGAACTTCAGACTATACCTTTAAAGCTCGTTTTCTCAGCTTTTTGGTCAGAAGCATAATTTTCGCTGCAACAAACCCATGTTCTACTGCAATTACTAAAGAATGAAAAAAGCTAGAAACAAATGGTTTTGTTCTGATAAAAAAAAAAGAGTCTAAGCTTTCTTTTGGTACATTCAGTGTTTGCATAGGCATAGTACATAATATTCTGTGGATCTCCAAAAATCAGTAAAAATGCTTAAAAATCCTGGCAATGTGAAGCGCTCTGCTCGGACAAGGTCTGGCAGTCAATGAGTTAATGTATTCTCAGCACCCCATCTTGACAGAAAAACACAGAAATGTAGATTTTTATTTTTACTTTTTTTTTTTTTGCAAATTTATTAAAAAAGGAAAAATTAAATATCACATGGTCATAAGTATTCAGACCCTTTGCAGTGACACTCATATTTAACTCATATTCTGTCCGTTCCTTCTGATCCTCCTTGAGATGGTTCTACTCCTTCATTGGAGTCCAGCTGTGTTTAATTAAACTGATTGGACTTGGTTAGGAAAGGCACACACCTGTCTATGTAAGACCTTACAGCTCACAGTGCATGTCAGAGCAAATGAGGATCATGAGGTGGAAGGAACTGTCCAAGGAGCTCAGAGACAGAATTGTGGTGAGACACAGATCTGGACAAGGTTACAAAAGAGTTTCTGCAGCACTAAAGGTTCCTAAGAGCACGGTGGCCTCCATAGTCCTTACATGGAAGAAGTTTGGGACGACCAGAACTCTTCCTAGACCCGGCCGTCCAGCCAAACTGAGCAATGGTGGGAGAAGAGCCTTGGTGAGAGAGTAAAGAAGAAGCCAAAGATCACTGTGGCTGAGCTCCAGAGATGCAGTAGGGAGATGGAGAAAGTTCCACAAAGTCAGTATCACTGCAGCCTCCACCAGTCGGGGGCTTTATGGCAGAGTGGCCCGATGGAAGTCTCTCCTCAGTGCAGACATATGAAAGCCCGCATAGAGTTTACCAAAAACACATGAAGGACTCCCAGACTGAGAGAAATAAGATTCTCTGGTCTGATGAGACCAAGATTGAACTTTTGGAGTTCATTCTAAGCGGCATGTGTGGAGAAAACCAGGCACTGCTCATCACCTGCCCAATACAATCCCAACAGTGAAACATGGTGGTGGTAGCATCATGCTATGGGATGTTTTTCAGCTGCAGGGACAGGACGACTGGTTGCAGTTGAAGGAAAGATGAATGCGGCCAAGTACAGAGATCCTGGAAGAAAACCTCTTCCAGAGTTCAGGAGCTCAGACTGGGCCGAAGGTTCACCTTCCAACAAGACAATGACCCTCACACACAGCTGAAATAACAAAGGAGTGGATCAGAACCACTCTGGACCATTCTGGACCGGCCCAGTCAGAACCCTGACTTAAACCCAACTGAGCATCTCTGAGAGACCTGAAAATGGCTGAACACCACCGTTCACCATCCAACCTGACAGAACTGGAGAGGATCTGCAAGAACCAGAAGATCCCAAATCCAGGTGTGGAACACTTGTTGCATCATTCCCAAGAAGACTCATGGCTGTACGAGCTCAGAAGTACTTCTACTCAGTGCTGAGCAAAGTACTGAATACTTATGACCAAGTCATATTTCAGGTTTTCTTTTTTTAATAAATTTGCAAAAATGTCTATATTTGTTTTTTTCTGTCAAGATGGGGTGCTGAATGACATTAAAGGCAAACTTTCATTTTAAACACATGTAGATGCCTTTGTCGTGTATCAGGTCCACACTGAACATGGCCAGTGCAAAAAAGTACAAATACTAGACCGACGGGGATTTCCTGACAGAAAATAACAGAAAATTCCTGTCACTCCGTGTAAAACAGCGCCCCCAGCAACAAACCGGAAGTGACGTAGCGGTAGGCGAACGCTCCCGACTCTACTGATAAAAACATGGATCACAGCAGGAGGAGGCGACTCTGAATACGACATTCATCACAGCTTTAATGCTGAAGACCACAGATATATGCAGAGACATGAAAATGTGGAAAATAACATTGAAAAAAATATTTTCTATGTCACTTCTCGATAAGTTTTCATTTTGAGATCATGTGTACAAGATGCTTGGTGTCAAACATTTAGACCTTCTATGGTCTTTACACCGTTTAAAAAATCTATTCCTGTTTATCTGATTCATTTTATTTTATTTCAGCAACCATCATTAAGTATTTGTTGAGTTTTTCGGTCTGTTTAAGCGACAGTTGCTGGTAAATCTCCATTTAGAGGAGATGGACTCATGAATATCCGCCGAACAGCGACTGCGTCCGTGTGTTTACTCCCACCAACAACCAGCTCCGTTACACCTCAACAAACACAGCAGCAGGACATTTTCCCTTTGACTCTGTCCACAGATGTCTCTGCTAACAGCAGCAGGACATTTTCCCTTTGACTCTGTCCACAGATGTCTCTGCTAACAGCAACACCGTCTCACGGTCATACAAAGCGCTTTTACAGATTTTAGAGACCAAATGTGGAGAAAAGTCGAGCGAACCGCTGAAAGTGACCGAGGAGCCGATATCAACCGTCCTGGAAGCCAAACGTGAGCTCAGTCTGGAGGTACGATAGTTTTCTCCCTCTTCTAGTTACTCTGAGGTCAGAAATCCGCGCTTTTCCCAGGATTTTGTGCTGAAAGGCAGCGGAGAAAACTTTGTCCTGCTTTGATGCGGCAGCAGTCCTGCGAGCTGCGGGCGGACCGAGTCATCTTTCCCGGTTCGTGAGTCGGGGACACCGCTCTCTCCGTAGGAAAAGAATGGGACGCAAAGCTTTTTTTTTTCCACCACGGATCATGGGTTTGTTTATGAGTCCTGCCTCCGGATTTGAGCTCTTGGTGTTGAGAGGAACAGAAACAAACATTGAAACCTGCAGAAACTCAGCAGCGTTTCTGGCTAAAGCTAAGCTAACGTTTCGGTTTCTACGTCCCGCTGTTGCCGAGTCAGTCTGGAGAAGAGGTCGTCTCTGGAGGCGATCGAGAAGGTGCTGGCCGGGAGGGTTCATCCTCAGCTGTAGAGGTGAGGTTCAGAAAGAAGACGGATGTTCAGAAAGATGATGTCTAGCTGCTAATCAGCTGTTGTCTCGCCGTTTATCTGTTATTGTTTTGCATTGGTCAGTAAGTGGAATTCACAGGACTTCACCTGCTCTGACATCGGAGGTCACATGATTCCAAAACTGTGCGGTGATTGTGAACGAGAGTTTTATCCCCTCCCCGTCCCTTTTTAAGTAATACTTCCTGGTTCTTTTCAACTTAGGAGACCTAACAGTTACTGCCTCATCTCAGGGATGATTTTCTGCCATTATAAAGAACATGAAACATACACTTTAATGAGAAATAACATAAACTCTTTTTATTTTAGTAAATGGCTGCAATGAAACAAAGGGGGAAAGTTTGAAGGGGGCTGAATACTTTCTGTACCAACTGTATATGTTATCAATAACTGCAGTGTCTGAAATGCCTTTTAAATTATTATACACACATACAATCTACCTCCAGGCACGTTTTTTCTGTTGATTGCAAACTGATAAGAACTTACAGCAAGATTGAAAAAACAGGAACAAGAAAAAAATATTTGTATTTAATTAATTGGTCATTTATGAATTTAAACCTCCTATTCTGACTTCTCGCTCGCCAACAGTGCTTGGATGAATTATTCAAAGCCAAGTTAATAATAAGAATAAGAGTAAAAGTTAATGTTGAAGTTTTGAGTTTGCATCTGTTTGTTTCAGGCTGCAACAGTGACTGTTAAATGTGTCTTAACAAACAGGGACAATCCAGTATAAAGGAGGTGGATTGGGGCATGATGTTGCTGCTTAGCAGCTTGTTGCAGCTGAACAGACCATAATTTCAGCCTAAATTATTTGAGGAGTTATTTTAATTTTTGGTTATTCACTGAACTTAAACTAGAAAAGCACTCAGAGAGCCCAGACCTCTGCTCAGCAGCTCAACTCCCTTATTTTTGTGTTTTCTGGATCATAGTATCCTGAATTTTCTCTGGATCGGGATCAACTTTCGAAACATTCTCGAACTCATTGAGATCTTTTCTTGAAATTTTTTAAGCAAACACTCGGGCCATTTGTATGGTGTTATTTGGAACAATTCCCCAAATGTGTCCTATCAGGGTGATGCTGATGTAAGAGTGTTTAGGCATTGGTAAGGAGGTTTGATGTTCACCATGGGGTGTTGGTCAGAACACACAGGACTCGCTTGTACAGTTAACTGTCTTTACTGGTCACTCTGAATCACACCAGCACAGTAATGCAACAAACGACAGGCTTCCAGGTGAGGAATTCCATCTAGTTAAGGTGAATGCTGGATAGAAGTGAGTGTGGTCTATAGGGCTGCACAATTAATTGTTAAAAAATCGCAACCTCAATTCACACATACATCTCATTTCTTCCCACAACGATTCTGAAGCATTTTTAATCACAAGCTGCATCACAAATAAAAGTTTCCATTCTTCCCAGATATTTTTTCAAGCGCCCTCAAATGCAGCACTGACCACTGCTTCCCCAGCCTGTTAGAATAATTCTATATTATCAATGATAAGTGTGTGACATGCATGATCTGCTTCAGTGTGACATGCTCTCAGTGGAAAATTACTGCTATGGAGAAGTACTCCTATCTTCTGCTACTGTATCTGTCAACCCGTTTCCATACAAGGAGTTGTTTTGTCTAACATGACCTGTGTGAATAAAAAGCTGCAAGGCTCAGAAAAACCTCGGAGATGGTATGAGACTGTCTCCCCTTGCAAGTTAAAACTCTGACTTGGTGTTGACTCTTTCTTGTCTCTCTCATTCCTTTTTGGTTTATAAAGAATTAACCTGACATTTTGGTCCTTCGAGCCGGATGCCAATG
>JALJCO010010183.1:0-62290 GCA_023101725.1 Atherinomorus stipes | reverse complement strand
TGCTTTGCTGAGATAATCCATCCCACCTCACAGGTGTGCCATCAAGATGCTGATCTGACATCATGATTAGTGCACAGGTACCTTATACTGCCCACAATAAAAGGCCACTCTGAAATGCGCAGTTTTTGTCTCACAGAAAAATGCCACAGATGTTGCAAGCATTGAGGGAACGTGCAATTGGCATGCTGACAGCAGGAATGTCAACCAGATCTGTTGCTCGTGCATTGAATGTTCATTTCTCCATCATAAGCCGTCTCCAAAGGCGTTTCAGAGGAATATGGCAGTACATCCAACCGGCCTCACAACCGCAGACCACGTGTAACCACACCAGCCCAGGACCTCCACATCCAGCAGGTTCACCTCCAAGATCGTCTGAGACCAGCCACTCAGACAGCTGCTGAAACAATTGGTTTGCATAACCAAAGAATTTCTGCACAAACTGTCATAAACCGTCTCAGGGACGCTCAACTGCATGCTCGTCGTCCTCATCGGGGGTCTTAACCTGACTCCAGATTGTCGCCGTAACAGACTTGAGTGGGCAAATGCTCATATTCGATGGCGTCTGGCACGTTGGAGAGGTGTTCTCTTCACGGACAATCTCGGTTTACATTGTTCAGGGCAGATGGCAGACTGCGTGTGGCGTCGTGTGGGTGAGCGCTTTGCTGATGCCAATGTTGTGGATCGAGTGGCCCATGGTGGTGGTGGGGTTATGGTATGGGCAGGCATCTGTTATGGACGAAGAACACGGGTGCATTTTATTGATGGCATTTTGAATGCACAGAGATACCGTGATGAGATCCTGAGGCCCATTGTTGTGCCATACATCCATGGACATCACCTCATGTTTCAGCAAGATAATGCACGGCCCCATGTTGCAAGGATCTGTACACAATTCTTGGAAGCTGAAAATGTCCCAGTTCTTGCATGGCCAGCATACTCACCAGACATGTCACCCATTGTGCATGTTTGGGATGTGCTGGACCGGCGTATACGACAGCATGTACCAGTTCCCAATAATATCCAGCAACTTCGCAGAGCCATTGAAGAGGAGTGGACCAACATTCCACAGGCCACAATTGACAATCTGATAAACTCTATACGAAGAAGATGTGTTGCACTGCATGAGGCAAATGGTGGTCACACCAGATACTGACTGGTTCTGAGTCCCCAGACCCCCAATAAAGCAAAAAAAAAATGCACATTTCAGAGTGGCCTTTTATTGTGGGCAGTATAAGGTACACCTGTGCACTAATCATGATGTCAGATCAGCATCTTGATGTGGCACGGATTATCTCAGCAAAGCAGAAGTGCTCACTATCAAACATTTAGACAGATTTGTGGACAACATTTGAAAGAAATGGTAATATTGTTTATCTGGAATGAATTTTAGATCTTTGAGTCCATCTCATGAAAAATGGGAGCAAAAACAAAAGTGTTGCGTTTATATTTTTGTTGAGTGTATATTGAAAGTCTAAAGGCGGATTTCCACCGGGTCCGTGTACGCTGCATTACGGCTGCGGTACGGCTTCCGGAGCAAGTCGCGGCCGTTATAATCAGCGGTGTGGCTCACACCAGACACATGACACATGCATCCCAGATCCGTCCCAGGTGTGTCTCGCCGCGCCGCTCCTATCTCTGGTGCAGCACGTTCCCAGAGCGCGTCAAGCTCTGCAGCGCAGACCGGACCAGACAGGAAACCAGACATGGGAACAGAGTAAAGCATCCGGTAAATTTAAGAATAAAAGCCTCCCGGAGAGTTGTAATGGCAGAAACTACAGTAACATTACTAGTGACTCCAGGGGCCTGTACGACGAAGACGGATTTTCTCTTATCGAGGAAACTTCGGGGTTAACCCTGGGTTTTTCGTCCTATGACGCTGGTTAACTTCTGATCGGGTTATATCTCCCTGGTAACTTATGCTGAACGCCTAACCTGGTCCGGACCAGGTTAAGTTCTGGATAAGAGATCTCAGACTATGAAAGCACCACCCCCTGACCAATCAGCACTCTTGGAAAATGGCCTGCCCATTTTTAGAAGATCCTGTCGATGCCGGTGCGCAGATTGTGAGAGGAGTTCTTAGAAGAGAAAGAATATTCAGAGATGGAGCAACCCTTTTGATCTGCCACATGACACTTTATATGAAAGATGTAGGTTTTCCTCTGCTGGACTCCGTTACATCTGTCAGCCGTACATCACAAATGAACCACATCGCAGCCGGGCACCGACAACACCACAGATACTCTGCATCATGCTGAGGTTTCATTAATGTTAGACTAATTAAATTAATTTTGATATAGACCAACGCCTCACCTCGAGTGAAAAAAAAAATTAGTGCTGCACTGATGTTGCTGAATAACTTATTTTTTGTAGCCGAATTATGCTCATGGTCCCACTCAGTAAAACGTCATTCATTTATTTATTCATTCATTCACTGGTAGTTTGATGCACACTGTTGGCGATACTGAAAACGTATGCAAAAACATGTCTTTGTAATATGCGCTTTTTCCCTGTGGGCTGCACAAATATTAAATGAAATTCCATTCATTCATGAAAGAGTGTGGCAAAAAAGAATCTCGTCCGGTTTGGATAATATATTTGTATTTGTTCTTTACTTGTTCCCATGATCGTCTTGCACCGCTGGGGTTGCATCTGAAATAATGTGATTAAGAGGTCAAACATGTAGAAAACATGAATTTATGGAGTGCACACCCCATGCCGTCATGGTGAAGGGTTACAACACGTGCACGATATGAGCCTGAAATATCTATATGCACAGTATGAGAAGCAACTACACTGAGGAAGTGCTGTGATTACACTAAATGATCAGAGTCCAATATTGTTCCATGATTGTACAATCACACGGACTTGCTGCGCATTAACAGCCAGCATTCATTCCTGGCTTTATGCTGCGGCATGGAGCAATTTATTATGGTAAATGGACTGTACTTATATAGCGCTTTTCCAGTCATACTAACCGCTCCAAGGCTTTACACTACATATCACATTATCATTCCTTAATGATAATGTCGTTATCATTCAGGAATGATGATTCTGAATTCTACATATGTGTTAAGTATCGTCTGCTCCTCCATGATGAAATATGTTCTCTGTTTCTCCATGTCTGTGATTGGTCAGATGCTTCCAACGCCCACCCCCTTTTAAGTGAGCGCACTGATTAAGATTGGAAAACCCTGGGTTGAATTACCGAGTTGATAACCAGCTTCATAGTACCGTTTAACAAGACCGCAGATGTCTGGTTAAGTCAACCCAGGTAACAGAGAGAAATCCCGGGCATGTTAATCCGGCTTCGTCGTACAGGCCCCAGGTTAGAAGTCAAGCATGGACTGTGTGACCTGCGCATCCACGACCTCGCGCCTGCATTCCTACTGTGTTTTTTTATTTTTTTTATTTTAATAAATACATTAATCACATTTAATTTTTGTCTCTGTCTAAGGTCACATAAAACAACTAAATAAAAAATACCATCACAGTGGATTTACATACAGGAAAAAGACTGATCAAGATCTCCAACTTTGTGTGATTTGAAAATAATTTGTTAGCTCAAACAGATTGAAGGGTCTGTGTGATTACACTCAGGATTTTAACTCTTCCTGCAACGGCGGCATCGGGTAAGCAAAGCTTTTTAAAAATTGAGACTAACCTAATAAAAAAAAAAAAATTGCGCACCTAACGGACTGTGCAGGTTTGCACTATTATTCGTTAGAAATATAATCCTACATTCAAACTGGATTATAAAAATTTATTGCTGAGTTTGCAGCGAAGAAAGAAAAAGTGGTGGTACGATCAATTATAGGGGATTATCACGCTTACCGGAAGTTCACGCTTTTTGGGCACTTCCTCTTCCGGGCCATGTTAACGACAGCCGTTCCTGCTCTGTTATACTGTTTAAATCGGATAAACTCCAAACATACTTAAGTTTTCATTCTAGACTGAAGTGATACTAAGGAAGAAGTGGATCACAGCAATCGATTCGCCGCGGCGAAGGGCTGAACTTTATAATAAAACACACGTTTGTAGCCGGTGGGGCACAACACCGGCACTTCACAGCATGCTAGCATTAGCCAGCTAGCGTTTACTGACGTGCTTAACATTGTGCGTCTTAAAACACACAAACATCTGAAAATTGGGTCTGTACCCCCCCGTTTCCAGTGGAACAACTGGGGACTGCCAAGAAAGGAGACGCTTTCAGATGCTTGTGTGTTTTCAGCCGCACAAAGTTAGGCATGTCATCGAGCTGGCTAATGCTAGCCTGCCAACACGACTGCGCAGTCTGCCGGCTACAAACAAACGTGTGTCGTTTTATTATAAAGTTTGGTCCTTCACCGCGGCAAATCGGTTGTTTTAATCCACTTCTTCCTTAGCATCACTTCAGTCTGGAATGAAAACTTGGCATTGGCGTTTATCCGATTAACAAAGTTTAACAGAGTAGTAGCTGGCGGACTACTGTTAGCAGGTTAGCATTAGCCAGCTTGATGACGAGCTTTGTGCGGCTGAAAACACACAAGCATCTGAAAGCGTCTCCTTTCTTGGCAGTCCCCAGTTGTTCCACTGGAAACAGGGAGGTACAGACCCGATTTTCAGATGTTTGTGTGTTTTAAGACGCACAATGTTAAGCACGTCAATAAACGCTAGCTGGCTAATGCTAGCATGCTGTGAAGTGCCGGTGTTGTGCCCCACCGGCGCCAAACAAGCGTGTGTTTTATTATAAAGTTCGGCCCTTCACCGCGGCGAATCGATCGCTTTGATCCACTTCTTCCTTAGTATCATTTCAGTCTAGAATGAAAACTTAAGTATGTTTGGAGTGGACAATGAAACTGAAACACTTGGTTTTAGACCACAATCATTTATTAGTATGGTGTGGGGCCTCCTTTTATGGCCAATACAGCGGCAATTCGTCTTGGAAATGACATATACAAGTCCTGAACAGTGGTCAGAGGAATTTTAAGCCATTCTTCTTGCAGGATAGTGGCCAGGTCACTACGTGATGCTGGTGGAGGAAAACGTTTCCTGACTCGCTCCTCCAAAAACTCCCCAAAGTGGCTCAATAATATTTAGATCTGGTGACTGTGCAGGCCATGGGAGATGTTCAACTTCACTTTCATGTTCATCAAACCAATCTTTCACCAGTCTTGCTGTGTATTGGTGCATTGTCATCCTGATACACTGCACCGCCTTCAGGATACAATGTTTGAACCTTTGGATGCACATGGTCCTCCAGAATGGTTCAGTAGTCCTTGGCAGTGACACGCCCATCTAGCACAAGTATTGGGCCAAGCGAATGCCATGATATGGCCGCCCAAACCATCACTGATCCACCCCCATGCTTCATTCTGGCCATGCAACAATCTGGGTGGTACACTTCTCTGGGGCTTCTCCACACTGTGACTCTCCCGGATGTGGGGAAAACAGTAAAGGTGGACTCAGAACAATACATGTTTCATATTGTCCACAGCCCAAGATTTGCGCTCCTTGCACCATTGAAACCGACGTTTGGCATTGGCACGAGTGACCAAAGGTTTGGCTATAGCAGCCCGGCTGTGTATATTTACCCTGTGGAGCTCCCCTGACAGACAGTTCTGGTGGAAACAGGGAGAGCTGAGGTTGCACATTTAATTCTGCCGTGATTTGGGCCGCTGTGGTTTTGTGTTTTTTGGATACAATCCGGGTTAGCATTCGAACATGTCTTTCAGACAGCTTCCTCTTGCGTCCACAGTTAATCCTGTTGGATGTGGTTCGTCCTTCTTGGTGGTATGCTGACATTACCCTGGGTACCGTGGCTCTTGATACATCACAAAGACTTGCTGTCTTGGTCACAGATGTGCCGGCAAGACGTGCACCAACGATTTGTCCTCTTTTGAACTCTGATGTGTCACCCATACAGGCATGATAATCGAAAACCGGTTCCTCGGGGCCATCGATAAGAAATGGATCAATTTCCCAGAATCGAACCCCGTTTTGAGACCCGGTTCCCGTTATCGATGCCTTGACGTGATTCCCGCAATTTCTGTCGGCGAATTCCCAAAGACAAGATGGAGCGGAAGAAGCGGTGGAGGGCATGGCTTCACTTCTCAAAAAGATGAAGGGGGGGGGGGGAAAAGGCTGTATGCAACCACTGTGATGCTGTGCTCTCCTGTAAGGGAGGCAATACAACCAACATGTTAAAACATTTAGATGCAGTTCACAACCTCAATGTGCGAGACGCCTGTCGTGTCTTCGAGACGTGGAAACAAGGCGAGCGAAAGTCAAAACGTCCCCCTTCAGCTTCCAGCAGTGTCACAGCGAGTACAGGATCAGGCGACATGCTTTCATTTTCAGGTTGGTTAGTTACTTAATAGCTATTGTTTGCCGAATGACTTCCATAGCATTTTCCATCAGGTACAGCAGGTAGCTCTATTTAACTTGGCTAACGAGCTTGCTCCGTAGTTATCTACGGTACTCCATTAACGTACGCCTTTTTATTAGTGTCGGATAACGTAGCGTTGTACACCACTCCAGATTGTGTTGGTCTGTCTAGAAGCAGTAGCTAACGTTATTGATGTAAGTTAACGTTGGTGCTTACAAGATGCAAAATGAAGTAAGAACGATGCTGTTTCAGATGATGACAGCAGCAGCCAGAGTGACAAAGGCAGTGGCAGCAGAGCTGGCTCTGCGCCTAACCCTTTCTCCATAGCAGAGTTCAACGCTGAGCGCAGCAGAATGAGTGAGGATGAGACAAACATCACTCGCCTCCTAACGCGAATGATGGTTAAATGTCTTCTCCCTTTCAGTTTGGTAAACACAGACGAATACAAGTAGGTTAATTAGCATTTTTCTGACATTAAATGTCACTATCAGGCTTTATGAACTTAAGGTTAAGTTATTTGGATTGAATGCTTAACAGTCGTCCTCAAAATTATTCATACTTTCCAATTAAAGAAAAGGCTAAGTGAACAATAGTAATTCAAATAACAAGGAAATAAATAACAATTTACAAAGTTGTAATTTAGTGAAACGAAATATTGCTTAGGAATGATGGATGGATGGATGGACGATAATGATGACGACAATGAAACAAAACTGTGCAGGACACATTAAAGCACCTTTCCTGTGAAATTTGGACTAAAATACCTGTCAACAGGTGTATAAGTCTCCTTGAACATTAGAGAAAACACCTGATTGTAATGATTGCCTCAGAATGTTGCTCAACAAAATTTTTGCTTCAGAGCCCCATCATGCTTGTTTGCTTTATATATATATATATATATATATATATATATATCTGTTGAACCACAATTCAAAATCAATGTCAGGATTAATCATTTTGAGGATTCATCATTTTGAGCAGACTTGATCCAGAGAAGGCAGACATGCTAATTTTCTTGAAAAGAAATTGTTGATTTTCTTGTAAATTTTTCAGAGTTCAGAGGTCATTCTTGTGTGGCAAGGGCTGAAACACACATGAAACACCACATCAGAGTTCAGTGGCTGCACTTATTTCCAGATAAAGTTTCTTTTTGTTCTAGATGTTTTTGTTAGTTTCCCCTGTTTTTCTGTGACATTGAGTATCTGCTGATACTCAAATGTAGAGCACATTGAAAAAAAAAGTAAGCTTTTGTTACAAGCTATACATTGTTTCTTTTCATATACAACAAAGTATCAGACATTGATAAGAAAATCGATAAGGAATTGAATGGATAAGCTGCATCAATAAT
Organism: Atherinomorus stipes; assembly: GCA_023101725.1. Lineage (NCBI taxonomy): Eukaryota > Metazoa > Chordata > Actinopteri > Atheriniformes > Atherinidae > Atherinomorus > Atherinomorus stipes. The sequence continues at coordinate 54,578 of JALJCO010010183.1, read as the reverse complement.
GGCATTGACATCGATAATTTCTTATCAATTATCATCCCTACACCCATAATGTTGTATGCATTGCAAAGTTTTGAGCAAAACTGTGCTTTGACTCTAATTGAACCTTCACACTCTGCTCTTACTGGTGCAATGTGCAATTAATGAATATTTGCCACCAGGCTGGTCCAATTTAGCCATGAAACCTCCCACACTAAAATAACAGGTGTTTCAGTTTCATTGTCCACCCCCTGTAGACGCGTCTGAATAGGGGAAAGTGAAGGCAGTTGGGCGTGTCCCACCGTCGCCATCTTGCCATGTCGCATCTGTTTCACTCCCGGAAAACACTCTGCAAAGCGCAGCCTCGAGGCAAATGATTGACAGCCAACATACTCTTGACATGAGCAGCAAGTTAGTGAAGCCAAAATCAGACAGAATGCTGGAACTGCAGATAAAGAGGATTTATTAAGAGGTTGATGTGGCTGGGTGGGTTGAGGAAATGGCAGGCGGGCAGACAGACTGAGGATGCAGGCGTGGTTCTTGGATCATAACAGCTTAGATTTTCAGGCATCTTAGTTGGCAGGCGAGTTTTCTGCAGGAACAGTTAAAAACATTAAAACTTGGAAACCATGAGCAGAGCAATTGTGAAGTACTGGACCAGAAATACCACTTGTTGGTACAACAACCTGGTGCTGAATGGAGGGAGGACAGACAATACACCCCAGGAAAACGGCCTGATGAGCCACAGCTGTGTTAAACGAGGACCATTTAACACAGCTGTTCAATAAAGAAAAAAGAAATACATTCAAATACTCCATTTTATTTACATTTATCCTCTGATTTATTCAAACCGTCCCATTAAAAAAGGGAAAAAGAAATCAGCTACCAGTGAAATATATTGAAATTGACAAAAGTAATAAAACTTTTATAAAAACCATGACATTAATTTTGAATTGTGCTTCAACTGAAATATTAAAAACAAAAGTAAACCAGCACGATGGGGCGCTCCTGAACTAAAATTTCCCTCCCACATGTTCTAACGTCTTGTCCGAGTTTAGATCTAAATTCACCCAACTGTAATCAGTCTATATTTTAGCACGAATCTAGGAGGATAGAATTTAATCCATTATTAACTAAATATTGAATAAAAAAAACTGTGTACTGTAAGCTGTGTATATATATATATATATATATATATATATATATATATATATATATATATATATATATATATATATATATATATATATATATATATATATGGCATAATGTTGGATTTTTACCAGTTATTGATTAAAGTACACTAGATTTAGACGAAGCTTGTCTAAGCTTAGATGATTTAAAAAAAAAACTAAAAAAAAAACAACCTGTTTTTTGACCAATTGTAGCAGAGACGTCTAAGGACCATTATATTTCTTTTGGACCAAAAAATGCTTGGTGGGGTGTGAAAGATCAGCAAGACACTATTAAGTAAAACGTGAGGCGCATGGAGTGCTGCTGGGTGTAGAAAGAAATTTAGTTTCTGGTGCTTTTCAGTGTGGGGATCAAAAATACTGGGAAAAGAATTGAAGTACTGAGGCACTCAAGAAGTACAAAACTGAAAAGTCTTTATTGAATCATGGCTTGTTCAGGATAAAAAACCAACATGTTTGAGCCGTGGAGGCCTTCTATAAAGACTCTCCTCCAGACAGCTTCCTAATATCAGTTTCAGGCAGTCACATGACCAGCATAGACAGGTGAAGTCACTTCACCTGATTAGAGTGAATGAGCAGGTCAATCAAGAGCAGCAGAGGAGGAAAAACGTTACAACATTATAGAGAGAAATATTTTAATTTATATAAATATATATACATTAAAAGCAAGCCCATACCCAGCTTTAATTTGGAGAACTTGATTTCTCTCCCTGTAAGAGTTTTGGCTCCCTTCACTAAAATGTAGATTCATATTGCCTCTGTTTAAATTTCCGGAGGGTTTTCCCTCTGTGCACTTATTACTTTGAAAATAATTTCATTAAAGTTAAATAAAAATGTAACTACGAGGTACTCTTTATTTATAGCTTATATGTATCCTAAGATAATTAGCTTTTACTTATTATTTTTCTTTCTCTCTCTTTTTTTTTGTGGTAAGATAAAGGCTAAATACTCTTTATTTTTCTTTCTATTTGGCAATATTTCTCTTGCCTTTGATATCCACAGAAAGTACTTTCAAATGGAACTTGATAAATATCTGTAGATTTATTTTTTCATTCAAACATTTTTTCCACTTTGAACTCTTGGTATTTTGTACTTATATTTCATCATAGGTTTATAATTCAAAATAGCCAAGCAGCCGCGACCCCAGCCGATCTGGCCGCCCCAGACCGAGATGGTCTTGCCATTTCTGCTCGGCTCTGGCGGCCAGATCAGCTCGGTTCAGTGGCCAGACCATCTCAGTTTGGGGCAGGCAGTTCTGCTCATACAGCATCCAATTTGGGGGGGGGGATTGAATTTGTAACAGGAAACACGCAATTTAAAAAGTGAAATATGAAACCTTACTAAAAAAGATCAGATTGTTTTGGGCAGCCTGATTGGCTCGGTTTGCCGTTGGATGATTACATCAGCAGCAGCCCCAGGCCCCCGAGCCAATCTGGAAAGCCGAGCACATGTGGTACCTACACCAGCTTTACTGTGTTTAAACATGTAACCGACCCATTTGTTCATTCTTCAACAAATGAACCCTTAAAAAGAAAAAAAAAGGAGGGAAATGTCCGCTGCCACCAGCTGAGTCTGGTGGGCGTTTAAAGGTTTTTATTTCATTTTATTTTATTTCCTAGTACTTAAGAAACGCGACCCGGACGGTACCGCTAGCTTGTTCAACACAAGATCTGACTGTTTCAATCCAGGCCGATCGCTGGTTCATGGATCATGGGAAACCAGTAAAAACTTATTCCCCATCTAGGAGAGTTTTCCCCTCGTCCATTAAAGCAGTCAAAAATACAAAAAGAGTCCGGCATCGTTGTGATTAACCTCGTAAAGACCAGTCTCTATTCTATTCCAATGGGCCTCCAAAGCTTCCTGGGCCCGGTTGTTCAATTCTCGGTTATTTTAACCACTGGTTAACCCCTAACGGTCCGTTAAATCCTTAACCTGCCGTTAGCTAACCGACTGTTAAATATGCGTTGTTCAAAGCATGGTTAGTCATGCCGTCAGCTAACAGCACCGTCAAAGTTAACCATAGGTTTAGCACCACTGGTTAGCACCAATGAATCCCACAATTCCCCATTTTGTTTATTTCTGGTATTGCAAAAAGTAATGTTGTACGTCTGTGTCTCCTTATTGCTGTGAGGAAGACACGGGGGGCCGACTCTCACTTTATTTTCCCACCGTGAACAGAGCTGCTGTTAGCCACAACACACTCTTCCTCATCCCCCAGTCTCTCCATCCTTCCCCGTTCTCTTCACACTCCTGCGCGCACCCCCAGCTCATCCGGCCTCACAGCACAGCAAACCCTCAGTAACAGAACACACGGGACACAGAAAGTATTGATAAGCAAACGATCCCTTTCACTTCAAGGGAAAAAGAGGCAGAAATTTCTCTGCTGATGAAGAAAATGTCATTCTAAATAGTGAGTCCGTCGTGTCCACAGTTCGCTGCACGCTCCAAATCGACTCGCAAAGGATTACATATATGCATTCTTTCCCGAAGTGGTGCGCAGCCCTCGTTAGAATAATCCCCGATGTCAAAATCAAAGCCACAATAACCGCCGTCCTTCCTTCTCTGAACCGGCATCATAAACGCAGCGTTAGCAACAAACGGCATAATGAGATATAACCCCACCGTTAAAACTTTAGCGGTGGTCCTTAGGTGTGTTAACTTTAACGTTAAGATAACACACGGTTAAAATTAACTGAGTTTTGAACAACAACATAACCGGACTGTTAAAGTTAACGATCGGCTAAATGTATTTAACGGCTGGTTAAAAAAAAAAAACAAGTTTTGAACAACTGGGCCCTGGCCTTCAGCGGCAGTTGCGAGCATGTGCGAGTGACATATGCAAAAAAACACAAAAAGAGTCCATTGCTCACAAGTTGGGGAGATGCAGGGGAACTGCTCCAAGTTCATTTTCTCATTTCCTGGGCATTGTTAAAGATGTTGATATTGAAATAAACATTTACAAAAAAACCTATAGACTAATCCGGCCAAACGTCACAACTAGACTGTCCGCCATTGCGTGGGAAGCGTTTTTTGTGCATATGTAGAACAGATGAGAATCTGTTCTCATCTGAAGAAAGAACTGCACTGTTAAAAAAATCTGTAATATCACAGATTTTTTTCTTTGATATTTAACATTTTTTCCCCATTTTTCAAAAATCTGGAAAATAATGATAAAATTATGGAAATAGGCTGTGAATTTACAAGTCTCATGAAATAACATGAAAAGCCTGTAACTGTAAAAAGACATGAAGTTTCCATTTCTTTAAAAAGAAGATGCCATTTCATTTCCTGATAAAAATTTCTTCTTAGTAAAAGAGAGGTTTTCGGTAATTTCACGTATTTACACTAAAAAGAGCATCTGTGCTGTAGTTGATATTAAAGAATTCTTTACATTAATCGAACTTAATTATTTTGGTTTGGGATCATTATTATTATTATTTTAGTCAAATCAACTTAAAAACTCCTCTCTAAACTGAAACATGTTTTTACTTACTCACTCAAACTAAGTAAGTTGTTTCAGCTTAGCAGGCATGAACATCAGAGGGGGCGGGTCTTCAAAACACAACATATCAGGACCAAGGGGCAAACTCCGCCTCAGAACAGTGAAGCTACTTCCGGGTTCCAAATATTGTAATCCTCCCTTCATCCGCTAGGGGCTGGCTCCAAAACTGAGCAAATCCCCGTAGACTCCCATGTTAAAAACGCCAACTTCACAGCAGAAATAAACATGTTTACAGCCTGGTTCGAAAAATCATTTTAGGTTTGATAGGTCAAGTTTACCTTCATGTCAACTGTGAGGGGGTGAATTTTTTTATAACTCATCCGTTTAGATATTTATTCTTTAAATTACGCATAATTAAGGCGTGTCCTTAATTATGCGTCCTTTTGATTGACAGGTGTCGGAATGTACCACCAAAAAATGAAAGTTGAATATCCTTAACTTTTTGTGAGTAGTGTGTATATATATGTATATAGATTGAAGATTGAAAAGTTCATTTGCAAAAACAGTTAACCACCATTTAGAAAAAACAGTTCACTGCTTTTCGTCGCTGCCAGGTACAAACCTCCTCTCTCCATTTAACATCATTAACACCCTCTACTTCATGTGAGTGTGATGTGGTGAAAATATTCAAAAAGTAAATGAAGAGTTTATTTGCAGATGCAGTTAACTCCGTTTTTTCTAAATGTTGGTTAACTGTTTTTGCAGATGAACTCTACATAAACATGTTCATGCCGTTGATTCAGTAAAAAGTTTTGAGAATGAAATTGAGTTTAACTGTTTGGGTACAGGAAGTGATGTCATGATGAACCCAAACTTGACTTGATAATAATTTCCATCTTTACGTTTCAGGTGGAATTGTTTGATTTTGTTTTCTTCTTTCCCCTGGGTCCTGCGGCAGTGGTGGTGGGTGGGTGGTGGTGGTGGGGGGGGGGGGGGGGGGGGGGTGTCGCTGACAGCTGTGGCCTCCAGCTGTCTTTTAGGTGGGTGCACGGACATCCTGGCATCGGGTTGCTTTGCTTCTGGGCTCTCTGGAGGCTGACTGTTGCTTGCGGCCCTTCCAGTGTGCATCTGACCTTCGGAGGAGCCGCGGTTGGACTTGAATGGTCACTCGCAAACACACAACTAACCCCTGATGTTTTACACACATACTCAGAAATACCTTTAAACCCACAAACACACACATGCTTTTAGTTGTGTTCATTGTTGTTCTTGGTTTACAGAATTCCACCTTTACTCAGGTAGACTCTCTCATTCAGTGTCGGCTGGAAGGAACAAAGTCTGTTGAGTCTAATCAGACTTAACAGTTTAATCATTTGTTTAAATGAACTCTGCATGAATGAGATCGACACCTTTGATTCTCTGAATCATCATTTCATTTCCAGTGTAACTCTGTAGGTGTTTCAACATCGAGCGATGATGATGAGGATTTCACAGTAAATGTACATCAGCTTATTCTCCCACTTTTTTCTTATCCAGGTACGGTCCCTGTATTTTTTTTGTTTTATTTAATAAAACGATGACAGACTAATGAAGTTTCTGTTTTTCCTTTTAGACAACATAAGATGTACACAGAGGCATGGTTTGGTTTTGTGACGCTGCAGCCTCCGAAGTGTATTTAGGTGTTACATGATGATGTTAAATGATGAAGAAAAGTCAAAAATATATTTGGCAGTGAAATTATTTCATTGACTTAGAATGGAGCCATTTTAGAAACTAGTATTATTGCTTCCATGGTCTGGTACTCTTAAAAGAATTCCCAGTCATTTTTTTATAACAAATTATTTTTATTGTCATTTTTGTTGTGGTTTGGGGAGGGGAGGAAGGGCAACGTTGTCAACAGTGTTATAGCTACATGCAATTAAGATAAAGGATGTTATTGATGAAAATGATATATTAACTACACATTAGCCACAACAGTCAGGTCTACATTTCTACATTTTACTTTTTAAAAGTCCTACAGGCCAAGTTCAGAAGCAGTGATGCTCCCAGCTGTGAGACTTTCTGCTTCTGGAGTCTTTAAGGAAATCTGCTGATGTTGTTATAAAGTTATCATTTCTCCTGGTTGTGAAATGAACTTTGTCTGATGAAAATAGTCCTGGACTGTCATGTTTAATGTGATGGCCAATAATGACAACATTTACACGAGCAATAAATGTAGCCATAACACTGTTGACAAACCTCCTTGACACATGCCCTCCATCTGCACCTCTGAGTGATGGCTGAGATGAAGGGGGACGTGTGGGGGGGCTGAGGGAGCTGGAGCAGATCCTCCTCCAGGAGGTCACCGCTGCCACAGAGGATGATGAGGGCATCAGGAGCTGCTCTTCCTCACAGGGAAAAGAAGGAGAGAAGGCCTTTCCATCGGCCACCTCAGCCGGACCAGCAGATCCTGACATCACGAAGCCCCAGATTTCCTCTGATGGTCTCTGCAGCTCCCCAATAAATGTTGTCTATGAGGACATAAAAATAGTATAATAAATGACTGAGTTGATGATGGTTGAACAGGTGGATCAGCTGAAAGTACTCTCACTGTCCCAGTCTCTCTCAGTTCTGGTCCTCAGCACCCGCTGCCCTGCATAGCTTCCATGTTCCGACTTCAACAACCTGATTCAGATAAATGAACTTCCTCATCAAGTTCTTTGCAGTGTGTTAACGAGACATTCATGTGATTCAGGTGTGTGAAAGCAGGGTTGCCTAGAAGTTATGCAGGGCAGCGGGTCCTGAGGACTGGAACTGAGAAACACTGCACCATCCTATGTTGCTAAATAACGAGAAATGGGCAACAGCTGACAAAAACACTACATTTATGGCCTACATAACATTAATTCATACTAGATAAATAAATAATATAAATATGATACATTTCAATGTGGAAACCGCAGTCTGAAGTTGCCAAGACGGGTACTTACAGTTTTTCTCTGCGTGGCAGATGTGCATGGATAGGAGGCAGCCATCATGACCTTTCAGAGATACTGAAAGAAAGTTGTAATAAATGGGAAACTCGTCACATTCTAGACCTTGATCAACGTTGGTAAAATTAGCAGAAATAAAAAAGAAAACATTATAAACAGTGGTTAATCTGCTGTAGCTAAATACAAACAAGTATTATAAACATAAGTACTACCTCAGAAACCAGTAATAACTATATTAAATCTTAATTTAAAAACTTGAGTAAAGGAAATGAATTATGTCACTATTTCAAGTGACATATTCACTCACTGATTTAAATGTGCGGCGTTATCCGGCAGCTGGGAGGCAGAGCAGAAAGGAGGAAAAGCCAAACCGCGCGGACGTTAGCCTGATGCTAAAAGCGCTCTTTTGCTTTAGCCCGTCTACCCTTGTTAGCTTCGGGTTAGCTCAGTTAGCTTAGCTGCGGGAAGCGCTGAGTTTGATGGGTGTCAATCATTCATCCACCACGTTCACAGCTCCACCTCTTTGCCCATTCTGGATTTTCCGGGAGTGACGAAATGCGTCGCGGGGCCAAGATGGCGACGGTAGGACACGCCCAACTGGCCTCACTCTCGCCTATTCAGAAGTGACCAGAACATGCGTCCAGTATATTTACAGTCTATGATCAGGACCACAAAGGCTCATGGGAAAAGCAAATTCAACAGAAACGACCCTCTTATGCTTGTTATCCTATAAATTTGAGTTAAGTGTTTACTGCATTTGTAATGTTCACATTCAGAAGAAGTTGCTGAGAAAGTCAGTTAAGTTTGGATGTTAAAGTTGCACCATAAGTTTGAAGGACAGTTCAAGGAGATAAACTCATCATCATATGTAATGCTATTTGCTGTCCAGAACACAACAAACATAATTTATTTGAAAGTTGTGTTGCTGTTCTATCACAGACTCTGGATTTACTCAGTGCAAACTCTACTGTGTAAATTTGCACTAAAAACAAAAATTAATGCAGCAGTAGCGGTCTTTGGACAAGCCAATAGTGACTTCTCTCCCTGAAGAGTTGGCAACAGTAATATTAACAGTTTTTACTGTACGTCAAGTGACTTTCTTGTTATTATACATCTTAACGTCCTTTATTAAACATTAAAATGCCACAAAAAAATAAAAAATAAAAATTCACGTAAAAGCAATGTTATAAACTGTATTTATCATGGAAGTTTTTTTCTGTAATTTTACATGACTTTTCTGGTGCCCCAGCTGCCAGAATATTACAGTTTTTTTACGTTTAGTTTTTTTTTTTTTTACAGTGTGCTCTCAAAGCTACAGCAGATTACCACTGTTTATATTAATGTTTTTCTTAGTTTCTGCACATTTTACCAACGTTGATCAAGGTTTAGGATGTGACGAGTTTCCCTTTTATTACAACTTTATTCCAGTATCTCTGAAAGGTCATGATGGCTGCTTCTAATCCATCCACATCTGCCACGCAGAGCAAAAACTGTAAGTACCTGTCTTGGCAACTTCAGACTGCGGTTTCCACACCGAAATGTATCATATTTATTAGATTATTTATTTATCTAATATTAATTATTATTATGTAGGCCATAAATGTCGTGTTTTTGTCAGCTGTTGCCCATTGCTATTTAGTAACAAAGGATAGTGAGAGTACTTTCAGTTGATCCAGCTGTCTCATTTACTTAAAAGCAGATGATATTTTAGTCCTAAAGTGCGACCACTACGTGGCAGTCTGGAGCCCTGCAGCCTCTTTCTCACTAAGAACAAGGTGCAGGTTCTACAAATCACTGTTGTAGCCACAAATTCAACTTTCTCTGCTTGTTAGTACAACCACGAACCGCACAACGTGTTCCCAAACTGTGCAAATACATTTTTCTGGGGAAAATTGTTTAGAAATGTTATGAATACTCATGTTGAAATGTGTGACTAAACCGCTAGCCGAAACAATATCTTATCCTGTGAGTCAATGGCGAAGCGTTATTTCCAGTTTCTCACAGCAAGTTGATCGCATCGTTGTTTCTACATGTGCTAGCTCAGGAATAAGGTGGATAGACCCTTTTCACGTGTCGTTGCTGAACACGTGAGAGTCACGTCGGCGACATACGTGGGTGGCAAAAGATCGACACAGCAGGTTTACTGCTGCAGACTCGGCTGCTGCAGCAGCATTTTAACTTGATAAAAAATACTGGTACCTTCATGCTTTGTCTTTGTATGTGCCGATCAACATTCCAGGATGGGATTTAATTTTCCAGACCGCCTGCTGACCCTGATCGACAAGTTAAATGGGATGCTGCCATAAAACGTGATAAATTTAACTGGAAACCATGGGAGATCTGGGCTGCAGCAGCCGGTAGCAGTACTGTTGTCGGTTTCCTGTTAATTCTGTTTTTGGTGAGCTGGTCTAAGTTTGATTATATTTATCTACATGAAAATAACGACGATGCGGCTAAAATGCAGCAAACTGCAGTTTAAACGTTTTTGTGACCACACGCTTCACGTTTGTCAGTTGTTCAGAGACGAAGAGACATGTGATGGAGGATTATTCTGTCTTCCTTCAGGTAAACATGAGACACCTCATTGTCCCCAACTTATGTCCCATCCAGCTTTGTGTTTGTCTGCGATCCAGATAAAAGAAGGCAAAAGGAAGATCTGGAAACGTTTGCAAGAAGACAACAAGCTAACGGGAGTTTTCAGACCCGATTTTCAGATGTATGTGTGTTTTAAGACGCAAAAAGTTAAGCACGTCGGTAAACGCTAGCTGGCTAATGCTAGCATGCTGTGAAGTGCCGGTGTTGTGCCCCACCGGCGACAAACAAACGTGTGTTTTATTATAAAGTTCGGCCCTTCACCGCGGCGAATCGATCGCTGTGATCCACTTCTTCCTTAGTATCACTTCAGTCTAGAATGAAAACTTAAGTATGTTTTGGAGTTTATCCGATTTAAACAGTATAACAGAGCAGGAACGGCTGTCGTTAAAATGGCCCGGAAGAGGAAGTGGCCAAATACCGGCAAGTTCCGGGAAGCGTGATAATCCCCTATTACCAGATTCGTGAACTTAGATGCGCGTGTAGACGTGGTGAGCGCAGATGGAAAAAGGACCACTTACAGGTCTCTCTCCAGATCCTTAGAGAATCTCTGGCTGAATACCAGAGAGCTATTAAAGGCATATGTCACCTCTGGGTGAAATTTAGCCTCCTCCCGCATTCCCCTGAGTTGGACAAGTGAGCAGAAGCGTTTTCTAGCCGACCCAGTCATTCTCTGAATCTGGCAGCACTGACTTTAGCTAAGTTTAGCGTAGTTTCTGTAATCAGGTGGTTCAAACTAGCACCACTTGGCGGAAGTGAAGTAATTAACTCGATTTTTTTCCAATTCCGTTTCGTAATCTGCGCATTCTGATTCTGAGCACCATGGATAGTAGCAAAAGCAGTAGCATGCACAGCATCCGATGGCAACCCTGTTTATGGAAGTTGGGGGTGCTGCACATGCCTGCTGCTTTTGCTACTATCCGCGGTGCTTCGCTTGTGATTCACCTGTACTTCTGTGGCATATAGTTCCTCTATTGAATGCCACCTAGTCAGTCCTTTGATGTGAAATCGGCTTCTCGTTTGTACTCGATCAATCAGAATGTGCGGATCACTTTCAACTAGGGATGTTTAATGTTGGCTTTTTTTTTTTTTTACTGATATACGATATTGTCCAATACTTAAATTCAGATTTTTGATATTAACCAATGTCGATATATGCAGAGAACTGTGAGGTTTTACAGTATGTATCTCTCATATTTTGAGAAATACAACTATATTCTGCTCTGAGAGCAAAGATCCCAAAATAGCCTTAAAGGAGTGATGACATTGCAGTTAAAAACTAGTTTATGTTGTTGGCATTACTGTATATGTAAATACTCCAAAGAAAAAAACGGCATTTTTAGAGCGGAGTATTGTTTTGAAACGCCAGACCTCACTTCCTCAGTAATACAGTTGGGTCCGGTGATGATATGGAGCTTTACCCGGAGACCACGTTGACTTCATTTTGATTGGCTACACCTTATTTGGCTATGACCTTATTTGGAGAATCTAGGTCAAGCTGCGATCGGACTTTGCTAAAGGCTAACTGCTAGCAACATGGGCACTTCAGACAGTGTGAGCTACGTTTATCAGACAAGACAGCATTTAGAAAATAAATAAACTTACAGGTAATGACAAGGTTGTGGCCCCCTCCCTCAGTGTTGCTGCAGAAGTTTTCTTTTAAATCCATTTGTTTGAAAACCCAGACCTGTAGTGATGTGTCGTTCACGAACGATTCGTTCAATATGAACTAATCTTTTATATGACTCGGGAGTAATGAGTCCTCTCAGAGAGCGATTCGTTCATTTTCATGCACTGCGCTCTCTCGCCACACGGCAGCAGCTGTAAGCTCAGCCAGCCAGCAGGACGACAGGAAACAGAAATGATTAGTTCATGACTCAACCAACTGTGTCGGTCCACAGGTATCGTTCTTTTGTGACAGTCAGGCTGCTCAGGCTGTGTGGTGAGGAGGAGCAAGCACTTTAGTTCGTTCATAATCTTTCATACGGATCAGTACAGATCTTTCTTTCGTTCATTTGTCATGTGAGTGCTGCGCTACGGTTACGGGGCTGTGGAGAGGAGACCAACAAGGAATGATGTCTGATATCTTATGTTCATTCATTTGTCCGTTGTCCACATCTGACATATACATTAATCATGAAATCACAAATGATTAGTGGGCTTGTAGATTTTCATAGTGTGACTGTGTATCTGATGACGTAAAGTGTGATTGTTGATAAATGTTTTAAATTATATCAACACATTGATTGTGTTTTATTCTGCCATTTAAAAAATAAAATAATCAATAATAATAGTAATGATAATAATGATGATAATAATAATACATTTTGGACATAATAAATGTACCACGTAAACATCTCATTAAACTTTTATTACTTTTGTTTTAATTGTTATTGCTAATTGCCTACATTTGTTTTAAATTCACTCTTCCCCTTCTCCCAGCTGTCATGTTACAGCAGCAGCTCGGGCTGAACAGTTCTTTCTCGTTCTCCGTTCACAGCTCAGACCAGTACGTCCTTCTCGGTTATCGTTTATTGGTCTTCGTTCACGGATCAGACCAGTACGTCCTTCTCGGTTATCGTTCATTGGTCTTCGTTCACGGCTCAGGCTGTGTAACAACCAGTACGTCCTTCTCGGTTATCGTTCATTGGTCTTCGTTCACGGCTCAGGCTGTGTAACAACCAGTACGTCCTTCTCGGTTATCGTTCATTGGTCTTCGTTCACGGATCAGACCAGTACGTCCTTCTCGGTTATCGTTCATTGGTCTCCGTTCACGGCTCAGACCAGTACGTCCGTCTCGGTTATCGTTCATTGGTCTTCGTTCACGGATCAGACTGTGGGAGCAGTACACTGGCGGTGGCGGGTCGGACTCCTGAGTCCTTGTTCATTTGTCATGTGACAGCTGGCTGGTCACTGTCGCGCTGTTGTAAACAATAATATCAGGGAGGAAACAGAACACAAATGACTTTACTGAGGCGTGTGTTTACTTGATAGTGTGCTCTTATTGGAGCAATTAAATTACGTAGAATGATAGCCTGCTGTCTGATTCAACCGTTTCTGAGAGAGACAAAGCTGACAGACCATAAACAGGAACTTTGATTCTCACTCTGGACATTCACATGGCCTCATCAGTGCACAACAGATCATATTATACACCCAAAACCCCAGAAAAGTGAAATTTGATGTCATGGCACCTTTAACGCAGCCAGAGGAGTTCATTTTGGACATCTGGCTGCCAGATTTAGTTTCTGGCAACTTGGTAACTTTACCAACAACTTAAAACCAGACATATTATAAGCCGCTTCAAAGTAAGTCAGTCTGTAGCAGCAGCAGCTGCACCGTAGTCATATAACTCTAAAGAATGCTGGGGAATGAATTTCTTCCAGGATGACACTGGCCGTTTCTCAATAACAAGTCTGACAAGTACGCACTTGTGTTCTTGCCAGTATGGACTTGTCGGAAGTACAGACTTCCGAAGATGGAAGGACGCAAGTACGCCAACTTCACATTTGGAAGAGAAACGTACTTGATTACGTCAAAGACGTTACTGGAAAAAAAAAAAAGAAGCGTGAAACAACAAGACAGAAAATAATCTTATAGCTCAAAAGAAATATATCCATAAGAAACTACAAAATGGACCGAGCTGTGCTTGCGGTAGCTGTGGGCATGCTTTATTTTGAAGCTGAGGAGGAAGCGGCGAGGCTGAGGAGGGAGACACAGCAGCAAGCAGCAAGGATCCAAAGACAGCTTAACAGGAAGCGTCTCCGAGTGGCACATCTGTAACGTTGTCTGTGTGGGAAAACATACAATACAGTAACATTTACCTGTCTGTGAGGACTGTATTGAGTTTATACTACCCTTTTTTCTGTTCTGCACGGTTAGTCATATAGTAAGCTATATGCTTAAGAACTACAAATCAGAATAATCAGTCGAGCTTTAGATGGATTTAAACATAAGGAAACCTTTAATACAGTATACTTTATGAAAAATTTACACATTTTATGCACAAACAAATACAAATTCATTCATTCCTTCACTAGGGACAGTGCACATTATTATTATAAAATGTAAAAATAAAATGTAAAACAAAAACTAATTTTTAATTTCCCACCACTTTTTGCATCCAACAGGAACAAGCTTCAACACAGAGGTACTGCCATGTCAACGCCAGTGTGCCAGTCCTGGACATGTTTTTCTCCGGGGCTGACCTAAAGCCAAGTTTTAGACTTTCTAGGACCAGTGTAATTATGTTAGTCCAAATGTTGCCCCGGGATAAAGTTCATGGATGGACCCATGAGATTGAGGTCCTGGTCACCATCTTCTGGCTTGCCTGCAGGGCCTCCTACAGGGTCACTGCAGACACTTTTGCAATAGCAGCTGCCACTGTCTGCAGGATTGTCCACAATGTTGTGGATGAAATGATGACCATCCTCCACAGAGTGATTCACTTCCCCCGGGCTGAAGAGCTGGAGGAGGTCGGTGCAGAATTTGCTCGCCTTGCCGGTCATGAGGGGTTCCACCATGCTGTTGGAGCCATAGATGGATGCCATATCCGAATTCTTCCTCCTGCAGAGCCACAAAAGAAAAGCTACATCAACAGAAAGCTTTTCCCCTCCATCATCATGCAAGGTGTGTGTGACGCAAAGGGATCCTTCCTGGACATGTATATCCGCAACCCCGGTTCAGTACATGATGCCCTTGTCCTTTGACGATCGCCCATGTATAAGCAGAGCCTTTATCTACCACCTGTTTTTTTTCTTCTGGGAGACGGTGGATACCAGTGTTAATTTCGTTGACCAAAAATTTTCGTCATAGTCTTCGTCAACGACCTATTTTTCTCGACGAATTGGAACAGTACTTGGACCTCTACTGATGACGTTTCAAAAGTATGCAAGAACGCAAGTACGTATAATGAGAAACGGTCACAGACTTTACTGAACCACTGGTAATGGAACAAGATCTTGCGAGATTTCGCTACAGATCAATCAAATCTTGCGAGATTTCGTTTAAATCTCGGTCCAAAAAATGGATACCGATATTTTCTGATATCACATTTTAATGCCAATATCAATGGGCTGATAATATCAGACATCCCTAATGTAAAGAATTAAATATTCAAAGGAATAAAAGAAGTGTAAATAAAATATATTTCGAAATAGTATTTGAGTGCATTTTTAGTTGCTGAAAGCCAGGCGAAAAGTGTAAAATAAAACCATATCAAAGATTCACATCAGTACATAAGATCACATTCTGTGATGTCATAGCATACATTTGATCAAAAAGATTTATTTCTGAATCCAGCCTTCACTGAAGACAGAGCTCTCAGATCTCACATCAGTGTATTCACACAAACATAGCAACCACATTGTATTTATCTTTTACTGGTTATTGCCCGACTGAGTCAAACATATTTTAAAGTCGACATGTCGCTTTTTTCTTTGTGTAGAATTGGTACCATTGTATTGGAGATGGCGAAAAAATGCACTTTGTCATGTTTTGAAAAAATGTTACACTATTGAAGATGAAGAATATTACACCGTGCAACCAGATTCTCCCAATTATCTGCCCAATACTACAACAGAAGACTCCTGTGTTTAATATTGTGGAGCAGGAGAGAGATATGAATGGATGGCATGAGACTGGTACAGAGTAGATCATTTCAGACAAGAAACTTGCGGTCAAATATTGGAAAATTCTATCCAGCAAGATTGTGACGATCACACCATGGAAAGTTCGGACAAAAAAGACAGCATTTTTCAGAAGGAGAGAAACGGTGATGTACATTATGAAGATGTAAAAAATGTTATAGTGACAATTGTGTCCAAGATTCTACAGACTATACCAATGAAGTTTCAGCCAAACAAGACAGCCTTTTGAATCTGAAGGTGCCTTGGCCAAAAAACAGAAGAGGACGCAAGAAATATGGTTAAAAATGGGGTAATTTATGAGAAGGATACAGAACCCATCAGTCAAGATGGGCCTGTGGAGCAGGAGAGAGACATGAATGGACATGAAGATGTCATCATAGAACAAGGAGATTCTCCCACTTCTCTGAATAATACCACATCAACAGAACGCGTGACTGGCCAAACTGGTAACACTGGGGAACAGGATGCAAACATTGATGGACATGAAGAAACTGCTGCTTTCACAGACACTCATGTCCAAGATTCAACTGATGACACCGATGACGCTTCAGTCACACAAGACGGCCTTTTGGAAACAGCCAACATAACCGGAGGTACTGATGAAGAGATAAGGCAAGATATTGGTCATGAAATAACCAGTGAAAGCCCAGTTGATCTTTCTGACAGCGGTGTTGCTCTTTTCAGACCAAGGATCCCATCCGGACAAGATACCTTTGATGAAGATGTGATGGATGATGAAACACAATATAAAGAGGAGGACCTAGACGAGCTTTCCATTGAAGATGTCCTCTTAGGATCAAGCAGGTTTTCTAATGCATTTAACAACAGCTTACTAAACTCTTTTCTGCAGTCCCTTCTGTGCATCTTACACTTGGCAGAGGAGGACCAACTCGTCCAGTTTTGGAAAGCTTTATCAGCAACACCAACATTGAGAAGGATCATTATATCAGCCTTTTATAAATCAGGTAAATGCTTCTCTCCAGCTGAAATCTTCCCAGTTGTGAGAGAAATATGTGCTTACATACCATCAGCCTGCTTTGAAAAGCAGAACAACGTGGCTGATTTATTAAAGTATGCCATGCTTTGGCTGAACGGATTAGAGATGATATCAACATCGCTGGATGTTACAGTTTCAACAACATGTGACAACTGTCGGTCTAGAAAAAGCAAGACGAGACATCTGGGTGATTTCTGCACCCTAAGAACTCCAAGTCATGTAGATACTGTAGAAAATCTTACCAACGAATTAGAGAGTAGAATCCACTGTGGGGAAAGATGTGAGACATGTAATTCCACATTAAGAAGAACTTTCTTTTTTAGTTCTCCTGATGTCTTAGTTCTGTATTTACCTCGGCCAGCTGAAGAGACAACATGTAGACCTCTTGTGATTCCAGAGGAATAGCTCATCCTTAAGTGTAACCACACAATTACAAACTCAGGTCAGTCATCTGCCACAACGCCTCACATCTCCAACAATTTTGTATGTATACGTATTATCGTGGAACATATCTCAGATATGAGGATCTGACTGTGACTGCGGCAGATACAGAATATAGGGATGAGCCGGATCCTCGTTTCAAACGAGTATCCGGTACGGATAGAGCATTTTTGACGAGTACGAGCATGATACAAGTAAAACTCGTCAATATCCGTGCTCGTGCTGAAGGAGAATCCTCATTTGATAACTGTCTTCCCGCTTTGCGATTGACCAGTCACACACAGCGCCCGCCCCTCCCCACACAGACCAGACCGTTAGACACACATCTCTGCAGCAAGTTGTGCTTCAGCTTCACTCGCGCACACACAGCGACAGTGACTGATCTCTGCTAAGTGTGACTCTTGATCACGTTGCTCTTTCGTACTCCTTAATTTCTCTTCAGCTCGCCTCTATTTCGGTACTTTTTGCGTTATTTATAGTTACTTGGTGAACTTTTTCACAACGTACTCTGTGCATTCGACAAGACGGAGCTGAAACCGCTTGTGTTACGTTGGTCACCGCCTCCACTCTGGTCGGGTTTTTTTTTTTTTTTTTTTAAACCGGCTGCGCTCGCGCTCTCTCTCTCTCTTTTTCTTTCTCTCATACAATGAGTGATACAGAGGGTACTTCAGCTTCAGCTGACACTGAACCAGGCAATATGACTCACAATAGCAGTCGTGCAAGCCCCCACCTTTCCCCCACTGAGAACAATATTGCTTCTGGTGCTGGAGGTCCTCCTCCACCAAAAACCAAAAGGATCTCTGCAGTCTGGGACTCTTTCACTGTTTGTGAAAATGATCCCTCCAAAGCCATGTGTAAGCTTTGCAAGTCCAAAATAAGTAGAGGTAGAGATCCAAAGCATTACAATACAACATCCCTTCATAACCATCTGTTATATGTCCATCACATGAAAAAGCCTGCTGTATCAGCCACCTCCTCCACCTCTCCTGGCAGCCTTCCTTCTCAGGACACTAGTGTTCAGCTGGGTACTGCTAAGGGCTTATCTTCCTCCTCTTCACCAATACTCACTGCATTTGCAGCAAAGCAGCCATTCTCCGCAAATCATCCTCGGTCAAAAAAAATCACGGAGATGATTGGTAAAATGATCTGCACTGATCTTGAGCCGTTCTCTGTGGTGGAGCGAAGAGGTTTCAAGTCTCTTGTTGCCTTTTTAGAGCCCAAGTATAAGATCCCATCAAGGCAGCATTTCAGTAGAACTGTAGTGCCTGAGCTGTATGAAGCAATGAGAGGGGAGCTGGTCCAGTCACTCAAGGCAGCTGATGGAGGTGTCATCAACCTCACTACTGATCTCTGGACCAGCAACCACAATGCCCATGCATACCTCTGTATAACTGGGCACTGGTGTGAACGTGTGGGGGAATCATCAATGCAGAGGAAAGCAGGGCTGCTAAATGTTGGTGTGCTGGACACTGAGCACACAGCAAACAACATTCTGTGCTGCCTGAAAGAAAAGATGAGAGAGTGGGAAGAGTCTGTTGGACAGCCTGTTAGAGTGAAGTTTGTTGTGTCAGATAATGCAGCCAACATGGTGAAGGCTTTAAATGAATTTGGCCACATCCGTTGCATATCCCATACACTTCACTTGGTGGTAATGAAGGCGCTGGAGCAGGACAGGATCGTGACATCTCTTCTGTCCAAAGCCAGGAGCATCTCTGGCTATATTCATCGCTCAAGCAAAGCCAACAACAGACTACATGAGCTGCAAACACAGTTAAACCTTCCCCAGCACACTCTCATAACAGACATAAAAACAAGGTGGAACTATACGTTCTACATGCTCCAGCGGCTGGTGGAGCAGCGCAGGGCTGTGCAGATAATGACACAGGAATCTAACATGGGTAGAGCTCCAACAGTCATCTACCCAAATGAGTGGAGGTTGGCATCAGACATGCTGAGTGTTCTGAGTCCTTTTGAGGAGGTCACAAGGGCGCTCTCAAAACACAGCGCCTCCATCTCTGAGGTCATCCCCCTACTGCATGGCTTGGGCTCCATCATCAGATCACTGCATTTGGGGTGTCCTGCAGCTGGTGAAGAATCTGAGGATGACTCTGATCATGTCATGGCTGATGATGATGATCAGGATGCCACAGAGAGGCAGGCTCAGAATGGTGCAGCTGAGTCCAGGGAAAAGTTAGGAGCAGCAGCAAGGAAACTCGCAGCCAATCTGAGCAAAGAACTACAATGGCGTTTTGAACCCATCTTTGCAAACGCCACATTTCTGGTCGCCACTCTCCTTGACCCCAGATATAAGGCCAGCTGTTTCCCAAACAGTGTTGATGTGGATACTCTGAAGAGGACATTACTCCATAGAATGGACCTCTGTGACCCTGTAGCTGCACCTGCAAGAAACACAGTGGAGACACCTGCAACCAGCAGCACTTCAGTCATGTCTTTTCTGCAGAAAAAGAAATTAGCTACTCCAATGAAGACACATTTGCCATCAGGCGATGTGGAGGCTTACCTGGCAGATGGAGACATCAGCCTTACTGATGACCCAGTAAAATACTGGTCGGGCAAGTTCCAGTGCTGGCCCAATTTGACACGCTTTGCACTGCAGCATCTCAGTTGCCCACCCACCAGTGTCCAGTCTGAGCGTGTTTTTAGCACGGCTGGAAATGTGGTCAGTCCACAGCGAGCAAACCTAGACCCTAGCCATGTGGAACAACTAGTCTTCATTAAAGTAAATGAAGATCTGAAAAACAGCATAGGGCTATTTGGTCAGTAGAAAAACTTCTCTCTCCCTCTCACACAATCACACACATGCACACCCAAACACACACACCTTAATCAACATTGTTTAACTTTGGGGAAAAAAAGCCAAGAATGTTGTGTAATAAAAATAAATAATTGAAAATCACAGTTTGATCATAAAAATAATAATAAAAAATAATGTTGTGCTGAGTATGACAACTTGTTAATGCATACTTTGTAGTTCATAATTTCCAACTGCATACGTTGTGTTCATTCATGCACTTAGATAAAAATACTCATGTTCTGAGTTAAAAAAAAAAAATCTGTAAATAGTTCCTTTATGATTTTGCGATCAGAAATATTGAACCTCAATTCTGAGGCTGTTCTGTAAATAGTTCCTTTATGGTTTAGCGATCAGAAGTATTGAAATGTGGGGCGGTGATTAGCTCAGTTGGTTGAGCAGCCGCCCCATGAACAGAGGCTGCAGTTCCTCAGCACAGTCGGCCCCAGTTCGATACCCAGTCCAGGTCCCTTTGCTGCATGTCACTCCCCACTCTCTCTGCCCCTTTCCTGTCACTATACACTGTCACATAAAGGCCACTAGTGCCCAAAAAACCCCTTAAAAAAAAAAAGAAATATTGAAACTCAAATCTGAGGCTGTTCTGTAAATAGTTCCTTTATTTTGCGATCAGAAATATTGAAACTTAATTCTGAGGCTGTTCTGTAAATAGTTCCTTTATTTTGCGATCAGAAATATTGAAACTTAATTCTGAGGCTGTTCTGTAAATAGTTCCTTTATTTTGCGATCAGAAATATTGAAACTCAATTCTGAGGCTGTTCTGTAAATAGTTCCTTTATGATTTTGCGATCAGAAATATTAAAAACTCAATTCTGAGGCTGTTCTGTAAATAGTTCCTTTATGATTTTGCGATCAGAAATATTAAAAACTTAATTCTGAGGCTGTTCTGTAAATAGTTCCTTTATGATTTTGCGATCAGAAATATTAAAAACTTAATTCTGAGGCTGTTCTGTAAATAGTTCCTTTATGATTTTGCGATCAGAAATATTAAAAACTTAATTCTGAGGCTGTTCTGTAAATAGTTCCTTTATGATTTTGCGATCAGAAATATTGAAACTTAATTCTGAGGCTGTTCTGTAAATAATTCCTTTATTTTGCGATCAGAAATATTGAAACTTAATTCTGAGGCTGTTCTGTAAATAGTTCCTTTATTTTGCGATCAGAAATATTGAAACTCAATTCTGAGGCTGTTCTGTAAATAGTTCCTTTATGATTTTGCGGTCAGAAATATTAAAAACTTAATTCTGAGGCTGTTCTGTAAATAGTTCCTTTATGATTTTGCGATCAGAAATATTAAAAACTCAATTCTGAGGCTGTTCTGTAAATAGTTCCTTTATGATTTTGCGATCAGAAATATTAAAAACTCAATTCTGAGGCTGTTCTGTAAATAGTTCCTTTATGATTTTGCGATCAGAAATATTAAAAACTTAATTCTGAGGCTGTTCTGTAAATAGTTCCTTTATGATTTTGCGATCAGAAATATTAAAAACTTAATTCTGAGGCTGTTCTGTAAATAGTTCCTTTATGATTTTGCGATCAGAAATATTGAAACTTAATTCTGAGGCTGTTCTGTAAATAGTTCCTTTATTTTGCGATCAGAAATATTGAAACTTAATTCTGAGGCTGTTCTGTAAATAGTTCCTTTATGATTTTGCGATCAGAAATATTGAAACTTAATTCTGAGGCTGTTCTGTAAATAGTTCCTTTATGATTTTGCGATCAGAAATATTGAAACTTAATTCTGAGGCTGTTCTGTAAATAGTTCCTTTATTTTGCGATCAGAAATATTGAAACTTAATTCTGAGGCTGTTCTGTAAATAGTTCCTTTATGATTTTGCGATCAGAAATATTGAAACTTAATTCTGAGGCTGTTCTGTAAATAGTTCCTTTATTTTTGCGATCAGAAATATTGAAACTTAATTCTGAGGCTGTTCTGTAAATAGTTCCTTTATTTTGCGATCAGAAATATTGAAACTTAATTCTGAGGCTGTTCTGTAAATAGTTCCTTTATTTTGCGATCAGAAATATTGAAACTCAATTCTGAGGCTGTTCTGTAAATAGTTCCTTTATGATTTTGCGATCAGAAATATTAAAAACTTAATTCTGAGGCTGTTCTGTAAATAGTTCCTTTATTTTGCGATCAGAAATATTGAAACTCAATTCTGAGGCTGTTCTGTAAATAGTTCCTTTATGATTTTGCGATCAGAAATATTAAAAACTCAATTCTGAGGCTGTTCTCTAAATAGTTTTTAAATAAACAATAAATAAAGAAACCTCTCAATCCATATCAATTTCAGACTTTAATTTAAAAAAAAAAGAAAAAAAAAGGCTTTAAAAAATGCTTATATCGAAGCCCCGCCCACTTCCGGTTTAGGCCCCGCCCACTCCGAGTACAGATACAGATACAGATAATTTTGATGGTTGAACAGATACAGATACAGATACAGATAGTGATGTACTCGCTCATCCCTAACAGAATACACAGAAGTTATATACAATAGAGCAGGAGTGCCCAACCAGTGGATCGCGATCTACTGGTAGACCGCGGAGTGATACCTCGTCGACCGCAAGGGGTGTAGGGGGAAAATAACTGAAAATATAATAATAATTATAATAATAATAAAGTTGGTGTTTTTGGATGTCTGTGCGTGGGGGTGTATGCTATATTTGCATTAGATGTAATTTACAACGTGTTGAGTCACGCCCGCAAAAACGTATTGTAAAACAAAAAAAAGGAAAGAGGGAAAAAAGTAAGTCAGCTTTAACCTGCCTGCGGTAGCGTGTCATGAGTGACAGGAAGTTGACGTCTGTCAATAGTAGCTAGCTTGCAATCAGAACGGTTACCACTCCAAAACGTAAGCATGGCTGAGGCAAAACGAGCCAAGACCTACCATTTTCACCCTGAATGGGAGGAGGATTTTTTTTTTTGTTTATTCTCATTCAAAGCCTGTTTGTTTGATCTGTAATGCAACGGTGGCGCTGGCAAAGAAAGGGAATCTGAAGCAAGCTACAGCTGATGTCAAACAGGCTGAAGCGTGGTAACCTGAGCAACTTCCCTCACATGCAAGCAGAGCTACAACGCCAAGGTAAAGCTGACACAAAGCTTTACAGTGCACATTATGAGGAGCATGTTAAGAGCATCTTGTCAGAGTTTGAGAGACGTTTTACTGACTTTGTATCCATTGAGCCTGTAGCCAGCTATATGTGTTACCCATTTGCTGCAACTGTTGATGTTGGTGACATTGCCACCAGAGTGAAATCACTTTTTGACTTGGAAAGTTGCACCCTTGAGGATGAGATTCTGACACTGCAAAATGACATTGAGCTCAAAGCAAGATCAACATCCACTCAACCTGGAGAGCATGTAGTGTTCTGGAAACTACTACTGGAGGAGAAGTATCCAAATCTGAGAAGATGTGCCTTGAACCTGACCGCTCTTTTTGGATCAACCCATTTGTGCGAGTCTGCTTTCTCGCATATGAAAATGATCAAATCCAAATACAGATCAACAATGACTGATGACCACCTAGCAGCCTGCCTACGCCTTGCAACCAGCTCCTACACTCCTGACTATGAGAAGCTAGCCTCCTCCTCCCAGTGCCAGGTCTCCCACTAAGGTAGGAATGGATCTCCTTTTTGCAAACTCTGAGATCTATCTGTTCTGTATCTGGGTTATTTTTCTGTTTGGTTAAGGTCAGTTATGGCTATTGCTTATCATGCAGATTGTTGTGTGTTTGTGTATGAGAGAGAGAGACGGGGAAGGTTTGTGATATGATGCCTAGTGGGTTATGTGACAAGAAGTGTTGTGAGGTTAGTTACTGCAGGCCGGAAACAATGTGTGTGGGTTGCGATGTTGACACTTGACTGGAAGATCTCAGGAGGTTGGCTACCTGAGAAGTAGATCGAGAGTCAAAAAGGTTGGGCACCCCTGCAATAGAGACATTAGAACAAATGGGACGATTTACATATATGAAAGGGATATGAGACCCATCAACCCAGATGAACCCTTGGAGCAGGAGAGAGACATGAATGGACATGAAGATGTCATCATAGAACAAGGAGATTCTCCCACTTCTCTGAATAATACCACATCAACAGAAGGCGTGACTGGCACTGGTAACACTGGGGAATAGGATACAAACATTGATGGACATGAAGAAACTGTTGCTTTCACAGACACTCATGTCCAAGATTCAACTGATGACACCGATGACACTTAAGTCACACAAGACGGCCTTTTGGAAGCAGCTAACCTAACCGGAGGTACTGATGAAGAAATAGGGCAAGATATTGGTCATGAAATAACCAGTAAAAGCCCAGTTGATCTTTTGGACATCCAAGATTCTACTGATGACACAGTTGAAGCATCAGTCACAGATGCCATGATGGCTTTTTTGACAGCAGCCATCATTATAGGAACCAACATTACTTTGCTTGTATGTACTTACTGGTTTTTCATGTAGTCCCATTATGTACTAATAGTTAACAGAATGGTGGACTTGCAAGAGGATTTCACTCGATAAGATGGGGAAAAAAAGCTTTGCTTTCAAAGTAAAAGAGGACAAGTTTATTTTAGTAAAGACCAAATCCATTGAGCCAGTATGAAAATGAAAGGTCACAAAAAGGTTGGATATGTAATACGGACAGAACAGCGACATCATATGTTTCTAGGTTGTAGTTGCAACGGCAGAAAAATAACTCCAGCCGTTGGGTTGCCAAAGGAGTTTTAAAACTGATGGCTAACGTTTGCCTCTAGAGCAAGCTTAGCCTGCCAATCCAGAAGAAAAGTAGCCAATTCTGCGTTTTGATGCTGTGAAAAATGTAGGCCCACTTAGTTTAGGCTTCACCTAAATTTACTCCAGATTTTGCTCATGTGGAGATTTTGGAATGGAGATCTCCCCGGAGGACTGGCGTTCAATATGTGTCAAAGCTCACACTCAAACAGTCAACTCAAGGTTAAAACTTTTGCAGTATAAATGGACAATGCGAACATATGTCACTCCAGTTAAACTAAATAAATATGATAGTAATATCCCAGATTGTTGTACAAAGTGTGTGACAGAGAAAGGAACATTTCATTGTATGTGGCAATGCAGTAGGGTCAAGGCTTTTTGGGAAGAAGCTAAGAAAACAATTGAAAACGTTATTTTAAAAGATGTTGTAAAGGATCCTGTATTTTTCATTTTAGGTTTGTACCCAAAGGGACACAAGTACACACAAAGTTACTGAATTATAATTGACATGTGTCTTCTGCATGCTAAAAAATCAATTGCGCTTTTTTGGAAAAAGACAACAACACCAAGTGTAACATTCTGGGTTAGCTAGTAACCTTCCCTTTGGAAAAAAATTACGTATATGGCAAGATTTATTAGAGAAAGTGTGGGGGCCGTTCATTGGAGTTGTGAGAAAAATGCTACTAGAGGTTGAGGAAACTTGAGTACTAATAAATGTAAACCTTTTGTTTTTAATTAAGGAGACTTCCAGTAGAAGTTAAGGCTGAGTCTGTCTGAGAGCATTTGGTCTGTTTTTATTTTTTGTGTGTTTTATTTTTGTTGTGGTTGTTTTGGTTGCCTGCTGTCTATACATTCTGGAATTTTTTGTAACCTGTGTCTTTGTGCAGACTTGAAATACTGGAACACACATGTATACAAATGTATAGAACTGCACCTAATGTATGTTTAAAATATGTAAAAGGACAATAAACATAGTGTTCACCGAAAAAAACATTGGAAAAATTTCAACGAAAAACTGACCAATTAAAACTAAAGATTAAACTAATGACTAGTGTACACACACACATGTATTTGTATATTTTTACATATCTGTACACTGTTGTTAAACATGAAAATACCCCCCACAAAAAAAAATCAAAACAGCATTCAAAGAGGACTTTAAAATAAACATAAAACTAAATAAAAACAAAACTCCATATGTATACATATATAAGGATAAAGAGACAGTTTACAGTATGATAAAAACTCCAAATACTAATTAGTTACAACATCCCTTTATGAGCTTGGTGAGCAAATAGTTTGAAAAAGAGCTGAGCTAACCTAAAAGGTAAAGTTTATGATCATTTGTGCAATGAAAGGAATTCTTAAGTTGAGAAAACTTCATCTACTGAGTTACACAAATAAATGTGCACAGTGCAACTAAAAAATGATGTTGCTACTTTTAAGCTGCTACCACACAACACACATGCACAGTTCTTCACGTCAAATCAAATCAAACTTTATTTGTATAGCATTTTTCATGCACAGTAGCACAGAACTTTTTAATTGAGTCATTGACCACATGATGTCAGGAGTCTGTGAGTGGATCCCTGGGGTGCCCCTTACATCCTCAAAGATCTCGCTGATGACACCACCCTGTTCAGCAAGACTGCTCACCAGCTTCGTGAAGCTCTCTGGAGCCGTTTCTCAATAGCAAGTACGCCAAGTTCGGACTTACGTACTTGTCAGTTCGGACTTAGTAAGTTCGAACTGGGGAGTACAGTCTCTCAAGGACGGGAGGACGGTTATTCTGTAATTGGGACGGCGAGAAAACTTGATGACGTCACTAACTCAGCCCGTCCTGACCTACACACTTCCTGTTATATGTATGTATATTTGTGTATGTATATTTTTTAAATAAAACAAACAATGGTATAAAACACATCCCTCAATTTTTATTTAAAAAAATATATATTTATATTTATTTTCCTGTTTTTTTGGCGGGCTTGTGGAAGGTTGTTGTCGAGTAAAGTTAGTCGAGTTTTCAGATTGAGTCGTAGGAGATCGTCAAAAAAAATATTCAGCTGGATATAGCTAATCAAAAATGGATCAAGTCGTGACAGCTATCACCATCGGATCGCTCTACAAGGCAGCGGAAGATGAGGCTGCCGAACTGAGGAGACGGATCCGTGTGAGACGAATCAGGATGCAGAGGAGGCGGGCCATATTGGCATGTCTCTCTGGCACTGTACGAACCCCTGCATTAAACATTTTATTTAGAGATGTCGATTTATATTTTCTCAGCTGTAGTTTGTAGTGATGTTTAAATGTATTCAGTTATATTGAGTGATGTCTCTAATATTAGTCTATTCTCATTCATATAGGCTGGACAGACAGCTCTAAAAAAACATAAAAAATACATTTATACATCACATTTAAAAAAACTTGCTGTTACTATAACCTTACAGGGATTGGAACTGTAGAGCTGTTATATAACACTACACTAATAACATTAACATGGTTTAGCCCACTGTTTCTAAAACTTTTATTAGGGACCATTACAACCTGTCATGACAAACCAAAGCTACAATATGCCTTTTCAGTAAATCTCAGGAAGAGTTCATTTGTAAATGGTTACACATAGGTTGTACCTATGGTTACACAGGTTAATATATTTTAACCATTTTAATGCCATTTCTGCATTATCTCATATAAATTGGAAACAAAATGCATAAAGGCCATGTAATTGTTTTTATTCCTCTAATCAGTAAAATAGTAGACATTTTTAAATGTAAAAATGTACAGTTAATATCAATCTTAGAAAAAAATTTGGCAACCTCAATAAAATTTCCTTTGATCCATCTGGGGGGTTGATACTCTTATGGAATGACTGGTTTACCCTGTAGTTTATATACATACCTCTTGATTTTCTTGGTACTTTATATTAATCCAGTGGTCATCAGAGGGCACTGGACTCATAAATGTTGTATGAGGTAAATAATGACAAGTTCATTGATACAATATGTGGCAACTATTAAATTAAACTTTACTCTTTTTTATTAGTTGCTTTGTTTAATTAGTTCGTTTCGGACTCGTGCCCTTTGTCTGACAAAATATATGTACATTTTGTCAGACAAAGGGGAAGAGCCCGAAACGTCACAGATTAAATTCATCTCAGGGAGCAACCTGGTGTGCGGATCTCTATTTTAGTTTAACAATCCATATCAGACATTTGAAATTTAAAGAATTTAATAAATATTAAATAGTAAAACCACAAATATAACAACAGGTAACAAAAAATTGTAAAAAAGATTGCATGCACGCATATATATATATATATATATATATATATACACACACACACACAAATATACACACACACACACATATATATAAATAAATATATATATATATATATCTCAATTCTTTTTTAACAGGACCAAGGCCCCTTGCAGAGGTACGCACAAATTAACAATGATGTGCCTATCCTGAGGATCTTTTTCTCTGGAGGAGATCTGAAACCAGCCTTCAGGCTATCCAGGAACAGCATCGCCATGCTGCTCCAGATACTGCCCCGGGAAAAAGGCCATGGATGGAGTCATGAAGTTGAGGTGCTGGTCACGCTCTACTGGCTTGCCTGTGGATCGTCCTACAAGGTAACGGCAGACATCTTTGCCATGCCACTCGCCACAGTGTGCAGGGTAGTGCACACCGTTGTGGAGGAAATGATGACCGTCCTCCACACAGTCATTCATTTTCCCAGAGGAGACCAGATGGAGGAGGTGGGGGCTGGCTTTGCAGACCTTGCTGGCCATGGTGCCTTTCGGTCTGCTGCAGGGGCCATTGATGGTTGCCATATTAGGATTCTTCCTCCTGCAGAGCCACAGAGGAGAAGTTATGTCAACGGGAAGCTTTTCCCCTCCGTCATCCTGCAGGGCATTTGTGATGCCAGAGGAAGATTCGTTGACGTCTATATTGGCCAACCAGGATCAGTGCATGATGCACTTGTCCTCAGAAGATCCCCGATGTACCGCGAGGCCCTGTATCCACCAGCTGGGTACTTCCTGTTGGGAGATGGAGGATACCCGTGCCTGCAGCGTCCTGTTGCAATCATGACACCATATCGCCAGCCTGTAGCAAGTAAGAAAAACTCTCACTCACACAGTTCTTACTTGAGTGACTTTCAAATACAACAATAAATGATCTATCTGAAATCTAATTAACAGGCCAAGTTGAAGCCAGATTCAACAGGCACCACGCAAGGGCACGGAACATAATTGAACGCACCTTTGGGATCTTAAAAACACGGTGGCGCTCAATTTTCTTGAGGGCCCTTGAGATCCGGCCCAGATTTGTCCCAAAGGTGGTTGGTGCATGCTGCATTCTGCACAACATCTGCGTGGCAGTGGGTGACATCTTGGAAGAGGAGGAGGAGGAAGGCCCGGGTCCAGATGATCAGGATGACCCAGGAAACGAGGCTGACGAGAGGGACCTGTCAGGGAACGGTATCCGAAGAAGGCTGGCTGCCCAGCTCTCTGCTCCAGATGAGCTGCCTGCATGTCTGGGTGAACATGACTACATCTAGACAGGAACCGTCTTCAGATGTAGTCGTGTTCACTAAAAACACAATTCACATGTTGTATATACTGTATAGATTAGATACATAAGATAGATTAGATAAATGTGTGTGATTATATGAATGTGCTGAAAGTTCTGGCTATTTTTAACTTAATCTGCATGACTGTAAATAATTGTAAATATTTTGTTTATTAATTTGTTGCAGTTTTCTTAATCTGATTCTGGCTCATTTATATTTAATCAGCATGACTGTAAATAATTGTATATCATTGTAAAAATATATTTTTCTTTTGTAAATATAGACAATACACCATTGCTTTCAAAAATGAATTTCCTGGATTGAATACAGCAAGTGTATGTGTATTTCATACATCTATTTAGCTATTTCTATATTTCTTGGCGGCACCTTGTGCAACCATGGTTGTAAGTGTGCTATATAAATAACCTTGAATTTGAACTTGAACAAAATAATTTTAATAAAAAACTCAAAACTTATTAACGAGATTTTCAAACAAAGACAGGTAACGCTCTGCCCTCGCCGTTGCTGCCCTCTCTCTTTCCTCCTCTCTGGTCAGCGCCTGCCTTTCCCTCTCTTCTTCTCTATCCCTTTGCCCGTGGGTGGATCTCTTAGCTCCTGAAAATAGGTCATTAAATATATTGTAAAACTGACTGCCCTAGCAAACTACAGCTAAGTCTCTGACAAGCCCCTTAGTTTAATACCAAGCAGAAGAACAGACATATCACCTTGTATTTGTCTTTGAGGTTATTCCACTTCTTTTTGGCTTGTTTGGCCGTTATGGCCATGCCTGAAGTGGTCACAAAATCCCTGGGAAAAACAAATACAGGAATAAATGAGGTGACACACTTCTTCAATAAAATCTTAAACAGTAAAAATCTGACCTTAATCCTCACCCAGCCATACAAGCAATGATCAGCACTCAAAATCAATACTCACTCCCATCCAGACTTCGCGGAGTTCCTCCTCCCCGTGAAAAGGGCCTCGTTGGCTGCCCTCCACCCAATTAAGGCCCGGGTTTCCTCGGTTGTCCCTCAATTGAAATATTGCCAATATTAGTTTGAATGCACAATGACAGCAAGTATAGAAGGCTTATGCAGCATGTAAATTGACTACACAACATACATTTGTTCGACAGCACAAAGATAATACTCTGGTAAAAAATATTAAAAATGTATTACCCTTAATTTTACCACAAGCCAAAGCAATTTGCGCAGTAATTCTTTCTACTTTCTTAATCGCTGGTAGCGCTTAATAAAGTCCGCAAACCCATCTCTGGATGAACAATCAAAACAACAACGATCAGAGAGCGATGGGCTGCCATGTACCAGCGCCCGGGAAGCGAATGGTGCTTGCTCAGGGTGTTTAGCCTGGGTGCCACACCGGGCACAAATAATGCATTAGTTTCCCAGAACACACAGATATCGGTGTTTTATTTTTATTTTTTTTATTTTTTTATTTTTATATTTATTTTTTATTTTCAATGCTTTAGCGGGGTAACATGAATGCTAACCAATCAGTCCTCTTGCTAGCTGGCAAGCTATGCTATCCCGTTAGTAGGTTGGCACATCTCCGAAAACTTCGAAACAAATTTTAAACAATCCGCTATCATCATTAACCAGCCACAGATTTATAGTTTTAACGTTCACTTTTTCACATAAAATCAATCTTAAATTGTATTTCGTGATACTAAAACATTCGTATTTCGACACTCAATTTACAGTTGTGGGTTCTCTCCTCTGCCATTGTTGATACGAAATGCATTCTGGGATAGGAGGCCGCCCAAAGTCCACACAAGTCACCACCGGATGCATCCTCGATAAAAAAGGGCGGGGCAAGAACACATCCGGGTATTTGAGTGTACTTGGCGAGATGCGGACTTTTAATTGGAACAGTACTTGGACTGTCATTGATGACGTTTCTCAAGAACACAAGAACGGAGAAGAACGCATATTGAGAAACGGCCTATGTGTTTGAGGAGGAGTCATAAAAGTTAGGTGTGAAGGTAAGCTGGCCAAAAACCGAGTTAATGCAGTTTTTTTTTTTTGACTATGCAACTCATAGTCAAAAAAAAAAAGTTTCTCAAACGCAAAGAGGGTTTAAAGTACGGATGGGACTTTTTTGTCGACAAAACGACCGACATTTGTCACATGCTCTCCTCGACAAAAAAAAAAAAAAAAAAACGGTGTTGACATGTCGAGGGGCGGGACTTGAGGGATTTCCAAATAGCATTTTTTGGCTTTTAAGTCATTACATTTGCTATTCAAATGCACATCATTAAAGGGACGAGAGGCAAGATTAAGAAATGAAACTCACGAGATATTTCCAAGCTTTTACCAGCTTGTTGATGCTACTTGTTTATTCGATTTACAAAGTGGAACAGAGTTGTGACATTGGATTCAGCTTTAGATGGATTTCTGAGCAACGTCACAGATAGGATGCGTGCGCAACCAGGGGGCAAGAAAACACAGGAAAAGCATTATTGAACTATGAGAAGACGTGTGTTTTATGTACAAGACTCGACTTTTAAAGCAGATGAGGTCAAGATATGACGTGAAAGTGTCGGGGAAATATAATGTTTGAGTCCTGGTATTTGTTCGGTTGCAAAAATCAAAACGTTAATGCATGTAAACAGTTGAAAATGGTGATAATAGGACTGTAGGCGTGACTGATCTTCACAAAACCCTCTCAGATAACTTATTCATGTTCAGACTACATGATTTATTTAGTCTTTCACCACGGTCATCATGTCAGATTAAACCACCGCTGTGGCAGAAATTATTCCCGTGTTCTAGTCGGGAGACTGGTACTAACCAGCATCACCGCCGCGATCGGCTGCATCACAACACTGTAGCTGTGTGTGACAGCCGTCCTCTGCTCAGACAGGAAAATAAAAAGAAGAAAAAACTGATTGTGGAGCCGTTTACAAACATTCACGCTGCATAACAACACATCCCGGAGATTTAATGCGAAGTACGGGGGTCGTAAATCAGATGGCGTTTGAGTTTATACTGTTAGCTTGCTAGCAGTTAGCTAGTCTGTCTACTGTCCACCACGATCTCATACACAATAAAGCAGAACGTTACACAAGCAGCGAAACTTACCGACAGCAATGCGTGTTCGTCCCTAACAGCTGGAATCAGCTCCTTTCCAAACGTAGTGATGATGTCGTCTTTGCCTGGTTTAATCCCAAACTAGTGAAAGTTGCTCCTGTATGGAGAAGGTGAGGACGACACGGAGCTGAACTGAACCTGCTGCAGGCTGCAGATTGTTGTGGCCTCTTTTGGTTTTTACAAGGAGTCTAAACGAAAGTTTAAGCCGCTTTCTAACTCAGGTTTTTCAGGCAAATTTCAAATGAGGTCCAACACGAATAATATCCATGTTTTAACAAGAAAAATGCCGTTTCCGGGTGATGACTCCGTTGCCAAGTTAGTGTAATCGTGATAGAAATATAACACAGCAACGCAGCGTCGGTATTTTTTTATTTGTCATCAAAATACAGATTTATTCAATATAATTTAAAATACAACAATCTCTGTTTGTTTCGTTAGGTTACTTTACATTTTTATGAATGATATGAGTGCGTGTTTGACCGTAGACTCCAATACAAAACACAGGCTTTTTGCCCCCTGGTTGCACGCGCACCAATGTTTGTAAACGGGAAACCCATCTATAAATCGGCAGAGTTGGATTAAGTTATATTTAGCGAGCAGAAATTACATTTATCAGCATGTTGCACACAATGCTATCCTTATCCTAAACTTTTAGCTGTTAATATTCTCTAAATCCTATAATATAGACGGGTAAAATCCGCTAACGTACTTTATAACTTGTTTCGATTTAATTCAGATGCCCCACTGATATGAAATTGAACGTTTTTTTTACCTCGGACAAGTGCTGCTTCGACCAGCTGCTCCGTTGGAATATATGGAGCGGCAGTTAGCTAGCGCTAACTTCCGGGAACTTTTTTCGAACTCCGCGGTCCGCCATTGCTGTGAAAAAATTTACCATTGCGGTGAATGGAGTTGACGCCACTCTCTCTCTAGGCACTCTACCCTGACCCATGTTTTACCGTCTTTCTTTCTGCTTGTGTGATTAAAATGGCATCTGCGTCAGTGCAACAGTAGGTTCCTCGTCACAGCACCAGTGGTGACTTTTCAAAACCATCACATCGAACTGAGCCGACAACTCGGGTGAGTTTCTGTGGTTTCCTGCTGTCACGCTTCTACCGAATGTAAAAACACGGCAGCACGACATGGTAGCCCCCCCGGGCCGACCCGTTCCATGTATAAATGAGTGAT
Source organism: Atherinomorus stipes (assembly GCA_023101725.1). NCBI lineage: Eukaryota > Metazoa > Chordata > Actinopteri > Atheriniformes > Atherinidae > Atherinomorus > Atherinomorus stipes. Next base: position 20,880 of record JALJCO010010183.1, on the reverse strand, counting down.
ACGAACGGCAAATTCAGAGCTTTGAGGAGCACTTTCGTTTGTTGATGGGAGTGATTACTGATTAATGGAAAAACACTTTTGAACCAAATAATCAATTTTTGTGAAAAAATAACAGGAGAACTTACACAATATCCCTTTAATAGACGAGGCGAGAACTTTCCTAGATGGAGAATAAGTTTTTACTGGTTTTCCGTGAAGTGCTCGGACTGGACTTTTTCAGTCATCGTGTTAAAACACCTGCTCAGCAGCCACATCGGCATCTGATGACCACAAAGATGTGGAATATTATCGTTCTGTGGAAATACTGTGGGACAACGAGGGACGACGACTTGAGAAGGAGGCTGAACAGAGTCAATAACCGGGTAATAAAAGGTTGAATATGGAATACGGACAGAACAGCGACATCACGTGTGTCTAGGTTGTAGTTGCAACTGCAGAAAAACAACTTCAGCCGCTGGGATGCCAGGCTCACTGCCGATACGCAAGTGACCAACAGTCTGCAGCATGTCCAACAAGTAACGCAGAGGAGTTTATAACTGACAGCTAGCGTTAGCCATGTTAGCAAACAAGCTAGCTTACAGATCCAGGAGAAAAGTTGCCATTTCCGTGTTTTACTCCGTGGAAAACGTTTATGTGGGTCCATTTAGTGAAGTCTTCACCTAAATTTACTCCAGGTTTTGCTCTTCTCAGGTCAATCCTCCTCAGAAACAGATAACAATATCTCCAGGACTCTGAAGCAGCTGCTTCACTCGTCATCTCCACGGTTTTCCCCTGTACAAGCTGTGCCCGAAATATTGTTTCCACACTGAGATCATATTTGGCAACCTGCAATGGTGGCGTGTATTGGCTTATAGACGTAAATGAAATGCCATTATCGAACCTGTTAAAATTTATGTTATAATTATTTTTTGGCTAAATATAATTTTTCTAGGAAACGTTGTACTTTCATTCTGTACACCCCCAAACGACCTGTGGAGGTATTATTTTAAAAAATATAGCTTTTAATAAATATGTTACATATTTTACCTTTAAGGAAAACACAGTTTTACTGTGTTTAAACACGTAACCGACCCATTTCTTGAACAAATGAAACCTTAAAAAAAAAAAAAAAGGAGGGAAATGTCGGCTGCTGCCGGCTGAGTGTGGTGGGCATTTAAAAGTTTTTATTTTATTTTCTAGTACTTAAAGGTGTCATTGTTTTACATACACAATCCTTAATCCTTATCTTCAAACAAATTTTTAATTATAGTTGGGTGGGAGGAAAATTTAATGAGCTCATTTTAACCTCTTTTTATCCCCAACTTTTGTTTGTCGTGAGATTACGCACGAGAGTTAGACCTGTTTGTAAGCGCGTTCACGAGGCAAACGTCGAAGCCAAAAAAAAATTTTGTCAGGACAGAGCAGGTGAAGGAAATGATGTCCCAACAGAGAAAAACGTGATAAAAAATGTAACGGTGCGGCTGATGGAGAGGATCCGCGGAGTAAAAGGGCTGGACTCTGATGAATATAAGGAGCGGACGTCTGACGTGAAGTTAACCACACAGTGTTAGCTTCTGTAGCTACATTAGCAGCTTGTCCGCTCGTCAACCACCGTATACTGGTGTCTGACACAAAAGATAATAAGTTACACAGCAGCAACACTTACGGACTGCACATCCTCACTGATAAATATAATCCACTGCTCCCTGGTAAAGCTGTCCCTCCTGTTAGAGCATCGAAAACTGCTGAATTTCTGCCGAAGCAACTCAGCACGGCAATTTTTTCCCCTCCTCCTCGTCATTGTCCTCCTCTCGGACAAAGCTGGTCATAACCATAGAAATAAAGAGTAGAAGCAGCATTGGCCACTCGAGGGCGAGAAATGTGGCCGCCATCTTGGACCGGTCGCAGCTCAGCGAGCAGCTTCCGTGGATGAACGACACCAGAGCTGTACAGCCGTTTTCATGTTGTAATCGGCGGAGCAGCCAGCTGTAGCTGGGAGTTACTTTTCACCAGTAAGCCCGAACATCAGTATTAGTTGTATTTAGTGGTTAAAATATTTACCGGCTTGTAATAACATGTCCACCAGTGAAATCATACTGAGCTAGTCAGCATCACGCACGTTTAGTGCTCGCTGTTTAAGTTATGTCATGTAAACATCGATGAAACTTTATAAATCACACATTAAATAACACAGGTGTAGATTACAGCTGATATTGTGATGCTGTGTAAGAAATAATCCCGGTGTGATTGGTACAATCCTGTTTGACCAGAGTATTTAAACAGGAGACGTCACAGACAGAATAACTGCATCATCTCTAACTACAGCAAAATGTTCATTCACATCAACACAATACTGATTTTACACGTGAGTGTACAGACTCTAATATGTTGTTGAGTATACAGTCCTGATACACACTCAGAGCTAGCAGTGACTGACCAGTGATAACTGGAGGTGTGATGTATTATCATGTAAATCAGACATAAATCATGTCCAAGTGATTTGTGTCAAATAAGACAATGTTTGTTTTCTCTACCAGGATCAGAGCTCTGCATCACCTGCTTGTCTGACTTCTCTGAAGCCCATAATCACCAATTTATGGGAAGACTTAAAAAAAATGTCTTCTGGAGGATCTGAGGGAGAAGAAACTCATAAATGAAGAAGATAGGAGTTAGATGTGATATTTGTATATATATATTTTTTTTACAAACAATTTATATTGTGGTTAATTTTACTGATATTTTAGTGTGTGTGTGTGTGTATAATACAATGTGTATATATTGTACATATGTAGAAACTCATTTTACCACACTGCACCATTGTGCATCACAGGAAGTGATTCCTGCCAGCGGCATCAAACGGTACAGTTCATCTCTCTCTGGTAGTCATTCCATTATTTACTTATTTGGAATCTTATTATGTGCAATAACCTGGTCATGTGCAATCATAAGTATTGAGGAGCACTGTAAATACTGCCTATTGTATATACTGAGATTTTATCTAATTTTTATCATTATATTATAATGTTATTTCCTGTATAATGTTGATATAGGAAGGGTTGCAATTTTACTTTTTTTATTTGAGTTTATTTTATTTTTACTTTCGCACTTTATTTTTATTTTAACTAGTCTTACTATCTCTACATCTGTAAATGGGAGCAAAGCAGAAAAAGAATTTCCTACCAGAGATAATGAAGTAATTCTGATTCTGATATTGTTACAGATGGAATTAAATATTTTGAATATTTAATAATTCTTTTCTGTCATTAATGTGTTGGACAGGTAAGTAATTAGGAATCATCTTTAGTTTTATTTGTGGATGTGATAATAGTATAAAAATTAGGTTATATATTTATGTATATTTGCATTGTTGCTGTTATTAAGTGTAGAAGTATTATCAGTATAGAGATAATAGTTGTGGGAGTATTAGTCTCTGCGGCAGCAGAGAGCTGAGCAGAGCGGCAGCAGAGAGCTGAATAGGCTCAGATATTTCAGATATCTCTGAGATATCTGGTATCAACCACTGGCCTTGGGATCCATCACCAACTGTCGGCCCAGAACCTCCAACCAACCATCGGGCCGAGGATCTTTCACTGGCCGCCAGGCCTGGAGCCTGCCACAAGCCCAGGATCCGGCCTCCAGGCCCCACTCTCGCAGTCGGGCCCTAAACCCGCTGTCACCCACAAGCGGGAACTACCACAACGGCAGCTAAACATGGACTCAAGATTGTCCCCCAGAGACTCCACAAAGTTAAGGAAAGCAAACAAAAGGATCAATAACCTCCTAGAAGACATCAAACGACTATCACTGGAAATAAAAAACAAAGACGCACTGCTCACTAAATACACGGACGTCGCCTTTGAACAGTCACAGCAAATCGCTTCACTTACCTCGGCTCTTCAGGACACTGCGCTTTGGGACCCCGCAATTCATACATCCTCTTCCACACCGAAACCTCAGCGATCCTGGACCGAAGTAGTGGTCCGTGGTGGGAAAAGGGCCTCATCTCAGGAGCTTCCACCACCACTGAGCCTCCAAAATCGTTTTGATGCGCTGTCACATTCCGCAGGGGACCTGGCGTTGGATCTACGGATGTCCACAGGAATGGCGGGAGACACCTCCTCGCTCCATCAGCTGGGATTACGGTCGGGGACCGGAGAGGATGGAGCTGCGGCACCCGCCTCTGGGGTAGCTGTCATGGAGACAGCGGCCAGCCACCTGGTTGGGTCCGCTACCGCTGCTAATCCGCCTCGCGCGCCAGCGAGGGGAGCTGACAGCCCAAGGCCCCGGTCTGTGTCCTCCTCCTCCGCGTCACGTCGGCGGCTCCTCGTGGATGCGGTTCGCAGACACTCTACCCCACCAGTCCGGTCCAGTTGGGCCTCGGCATCAGAGGCTTCCAGGCCCGATCCATCCGCTGCGGCCGCCGGTGGGATCAACAACCGACAGCCGCCTACCAGCGTCCAGGTCCCCTCAGCTCCAGCCAGCAGCGAGGCAGCAGCGCTCCCCGAGACTTCTCCTCTGAGCCAGCGAACCCGGCCTTCCCATCCACCTCCTCTCATCCCACCAACGACCCTCATCCTCGGTGACTCCGTGGTAAGAGATATTCGTTTCTTTAACGCGATCACACTCTGCTTTCCTGGAGCCACCGTGCCGGTTCTTCTGGATAAACTCCCAGAACTGCTGCGCACTCTCCCGGACACGGTAAACAGAGTTGTTGTGCATGTCGGGACCAACGACATCTCCCTTCATCAGTCCGAAGTGACAAAGATGGATTTTATGGATCTCTTTAGGGATTTAAAAAACAGCGGCAAATCCGTTTTTATTAGTGGTCCCATCCCCACTCTAAACCGTGGATCGGAGCGTTTTAGCAGGCTGCTCGGACTCAACACCTGGCTTCATCACACCTGTAAAACCTTTAACATTGGCTTTGTTGACAACTTCAATCTGTTCTGGAATCGCCCCTCGTTTTTCAAGTCCGACGGTTTACACCCAACTCAGTTAGGTTCATCTATACTGGCAAACAACTTAAAATATTCAATACAATTAGCTGCACATTCATGACTGTTTACATCACACACCTTAGCACCCCGTTCTACTTCTGCACCACCACAGACAGCACACAACAACCTCCCATCACTCATTAGCTCCCCCATCTGGCCCCCCATGGTTAATGCACTGCCCGACCAGTCCACACCATCCTCATACCAGGACAGTATAGACAGACCTTTATCACTGATCCCCACCATAATTACACACAGAAAGAACCACAGACGGACCACCAGAACAAACCGGACTCTAAGATTAATGGACAGTCAGATTATCAAACCCCACAACAAAACTTCCCCCAAACCTCTGAGCATGGCTCTTTTAAATGTAAGATCTCTCTCAAATAAGTCTTTTATTGTGAATGATTTGATTTTAGACCATGAACTTGACTGTCTGTTTTTAACTGAGACCTGGCTGGGTGCAGATGCGACTACTGTCCTTGCTGAGGCCTCACCGCCCGATTTTAACTTTGCTTTTTCTACAAGAAGTAGCAAAAGGGGAGGTGGCACTGCTTCAATAATATCCACAACTCTTGCCACCAAACCTGTCTCATTTAATCATTATGACACCTTTGAACACCATGCAATTGTTCTTAGCAGTCCTCCAATTTTAATTGTCACCATTTACAGACCCCCCCAAAAATGCACAGCTTTTATCAGTGAATTTTCTGAATTCCTGTCAATCATTCATAGCTCCTACAACATGGTACTTTTAACCGGTGATTTTAACCTACACATAGACAACCCCTCAGATCCTGTTGTAACCGAGTTTTTAAGTGTTCTTAACTACATGGATTTTATTCAACATGTAAGGCAGCCGAGTCACAACAGGGGACACACTCTGGATCTGGTCATCACGCATGGCTTGCCAGCTGCTGTGTCCTCTGTTGTTGACTTGGCTGTCTCTGATCACTATTGTGTGTTTTTTAACATCACCGGTTTTATCAAGCGGGAGACCTCGGCAAGGACGATGAGGAAACGTCATCTAACCCCTGAAGTGGCTGCAAATTTTCTTGGTGCTTTAGAGGAATGTCCTCCTGTTGTTTTAACTGCCTCCTGTGATTTTATTGTTGAGAATTTTAACAGTAGACTTCAGACAGCCCTCAATGCTCTTGCCCCGCTCAAAACAAAAACCATTCATACCAAATCTGTTGCCCCATGGAGAAACGAGGAGCTGAAAAAAATCAAAAGGAAATGCAGGATGGCAGAAAGGAGATGGAGGAAAAACAAAATAACCATAAATTATGAAATTTTCAGAGACCAGCAAAAAATATACAATAATGCACTCAGAAATGCACGAAATAACTACTTTTCAAAAATAATTAATGACCACAAAAACAATCCAAAGGTTCTCTTTTCCACAATAGACAATATTTTAAACCCTGATTTTAACAAACCCACTTTTAAGCCAACAGTTGCTCTTTGTGAAGCATTTGCAGACCACTTCATGGGGAAGGTAGACACTATAAGAAGCAATATTTTATCCCTTCAAAGTAACATGATTTTTAACGTACCCGAGTGTCTGCCTTCATCGGAGGAAGCACTGGACAGTTTTGACCTGGTTAACGCTGGGACACTTGATAAAGTTTTCTCCTCTGTGAGGCCCACCACATGTCTTTTGGACCCGGTCCCAACCTCATTTTTTAAGCCATTTTATGAATTTTTTAGAGAAGAGCTTTTAAACATGATGAATCGCTCTCTTCAGACGGGGGTCTTCCCTGCTGCCTTCAAAGGGGCAGTGGTGAGGCCTCTGCTGAAGAAGAGCGATTTGGATTGTAATGATCTTAACAATTTTAGACCGGTATCTAACTTACCATTTTTAAGCAAAGTTTTAGAGAAGCTTGTTTTTATTCAGCTCACTGACTTTTTAAATGCACAAAATGTCCTTGAGAAATTTCAGTCTGGATTTAGGGTGAACCACAGCACAGAGACAGCCCTTTTAAAGATTTTAAATGATCTTAGATTAAATTATGACTCAAAGAAGATGACAGTGTTGGTTCTCCTGGATCTCAGTGCTGCGTTTGATACAGTTGACCACACTATTCTTTTATCCCGTTTAAAGCAGCTCGGCCTCTCTGGTGCTGTTCACAGATGGTTCACCTCCTACCTCACAGACAGGACATTTATGGTAAGTCTGGATACCTGCTCCTCCAGGGTTCACAAAGTCACATGTGGTGTGCCTCAGGGATCAATCTTGGGCCCTGTGCTTTTTAACCTATACATGCTCCCTCTTGGTGGGGTCATCAGGAGACATGGAGTCAACTTTCACAGTTACGCTGATGACACACAGTTGTACATCTCTGTGTCTCCTGGTGACTCAAGGCCAATGGATGCACTTTTTAACTGTATTTCAGACATCAGATCCTGGATGGCAGAAAACTTTCTCCAGCTTAACCAGGCCAAAACTGAGGTTTTAGTCATCGGTCCTGAAGCCCAGAGAGAGACACTTTTACCCAAACTACAATCTTTATCTTTTAATCCCTCATTACAAGTAAAAAATCTGGGCGTGATTTTTGACTCTGAGCTGACTTTTATTCCACACATCAAAAATATCACAAAAATAGGGTTTTACCATCTAAAAAATATAGCCAGAGTCCGCCCCGTTCTCTCTCGGGCCAACACTGAGATGCTAATGCATGCTTTTATTACAAGTCGTATTGACTACTGTAACGGCCTGCTTTCTGGTCTTCCCAAAAAGAACATCTCAGGTATACAACTCTTGCAGAATTCAGCAGCACGTGTCCTGACGAAGACCAGGAGGCAGGCCCATATTACACCAGTTTTACGATCGCTGCATTGGCTCCCTGTGTGTTTTAGGATCGATTTTAAGGTTCTTTTAATGGTTTTTAAATGTCTTAATGGTCTTGGGCCTTCTTATCTCTCAGAACTGCTTTTACCCTATGAGCCCTCGCGGTCCCTGCGCTCCTCCGGCAGCAGGCTTTTAGTAATTCCCAAAGCCAGGACACACACACATGGCGAGGCGTCGTTCCAATGGTACGGCCCTCGCCTGTGGAACAGTCTGCCGGAGGATCTCAGGGGCGCAGAGAACGTCCACATTTTTAAGAGCAGGCTCAAGACCCACCTTTTTAGCTTGGCTTTTAGCTGATTTTTACTGTTTAAGTTTTAATTGGCTAATTTAATATTTTGTACTGGTTGTTTTTAAATTGCTTTTTATTGCTGTTTGGGCATTTTTAGATGTTTCTATTCAAGGTTTTAATGTATTTTATACGTTCTTATTACTTTCATTATTAGTACTTTTTATTGTTCCTGGGTCCTTAGGTCTCTCCGGTGCTTTCCTCGTGGGGGCCGTCTGTCCGGGGTGGCGTTGGCGGGCTCGGTGCGGTGCTACTGGTGCCTTGGTGGGGGTGATCTTCCATCATACCTCCCCATGGCACCTGGGCCGCTGCGGTTACCGTTGCTGCGCTGCCCCGGTGCAGACGGCTCCTCTGATGGGGTTCCCTCACTTTTTCCATCTGTACTCAGCCTCAGGTAGATCGACACACTTGAATTGTTTTTTTTTTTTTTTTTTTTTTTTTTTTTTTGGGGGGGGGGGGGGGTGGGGGTGGGGGGCTGGGGATGGGAAAGGGCAACGGGCGGGAATGTTTTTAAACTGTAAAGCGCTTTGAGTCGCGCAACCTGCTGGAAAAGCGCTTCATAAATAAAGATTGATTGATTGATTGATTGATAGTATCGTATTTAGTAGTACATTATATTTATACTATACTTTATTATTGTTATATATGTGATACGATATTATACTCTATTAAGTAGTATTATAATTGCTAGCAGTAGTGGTGTTAGAAATAGTAGTTTTAACAGTAATTGACTATTATTAGTCTTACTGTACAAGCTAGGTAATTAAATAGTATTGATTTGCTAACAAGTCGGCATAAAATAAGTTTGTACTCCTTCCCAATTGAATATTTGTTCTTAATTTGTTTTCTATTTTTGTTTTTCTCATTTCTTTCATTGATTAGGTCATTCCATTGATGTATGATTTTTTTTTTTTTTTTTTACATGTCCGGAATACATGCTCAAACACCAAAAATATCTGTATTGTTAATGGTGATTCTTAAAATCTTTAATAAAGTCAAACAGACCAGTATGGTCTCTATGCAGAGGATGCAGACATCATGTAGCCTGAAAACAGACACAATATATAACAGTTAAGCCCATATCTGCACGCAAATTACAAAAACACGTCTTTTCGACGTAACTAGCATCCTGTATCACAGCAGTATGTCTAAGTTTTACAATAGAGGAAAATCAATTAATAATCTGTTAAAATCTGCTCGTTTATATCACATATGAACAGGTGAGTGAACGGAGCTGGCGACCGGTCCAAGATGGCCGCCCCACGGCTCGTCAGCTCTCATAGGCGGCAGCGGTCAATGCTGCTTCTAGTCTTTATTATTTCTATGGTCATAACTACTCTGCAGCAGGTTTCAGCTGCTTTCAGGTGGCGCTAAAGAGGCTAGCTTAGCAGCTAGCAGTCTCTCTAGATCACGTCATCCGGAGAAAGAAATCCAAATCGCGTACTGTGGAGAGCGTGTGCTTGTGGCTGATTCTGGTGAGAAGAGAGCGCCCGCACTGAAAGACGAAGTTACTTTCACTTTCCGGAGTTTCTGGCACGTTATAACTGAGGTCCTGTTCCAAGACACATGTTTTAAGGTGAAAAAGTGGGATTTCCAGGTGATGACACCTTTAAGAACCACGACCCGGACGGTACCGCTAGCTTGCCTACTGCAGTTCAACACGAGCTCATACTCTTTAAATCCAGGCCGATCGCTGGTATTTCTTCATGGGAAACCAGTAAAAACTTATTCCCCATCTCGGAGAGTTTTCCCCCTCGTCCATTAAAGCAGTCAAAAATACAAAAAAGAGTCCGGCATCGTTGTGATTAACCCCCGTAAAGACCAGTCTCTATTCTATTCCAATGGGCCTCCAAAGCTTTCTTGCCTTCAGTGGCAGTTGTGAGCATGTGCGAGTGATGTATGTAAAAAACACAAAAAGGGTCCATTGCTCACACAAGTTGGGGAGAAGCAGGGGAACTGCTCCAAGTTCATTTTCTAATTTCCTGGGCATTGTTAAAGATGTTAATATTGAAATAAAAATTTAAAAATATATATCCACCTTATTCGTGAGCTAGCACATGTAGAAACGACGATGCGATTAACCTCCTGTGAGATACCGGAAATAGCGCTTTGCCATTGGCGCACGGTATAAGATATTGTTTCGGCTAGCGGTTTAGTCGAACATTTCAACATGAGTATTCATAACATTTCTAAACAATTTTCCCCAGAAAAATGTACATGCACAGTTCGGGAACACATTGTGTGGTTCGTGGTTTTACTAACAAGCAGAGAAAGTTGAATTTGTGGCTACAACAGTGATTTGTAGAACCTGCACCTCTGTCTTAGTGAGAAAGAGGCTGCAGGGCTCCAGACTGCATCGTAGTGGTCGCATTTTAGGACTAAAATATTATCTACTTTTAAGTAAATGAGATCGTATCTCACCTCTTTAAACAAAAACGACCAACCTTATTCCTCTGTAACACTCTGCTCTCCATCTCTGGAATTCCCGATCTCCACAGTGGACTCCTTCCCTCTCTCCAAATCCAGACCAAAACTCCTGTACAGACGTCTGATTTTACCTAATTCCATGTACATCAATCCAATGTTGTTTTCTCTGTTCTGCTTAGTGTTTTAATGTTTTGTCCGTTTTGTACAGTGTCCTTTGGTGCTTTGACAAGGCGTCTACCAAATTAAATGACAGAGCTGAGAAGTAGCTAAAGGCTGCTGTTTGTTGTTTTAGGGCAGATCTTCATCATCCTCCTCCTCCTCTGTTGCAGGAGGTGGAGGGAATGTGATGTCCTGTCTGAGCTGTGACAGCTGATGTTCCCGCGTAGTTTACCTAAAAAGCTGGTAAAACGTGGAGTAGCGTGAACATCTAGCGTGTAAATAAATGCCGGTTCTGGTCAAACCGGAAGTTGCTCGCATATTTCACGCAAGGGCTCATGGGGCATCGGAATAAGATGGATAGATTAATCTGGCCAACCGCCACAACTAGACCGTCCGCCATTGCCTGGGAAGCGTTTCTGTACATATATATATATGTACATGTATATTCTGAATATATATATACCTTACAGCTCACAGTGCATTTTAAAGCAATGAGAATAATGAGGCGGAAGGAACTGTCCAAGGAGCTCGGAGACAGAATTGTGGTGAGACACAGATCTGAACAGATCAGACTTTTTCTTAACATTATGGAGGAAATGTGGAAGGACGTCACATTCCTGGTTGTTGGAACAGCAGAGGAAAACTTTAATGTGGTAATTAGTGAATAAGAAGATCACAGACATTTATTTCATTAAGATTTCTGCCATCTGTGACAAAGCTGGACGTTTCTGCTGCTCAGTCCACTGATGTCAGTGTGTTCGTATCGGGGAGGAATACTGGACACACAGAGCAGAGGAGGAATAACTTGCTGCCACGGCGGAGAAAACACTGGATTTAATCCCCAACAACAAAAACACGGTGAAATTTGGTGAACACATTAATCTGACACTATTCACGTATATGCTCCCGAAAATATTATGCTAGCTGAGACAGCTGTGGTGTTGCTGAGAGTTAATGGCTAATCCGGGAGACATTGTAAAATATAACGTTATTTGATCTGATCAGGGCAACGTTGGGACCAGAAAATAAAACCAGAAACACAAACTGATCATGAAGACGGTGTCCTGCAGCCTTTAGTTTCATCTGCAGGACATGTGAAGGCTACGTGGTCTGTACAGTCCTGAAACAATACCAAAAGCCAAATATACGATAAAACAGAAAAGTAACCACCTTTTAAAGAGTTTCGTTTTTTAAACTTTGATAAGTAATTACGAGATGTGAGTTTTATATTTCAATGTGGCTTGTCAATAAAGCCAGTTATCCGGAGATGAATAATAGTTTAAATTAATGCTCCGATGTTTAAAAAAAAAAAGTCAGAATACTTTAGAGATCTCCGGATAACATAGTACCTGTAGGTTATCATGACCTTAGACAACTGTCCAATGTTGTAAATCCAAATATTCAAGCTGCTTTCCATGTTGGCAGATACGAGGTCATTGGGACTCGTTCCCCAGGCAATGGCGGCGCCGCAAGATGGCGACACACAAAATGCTGGTCGGATTAGTCTGTACAAGTAGTTATGTCTCGTATTAGTTTGTCCTCCTGTTGGCACATTGCTCAAATGGATATTCGAATTTACTCGAATTATACGTTAATTTTAGAGCAAATATTCGAACGTCGTTTTGGAGAAATTTTGACAGCCCTACTGTCTATGCTGATCATGTGACTGCCTGGATCTGCTCGTAGGAAGCTGTCTGGAGGAGTCTTTATAGAAGGCCTCCACGGCCGAAACACGCCGACTTTTATCCTGAACAAGCCATAATTTAATAAAGACTTTTCATTTTTGTACTTCTCGAGTGCCTCAGTACTTCAGTTCTTTTCCTAATATTAAGTGAAGTCTGGCTAATTATAAGAGGTGGGAACTGTGGAGTCGTGTATTTGTTCTGCCCAGTCACTGAACCAGGTGAGTCCAATCAGTCCAATTTAATTCACCGTGCTGATTGGACTCACCTGGTTCAGTGGCTGTGCAGAACAAATGGATGACATGGAAAAGGCTTGTTGACTCCACAATTCCCACCTCTGACAGAGAAGCTGATTGATCCGATACCGGAGATCAGATATCAGCCCCAATATTGATCGACTAATTAGCTGGATGGGCTATGGCACTTTTTCAACCCCATTTCTCAAATGGGGGGTACATGTGTCCCCAGGGGTACTTAGAGACATTTCAGGGGCTGTGTGAAATTTTTGGGGATATGGTTTTTTGTTTTTTTCTAAATAAATAAAGAAATATCCTTCGATAAAATTGATTTAATGAAGATTTCAGTAAATGTATGTGTATTGAAATGTAAAAGTACCAACTTAATGGAAAGTCAGCTTAAACTGAAAAGGCTTACACGGTAGATCTAAAACGTCATACAGGTTTTTGGCAAGAAAAACCAGCTTGACAACATTTTCTGGCTTGAGAGATGAGCGAAGGCAGGTCACGACATTTCCCCCAGGGGTGCATACCCTCTCTGAAGGGAAACTTGTTGCAGGAAAGCACAAGCATTTCTGAGCCAGCTTTAAAAGTTGTGGGTAGTTTCCTGATGCTCCCTCCACCAGTCCAGCGGGTCCTCCTCACTGTCGAAGCTGGCGCACTGGAGGTAAGACTGGAGCTCAGAGGCAGCAGCTTGTTTTTCCTGATGTGGTCGCCACAGTGACAGGTGCGGTACGAGGGTTGATCTCCTCTATTTCCTGCCAACACTTTTCATACAGCGCCTGCAACACCACGTTGGAGAAATAGTTGCGCGAGGGGATTTATTTATTTTTTTCCAGGGTTTTGACCATTTTTCTGAAGCCTTCATTGCTCACGGTGTTGATCGGACACGTCTTCGGCCAAATAAAAAGATAATGCATCCGTTATTTCTTTGGGAGGTAGATGGAAACGGTATTGCTCAGTGCAGGGTTGCTGTTATGGTCGTCTGGGTTGCTGCTGGACACGGACGCAGATTTTGTGAGTTAATGTTAGCTTTGACCATCACGAAATACTCGTATTTGTGCTTGTGATGTTTTTCCAGGCGATTAAACAAGTTGGTTGTGTTACTCTGCGGGGCAGACACAACTCATCGCCAGATGCGGCTGTATTTTCGGTTGTCGATGTGACTTGCTCTCTTCCATTTCAACCAACTATGTGCCGCTGCAGGTGTGTGTGCTTGTTAATTAGGCAGCTGAATGAAGTCTTAACCATGTGTTCGCCCCGGGTGGTTGGCAGACGACTGGTTGGGAACGTGTGTGATGAGAGATGCACACAGCTGAACGCTGATGATCAGGTACATTAAATCATGCCCACCATAAAACTTTGATCACAATCAAAATTAGATTAATTGTGCAGCCCTGCAGTGAAATGAATTCAATTTGAATATATATATGTATGTATATATATATATATATATATATTTCACATCGTTCACATGTTCAGCAGTTGTGTTGAACGTGAACTGCTGGTTTTGTTTTCACAAAACTCTCCCTGTTTTATTTTAGATTTAAGTGTGACAGTTTCATGTGGGCTGCACGGTGGTGTGGTGGTTAGCACCGCAGCCTCACAGTAAGGAGGTCGCTGGTTCGATTCCCGGCTGGGGAGGGGGTTCGAACAATTCCAACTGTGGCCTTCCTGTGTGGAGTTTGCATGTTCTCCCCGTGTATGTGTGGGTTCTCTCCGGGTACTCCAGCTTCCTCCCACAGTCCAAAGACATGCATGTTAGGTTAATTGATCGCTCTAAATTGCCCCTAGGAATGAATGTGAGTGTGAATGGTTGTCTGTCTCTCTGTGTTGGCCCTGCAACAGACTGGCAACCTGTCCAGGGTGTACCCCGCCTCTCGCCTGATAATAGCTGGGATAGGCTCCAGCAACCCCCACGACCCTGAACTGGATAAGCGGTACAGAAAATGACTGACTGATGACTGAGCTTCATGTGTGCAGCTGGGTTTAGGATGCTCTTCATCCCTGCTTTAAGGCCCATTCATACCCTACAGTAAATGCTGATGTATCCGGATGTATCCGTTTCATCCGTAAGTGTGTCTGTTGTGAGAGAGCTTACGAATCCAGAGTGCTCTGGACGAAACGGAGCAATACCATCGGAAACCATGTCGGCAGCATAGAGTCAGAGTTCACAGTTTATCCATTCATGAAAATCGAAGAAGAAGAGTAGACATTTAGTAAACATTTAAAATTCTAAAGTTTAAATTACTTTGACAGCTTTTAAGTGTCGGGCATGCCACTGCTGCGTACACTTATCTTTTTCCCACCTTTTCTGAAGAAGACGCAGCAAAAATATCTCCTGTACTGATGTCATGTTCACGATTGTCGGTGGCGGTAGATTTCAACACAACACACTGCCCCTAGAGGGTGCACGGAGCAACATTCATAACTACACTGAAACTGGACAGAGGTATCTAGACCAGTAACGAAGACATTTGGTACGGACAAGCCAGTTTTGTCTGTAACTGGAGGTATGAAGCAAGCTTTAGAGTCCGGGCGCAGGTGTGATGCAGGAGTGTGTTCAGGACAGTGATGCTGCTGCAGCTTCCTGAGATGCGATAACGCTCTCAACTCTGGGGGACGTCTACGCAGAATCACCACCTGAAACCCAAAAACAGTCGTGAATATTTTCCCTTAAAGTCACATTGAGTCATTTAAACACAGTTTCTTACGTTACGGTGCTTCACATCTTCTCTCTCTCATCCAGTTAGTTTCATCTAACAGGATGCAGTTTCATCTGGCTGGGAATTCTTCATCGCCATGGAAACCGTGGATGTAAAACAGGACAGTTGGGTCTCGGTGGTCCACATGATTTCTACTTTGGGCTCACAGTCGTCTCGTCTCAGTCAGGATCACTTCAGTGAGAGAAAGAAGTCATAGAAAAAAAATGTCCAGTTGCATCAGATTACTGATGGACACTTTAGAGACAGAACCAGTAACTCACCTTTGTTATGGTTGACTTTCTCTGACATCCACAGATGGAAACGAGGGCGAGCGGGAAACAGGATCCACACATCTGGAACGGTTCCTGGTCCTCTGGATCGGGTCTCATGGGCCACCAACTCAACTCTGGGAGACGTCGACACAGAATCACGACCTGAAATCCCAAAACAGTCACAAATACTTTTTACAAAATGTCACATTTTAATGTCATTTAAATAGAATTTATAATGTTGAACTTCTGAGTAAAACAGAGAAAAAGGAAAACCTGCGCCAGAACTCTGATACTCGCTTTAACACACATCCGGCATTTGTGAACTACAATATATTCCTCAGATTATACAATCTAGAATCTTCTTCTTACCTTTTTGCACATCATCCATCCAGCTGTGACTCCGGTGGTGAAGCTGCTCCTCTCTTCGTGTGTTGTTGTCATCACTGCCTCCTTCCATCAGCCTGAAGCTACAGAAGCTCAGACCAGCCGGCCAACAGCAATCTGGTCCTCCTCAGCTCAGCATCCGGATTCTCTTCCTAGCAACACACTCACAACACATCATTAAACTCTGCATCACACCACCTCGCTCGTCAGGCCCCGACAGTCACGTCCGACTCAAATATCAACTTTAAGTATAAACTCTTCAAAATATGGAGTAATTTAGCAGAAAAATAAAGAAAAGCCTCAGAACAAGACGCTGCCTGAGGTGTTACCGCTCCTGCTGGACTCAAATATCAACTTTAATCATAAAAACATGGAATAATCTAGCAGATAAATAAAGAAAAGCCTCGGAGCAAGACGCTGCACGCCTGCTAGACCATGTTGCTTCCATAATCTGCAGCGTTTCCAGATAGAAACACTCGTATGTGGAAAATAACGGCCTCCTGTAGCTGCAGGTTGGTGAGCTGTGGTCTCTGCACGCAGATCCTGCAGCGTTCAGGAGCTGCCGAGTTCAGTCAGAGTCGCTGTCGTCCCGCCTCGGTCTCTTTGGTGGGGGGTCCATGTTGCCACCACCGCTTCTCAAGGAGGAAGAGCCGAGGCCGGAGGTTGAGGGAGCAGGCTCTGGAGAAGACTGCTCCTCCCCAGGGCTCTCCTCATCACTACTCCTTGCTTTCCTACTCCTTGCCAGAGTGCTCTGCAGAGCTCTCCTCCTCCTCAACATCTGACCCCTCACGGTCAAAGACTGCGGGGACGGTGTCCTCGTCGTCTGAGGCAGGGGGGGGGGGCTCCATCAACGTCTCTCCAGAAATCCTCCTCCTCGTCGGAGAGAACCTCGGCTACAGGAGCCGAGTCCCCGCAGCCAGAGATGGGAGACTGTGCGGGACCGGCCTGAACAAAAGGCTCTAAAAATCCATCATGCGGAGCAAAGTCTCCGCCTCCTGCATTAGGAGCAGGAGCAGGGGGGGCCGCGACAAAATGTTCGGCAACAAGGTCCTGGACATTCTCCTCCGCCTCCCCAACAACCTGAGCTAAAGGAAGACGGTTACCTTCAGCTCCATCGATGGGCGGCGCCGGGGCTCCAGGTCCGTCTGGAAGGAGACAAGTTCCAACATACAAGTTACTTCTCTCAAATGAAGGTTTTAAAGTCGTGCGTTGTTTTACTAAAACTAAAAATGCAAATATTAGCTTGTCCAGACTCATGATCATGTGAGGAACACCGAAGTGAGAACAACAGCTCCACAATTTCACTGAAACAACAAAGTTACAAACTTCACTTACGACTCTACCATCTAAAAATACTTCTAAATACTTGATGCTCCCTTACATACGTAAATGGTGACGTTTGTTTCATGTGTTACCCTGCGTAGCCATTTTCATACTTCCGTGGTTCATACATAAGTTTGTCTACAAGGCAGCAGTGCCGAGTTCATTGTTAATTTCCCTTTTTTGATGCGAGTTTACACCGCTTGGTGTCGCTAACGTAGATATGAGTGTATTTTCAGACACACTCGCGCAGCCTCTCCTCAAAAGCTCCATCCATGTCTACAGATGCTCTTCTCTGTTTGTTTGGCGTCTTCTTTCTCAGCTGCTTTTATTGGGCGATTTAGCTCAAATGCACCAAATTGTGCGACAGACTGGCGACCTGTCTGCGACAGACTGGCGACCTGTCCAGGGTGTACCCCGCCTCTCGCCTGATAATAGCTGGGATAGGCTCCAGCAACCCCCGCGACCCTGAACTGGATAAGCGGTACAGAAAATGACTGATGACACTGACTGATGACTGCAACAAATTGTGCACGTAACCAACGCAGACAACGGACGAAACTGTCCGTCCGTTTGCATATCCGTCTTCTGCATCATGTATAAATGGGCCTTTACTAGACAGACGGCTTAAAATCACAGTTGTAATTCGTAACCATCTTCACCTGAACTGGAGAATTTATCCACTGGAGACCAAACCAGCCCCCCACATCCACCAGTCCATAATGAAGTAAACAGAATGTCATGAACTGGCATCCACTTATAAAGCAGATTTACTGCAGGAGCCACAGTCACAAGTCATTCGTTTTTCACTGAGAGCGAAAGAATAATCGATTTAGGGAGAACGGATCATTTTCCATCTTGAAAGGTTCACCGTTTTTACACTTTCACCACCAGGACTTCAAAACAGTCACGTAGACAGCCAATGAAATCCCTCTCTGGGACAAAAAAAAAAAAATTTCATTTCATTTTAACTTTATTTCATTCACAGACATCCTGAGTAATGACAACACAAGCTGGACATTTAGAAGTCAAAGGCCGGGCGTGATGCAGCGGCAACAGATCGTAACGTATGAACTTAGAGCTCACACTCAAAAATAGAGGTACGAGACAGGAACATTTCTGTACCTGAAGGTACATTTTTTACAAATGTTCTCTCAAAAGTACAATATTGGTCTTTATGAGGCCAGAAGTGTACCTTTAAAGTGCCCCTGGCATGAAATTTGCGTTTTTTGAGGTTCTTGGTCATATATTTTAGTTTCCGCAGCCTGCCTTTGTCCCCTAAGGGGGTAAATTATAGATTGACGTTTCCTTTTTCCGAGTGTGTCTGCCTACATGGTGAAGTTAGCATTCACAAATGGGCTGATTTGTGACGCCATGACTTCCAGCTAATTACCCCCCTCCCACGAACTACACTCTCCAAGTCCCTCCCTCCGAGATCTACGACAACAAACCGACATCATGGCGTCCCGTTGCATCAGAGCTGCTCTCTACCTGGTGTACGAAGGACAACCGCAATCTTTCTGTCCTCCCCACTGAAAAGCTGGTGGATGATTTAATTTCTGCAGGAATGTGCCGACCGAACTACAGAAAATCTCCCTGCAGCTCCGTCTCCTCCTCAGGAGGTTTTAACGGCTTCCAGCCACCACGAAGAAACACGAAGTTTCTAATGAACGTTTCTCATCATGTTCGTGTCTTTTATCTCTGAGGGGAACTGATGTTTGTGATTATTACAGTTTATAATTCTTACCGTTGTGCGTGGGTGTTCGGCTGCGTACATAGGCAATCAGGCCTTTATCATCATCACCATCATCAACATCACTGTTTCTGTACCGCTCCAGTCAGACGTAGACAGATCTAACGAGCAGAACTGGTGTTATTTATCTTTAGTATTAACTATTAACTGAATTCGGGTCACGGTGAAGTAAATAATTCAGGGAAACTTGTTGCTGGAAGATGATGCTGTTTTCTTCTTAAACACGATTCATACTCACGCATCAGCGTCTGTGTCAGGTTGATCCACAGAGGCTCAATACAAACTTCTTCCAGCTTGACATGAAGCCATGTTTAACAGAACACAACTCTTTTTTTATTTTTTTATTTTACATGATTGTGTGGAGAGGTGCGTGTCTGCAGGTTAGTGCTGAGTGTATGGGCGAATGTCTCCGTATCACTCCGCCTCCTCGCCACCAGAGCACCATGACAACAGAAGTGAGCGGGCCTTCTGGTCCTGCCCACCGAACCTCGGTCATTGTATGCCGATGCTAACAGTAGTGCTAACTCGTAGTGCCAGCGACAAGGCTGATGCTGCGTCCCAAATCGCATACTTGTATACTCTATACTCAACATCTCAAATTGAGTACACTAACCAGACTATGTACTCAGTGGCTTAGTACGTGACTTTCAAGTATGCAGTGCTGTCCCAAATTGCATACTCCCGTGTGGCGTACTCACCGGAAATGAAAGGCTGGCCGCCGGTGTCGACTTCTTCTTCTACGGAGATTTTTCAACCATCGTACAACCACAGCGCACTGCCGCCATTTACTGCCGGTGGGTTTTTTTTTTTACCGTTAATTGTTTTTTCTGGTCATTTATCATCACAACATGAACATCCTTAGGAAACCTTACGCCGAAATCGGCGCCGGCAAATTGATGTCCTCCTGCTACTGGCTGAAGCTGCGCAGGTCTGTAGCCTATAGTAATTTGTGTGAACCTACTTGTAAAACATCTGACGTAATTTTAACTTTCATACTTGTGTCAACGTAAGATAATTACAAGTATGCTAGAAATACTTAAAGGAGTGATGACATAACAGTTAAAAACTAGTTTATGTTGTTGGCATTACTGTATATGTAAATACTCCAAAGGAAAAAACGGCATTTTTTACAGCGGAGTATTGTTTTGAAACGCCAGACCTCACTTCCTCAGTAATACAGTTGGGTCCGGTGATGATATGGAGCTTTACCCGGAGACCACGTTGACTTCATTTTGATTGGCTACACCTTATTTGGCTATGACCTTATTTGGAGAATCTAGGTCAAGCTGCGGAGTTTGCTAAAGGCTAACTGCTAGCAACATGGGCAGTTCAGACAGTGAGAGCTACGTTTATCAGACAAGACAGCATTTAGAAAATAAATAAACTTACAGGTAATGACAAGGTTGTGGCCCCTCCTCAGTGTTGCTGCAGAAGTTTGCTTTTAAATCCATTTGTTTGAAAACCCAGACCTGACTGCACAAAGTTACTACTAGCTCCATACACGCAGCTGAATCAGACAGGGAGGGGAGGGGGGAGCGGACGGTGCATAAACCGTTAGGAGAGAGAGAGGGGGCGCTGTTTACTTGATAGTGTGCTCTTATTGGAGCAATTAAATTACGTAGAATGATAGAACTACGTAGAATGATAGCCTGCTGTCTGATTCAACTGTTTCTGAGCAGAGAGACAAAGCTGACAGACCATAAACAGGAACTTTGATTCTCACTCTGGACATTCACATGGCCTCATCAGTGCACAATAGATCATATTATACACCCAAAACCCCAGAAAAGTGAAATTTGATGTCATGGCACCTTTAATATAAAAAA
>JALJCO010010181.1:0-50308 GCA_023101725.1 Atherinomorus stipes | reverse complement strand
TCTCTTCCTGGTCTTCAGATCTTGTAATCGCAGTTTGGAGGCGGAGGATCCTGATGATGCGTCCACCAGTCCCTCTTCAGCTGGTCCATCCCTCACATTCAGAAGCAACTCCTTAAAAGACCGCTGCCTCAATCAGTCAGTTCCTTTTACCTTCTGCTCTTTGGTTAACAACAACACGTTTTTTTTTAAAAGAAGGAGGTGTGGTGCTCACTGGATCAAGTCTTAAGTAGCAATGGCTCAATGGAAGATAAACCAGCGGGTGCTCATCAAACTCGTGGCCGGCAAACATTAGAAAGTGAAAAGCCTCAACTCCTCTATTCACTTTCTAACACATTTTTTAAGTTGCCTTATTTATCCTACATGGTGCTTAGATGCTTCAGTAGTAACTGAACGCTTGTCTCTGTATGTTGGCATTAAAGCATTCTGTCTTTTTACATATTATTTTGGCACTTTTTTTTTTCTCTCTCTCTTTGGTTGCACTCCTCTTTCAAACCAGGCCGTAGATTGTTTTGTTCGAGACTGTGACCTTTGTAACAAAGGTCTGTTTCCAAAATTGAGCACTTGACTTTCCTGTTCACTCGCAGACAATGACTCATGGGCAAAATTGAATATTGTTGCACACAGATTTATATCAGAAGCATGAATGCTGCCATGCTGAGAGTGACTGGCATGGCCAGGCACTTCTGCATAAAAGCCCCCCACAGCTCCTGCACCAAAAAGATGACTCATACTGTAGATGGACATTTGTAGATGTGCTATAACATTTTTCATCATTTAAATAAGATGCTACACAATTTTGTTTCTAGTTCAGTTTCATAAGAGTATATGGTGCTTTCTTTCATCCCCCCCTTCTTTTTATTTTCTAAAACCTTAAATTCCACTGATGGCTTTTGTTTAAACACTATGTCTGCTCAAAGCTAAAAACACAGTATTTGACAAATAAATAACATGCAGTATAATATATTCCACCTTTGCGTGAAGAGATTTATCCTCTCGGACCCAATGATGTGGATTCTTACCAAAGTCTCAGTTGGGTTTGTTATTCTCTTCATAAACATCACAAGATAATGGTTTGTAAGGGGAAATGTTTGCAGATTGTTATTGAGATAAAGTGGTGTTCATATAAAACTGTGTCACAAAGAAAAAAGATAAGGGGTTGGTTTCCTGTCAGGACAGGAAGAAGCAGAGCTCTGGTACTTTTCAGCACACTGATGGCAGGTAGTTAATAACACAAGCTGGAATGTGGACACTGTAGAAAACTGATTTAATTCCAGCTTCACTCTGTTATATTTATGTAAAGTAGACAATTTTCTCTTTTTGCTGAAATGTTTTACGTTGGAGCAATAGATGGTGGTTTAGCTCGGTTTTGGCATGCCTCATGTTCATCTGTTTGGGCCTTAACACAAGATAATTATCTGCTAACTCAAAGCAGTTTATCACTTCTTGTCCTTTGTTTTGAATATCTTTCTCAGTGGCCTTCTCTTTTTGCTGCTTCTTCACCTCAGACCACTAGTTGTCTTTTTTTAGTTCTTTTTCTTCTCACTTTTCCTCTCCTCCTTCTTTCTTTGCTTCTTTTATTCTAGTTCCCATTCATTTAGGACAACGCCAGAAACAAAGCGGGTGTTGTAAGTGGCTGCAGACTGAAAGTTGCAAACATGTTTACTCACACCAACATGGGTTCAGCTGCAGTTTAAGCAGAAGCTTCACTAATAGCAGAGGAATGAACAATAACAAGTGCATGTTGCTTTAATGCTTGTTTGACTATTACCTACTTGACAAAGTGCATTTTTTTAATTG
This sequence comes from Atherinomorus stipes, assembly GCA_023101725.1. Taxonomy (NCBI): domain Eukaryota; kingdom Metazoa; phylum Chordata; class Actinopteri; order Atheriniformes; family Atherinidae; genus Atherinomorus; species Atherinomorus stipes. The sequence goes on along the minus strand of JALJCO010010181.1, from coordinate 48,511 downwards.
TTTCTTTTCAAATGCTGCTTATTTGTTTAGTGTGACTGGGCATTGTATAACATAAAAAGTCTTTCTTCAGTAGTTGGAGTGTAATCATGCAAATACTGATACTTTTTGAAATGGGTAAAAAAATTTAAATTTGAAATTTATCCTAGTGTTCTTTGATCACATTTCTGCTCTCTGAATCCAAATTGTACAAAAATTTAGATTCACGGTTGGGGACTTGTCGGACTCAGATGGTGATTTGTCGACTGAACCGGTGGTGAGAAAGGGTGGAATTTCAAGGCACTGAAGAGACGCTGAGAGCTTCTCAGCCATGGCACCGAGCTCATTCCTTGGTAAGGTACAGCCTCTGACAAAACAAGCACAGCCACAGCATCACAAATGATGTAACTGCATCTTTCATATTCTCTTTTTGCAGGTATGTGTTGTCACTACAACCAGACGTTCACCAGTTTTGCTGCAGGGGGCTACGGTTTATTCATTACGAACAGGACAGTCACCTCACGGCTCGCTGTCTGCTGCGACTACAGCCAGATAACACAACACTCACCTGGGGTACATATGATCTCCTCTGCTGTCTTTTACAAGAAAGGTTGGAACAGAAGTTTCTGTCGGTGTAACATCAAACCAGTGTTATTTGAGCTTTATACTATTATAATAAGGGATTGACCAATGCAGATTTTTTGGGGATTGATACCGATTTTTTTTCATCAGCCGATGGCCAATATTTGGGGCCGATACTGCATTTGAGTCCCAAATTAATATAATGAAGAATACAATGAAAAGCAATTTTTTTACAACTCTTTTAATATAAAAAAGAACAAAGCACCTCAAATGAATATATAAAAAAGAAACGGTGCACTTGTGAACAAATATTGACTAAAAACATTAAACTTGTTATAAATATACAAAAAGGACTCTGTAAATAATGCTGAGCCTAGGGTATCAGCCAACACACCCGATGTATCGGCCAATGCAGAAACCAGCAAAAAACGCAAATATCAACCTACAAAATATTGTCTAATCAATGTATCTGCCTATACTTAATTGAAATTATTTCATTTTTCATGTTATAAAAAAATTTCAGTCAAATTTCCAACTGATTATTCTCAAGTGTGAGATTTTACTCTGGTCAGTATATTAAAATAAATATGAAATTGCAGGGAATAGATCACTCCACAGTACACAAATTATGTTTTTATAGCTCAAACACATAGGCTCCATTTCCTGTTGTGGTATTGTTCTTTAAACAAAATTACACCAGGTATCAGCGATATGAGAAATAAAATTTCCTGTCATTATGTTATAAAAGCAATTGCGCTCGTGTTTATCCACCACAGGTAAGCCTCATATCTTTTATAACATATACAGCTCAAGCTAGTTGTAAATGTGTGCATCTGTTCTCAACTTCCTCAATTTCCTATGTCTTTACTACATTTCAAACATGTCGTAAACTTGTTGATATTGCTTGGAAAGCCTCAAAGCGGAGGAGCTTCCCCACGGAGCAGCCACTTGGATTAGGGCAGACTGTGGTGGCTGGTCTAGCAGAAAGGCCTGTTGGACCTGGGAGTGGTGAAGGGTTTGTTGAAGAAATATCCCTGAAACTAGTACGAGTGGTGCGATTTTTGACAGATTAGTAAGCTGTTATGTGTTTGGATCTCATTTGATCGTCACAGGTTACAATGTTCTCACGACACGTAATTTAATTGAATGTACAGGCAGTGTTTCTGGGTCATCAGGGAGTAGATGTCCATGCTGTATGTTTGCAAAACACGATGAGCCAAATGACCGTGGAGGAGAACGGACTAACCCTCCTCTACGGCCTTAGTACCACTGACAACAGGTTAGTGCCTTCATACTACCAGCAGTGTAACATTGCTGTGTTGCCATAACACCTTGATTTTTACTAAACGTTTGAGCTAATCTCATGACTGTTGTTTTTAGACTGCTGCATTTTGTTGCCCCCAATCATGCGGCACAGATCGCCTAAAACAGGGGCCCTGTCAGAGTTGGTGAATGCAACCAGAAAACTGAAGAAGTTTCCTGACCAAAGACTGCAGTGGCTGAGGAGGCAGTATGTCAGTTTGTATCAGGTAAATCGGAACTGGATAAAGGTCTTTAACAATAATGTGCTTGAAAATATGCCAATTGTCCTCCTCTGATCCTTAATCTGTCTTTGCCCCATTTTAAGCTGTAATACATTACCTGCATTAGATTATCTAAAGCTGCAAAAAAAGTGCATGAGCATTTAGATAAATGGTATCGAAATTGTTTTAATCTCTTTTAAACAAACGTGGGTCTTTGGTTCATTGTTCTCAAAATCAGAATAAACACATTTCTACATCAGTAATGATTTTGAATTTAGTAACTTTTGGTCCACTTTTTTTGTAGTTCAGCATCACATGTTAGTAACTTAACTGTAGCTAAGGACAGATTTCAGTCAAACCTGCCCAGCTCAAACTCAAATTTTTCTTACCTGTCTCTCTGTATGCATAGGAGGATTGTAGATATGAGGGACCAACGTTGGCTCAGGCCATTGAGCTTTTTGGTGGACGGAGATGGAATATGGGTACAAGTGGCGGTGAGAAACCTGGCACCCAGAAAAACAGCCCACTGAGCATCAATGATAAGTCCAAAAGAAGAAAAAAGTTCTTGTCAGGGTCAGTAAATAAGTGTATATTGTCTCTGTTTCATTGTACTTTCTACAGAATGTGCAGCTCAGATCGATACTGAAAAATGAAATGTAATAGCGGTTTTTGACATGTCAGCAGCCTGAAGAAATTCACCATCTTCATCAATAATACAAATATTAGAGTACTCTGCTCTGAAAATGGTTGATAAATCATTAAACTACAATGATAGCAAAGCTCTGATCCAACTGCACCGTTGATCTACCATTACACTATTGACTCGCGCGTTTCTGTTTTAACAAACAACACAGGGAGACAGTGGGGATGCCACCGATGATGAGATGGTTTCCAGAAAGACGCGGAGCTGCAAGGAAGGACTGTACCGAAATGGTCCAGAGTCAGACAGCATTGACCAAGAAGATCCAGGTGATGTTTGTAAATTTATTACTTAAAATCCGACAAATTTAAGTGAAATCTTTAAACATATATTAAATGAGGGGTGAAGCAAACTGTCAGTCATGCATCATTCAGCCTCGAAGACACATTCAGATAGTTTTTTGGACTTTGTTAAATTTCAAGACCACTGTACAACAGTGAGCTATACTATACTGTGTGGGAGATGTTTATTTACTCCCAGTCCTTTATGCTTACATAGATGACGGCTTCCCTGGACCATTTTCCCTCTCATCCTCTAAGAGCCCTGGATTGTTGGCTTCCTCTTCTTCATCATCTTCTTCCTCCAGCATGGCAGGATCCAACCACTCTCGTCCACAGTCATCGCCAATCCTTTCCAGGAACTTCAAAGTCACAGCCAGGGTGTGTGTGTGGGGAAACAAAAGAACAAGTGGAAATATACAAGTTTAACGCTACTGATGTGTTATTTTTTCTTCTTTGTGGGTTGCAGGGCTTGGAGCAGCAGATCATGGCATGGCCGGGGTAAAGGCTGTTTCAAAGGTTTCAGAATCTCATGATTTCTGACAGCACCATGACCTTCATTGAATTTGTTGAGCTTTTCAAGTCATTCAGGTAAAATTAACTTTTTTTTTTTCATCTTATATATTTTTAGTTCAGTACAATAAGATAACATTGAGGTTATGTTTGTTTAGTTGTTCTAAAATAGTTCAAGCACATTTTCTAGTCATATGCAGTAACCCAGTGTTATGTTTGGGTCCTGAGTTACTGATATATGTGTTTATTTGATTTGTTCTTCTCAGCAAGTTTGTTTCCTCACTCCTTTCTGTTATATAATTGTGAGGCCTTTATCAAAAGCAGCTAAAGATAGTGTGGTAGAACAACTTCAACAAATGCCTCTCAAGGTTATTAATTTTAAGAAAAATTCAAAGGATTCTTGTCTGTATGTTGTTTAGTTTTTATCTGTTTTTTTTTTTCCTGTTAGATGAATAAAGAAGGTTTTGCAATGAAAAGCAATTCTTGTAAAAGTCTTTCTATGTTTGTAGATTGTGAAGAATCTCCTTTTCTCTTGCCCACCCTTTTATATTCTACTCCTGCAGACATAAAGCCACAAAGTGAAATTTACATTAGTGCAGGGATCTGCAGCCTGTGTCTCCAGAGCTACAAATGACATTGTCGACCTTCCACAATGGCTCTGTGGCATTGACTTAAAATGATGAAGAACAATCTAATGTTTTTGAATGTAGACAGAATAACAAAAGCATGTTTTTAGCAATTTTTATGCAATAAATAGATTGAATTTCTAAAACATAATGACACTAAAAGTAACAGTAATACCTTTCTAGATCAATTTTTCATGTAATTAGAAATCAGGCTTAGAAATTATGGGGCTTTTTATCCCCAAACACAGTTTTCCAGGAATATCTAAAGCTTATTGAAGAAAATGCATCTATCCTCTTTTTGCAAAAGCTTTTTTTTTTTTTTTTCTTTTTTTTTTCTTTTTCAATATAAATTTCAAAATCAAAAAACAGAAATAAAATTGTGGCTCTTTGGAAATTACAGCAAATTTCCTGTAGTAGATATTTATTAAAAAGGTCCTGTAACTTTTCTTGCTCTAAACGAGTTTTATTTAGCTAGGTTAAGGGCAAAAATGGCTCATTGGATTGTAAAAGGTTGCAGACCCCTGCATCAGTGGTAGAGATGCATCGATCCAAGACTCGGATTAGATGTTGGTTCTGATATTGATTAATTAGCTGTATTGGATATCGGATGAATGAGGCCAATCCAGTCATTTCTTTTTATTAATATCAAATAGTTGTACAATTACAGCGATTTAGTCACTTCAATTCTGTGTCTGCAATGCTTGTTACTTCATCACGCTGAGCAGAGAAGTGTTGTTGCTTTCTTTTTCCCGCTAACGTACACTTTATTTGTAAATGAGTAGTATTAAGTACATTTATAACTGTGTTTATTTGTTACCTGTTTTTTTAACAAAGCTAATTGTTTATGTTAAGCCTGATGCCTTCACTCACATGGCAAGGTATACTGTTCATTCATTCAACAGTAGTATTGGATCTGTATTGGCTGATGCGCTCATCCCAGGTATCAAATCAGATTGGATCAGAAAAAGCTGGATCGGTGCATCTCCAATTAGTGGTTTGATATTTCAAAAATAGTTTTAAGAGGGACTTGCATATTTTGAATGAAACCTATTTGCCAAAGTTTAAGGCCTTGTCCAGGTGTTCGTTATAGATGTAACTTGTGGACAACTCTTCACATATTTGCATCTGTTCATAAAAAACAAGGACAAACTCTTTCACAAGATACAAACTACAGACAAATGACCTCCCCCTGACTTTATAGCTGAATCATCTGGCCAGCTACTTCAAGCCTGCGGCTGCAAGGCTGGATCTTACCAGCACAATAAGGCTTTAGTCTGCAGATGTTAGTTTAGAACTCCCCAGCTAACTTTCTCTGAATACAAGCTCAAACTGTATAAACAATTTCAAGTATGGTTTTACAGGTTGTCGGTCAATGTTCGCTTAAATTGTACTAAATTTACTGAACTTTCTGAACAGTATCCGAAGCAGGAAGGACCTGAAAGAGCTGTTTGACACGTTTGCAGTCCCCTGCAGTCGCACAGGTCCTGAATCATCTCCTCTTTACACCAACCTCAGGATAGATGACAAAGACACAGGACTACAGCCTGACCTTGGTAAGCCACCTGTTTCACAGTTTAAAAGAAAAAAAAACATTCTTGCATGCACTTTTTCTTTTCTTGCTTCTAACCTCTGCTTCTCATCTTCAGACTTACTAACACGGAACGGCTCTGATCTCGGCCTGTTTATCCGGACGAGGCAGCACATGTCTGACAACCAGAAACAGATCTCAGATGCCATAGCAGCAGCCAGCATTGTGACCAATGGCACAGGGGTGGAAAACGCATCGTTGGGTGTCTTGGGGTTGGCTATCCCTCAGCTCAATGACTTTTTAGTGAACTGTCAGAAAGAACACCTGTGCTATGATGAGATTCTCAGCATCATTCAGGTAGGAGTCTGGAAGAGAGGTCGGGATGAGGGTGGTGATGGAGAACATATACTTAAGTCAAGGATGAGTCAATGTCATTGGACAAGAACGGAAAAGAAGTTCTACATCAACGAGGTCATTTATTTGTTTTGGTTTTTTTTGCAGAAATTTGAGCCCTCATCAACCATGAGACAAATGGGTTGGATGTCATTTGAAGGCTTTGCAAGGTAAATTTACAATTAAATGCATGAAATGAAAGCACATAGAAATTAATCATTTATTAGGCATCTAAAGAAAAAAAAAATGTGCATATATCACAAACCTGTGATGTTTTTTAAGTCTTAAAGTGTTGCTACAATACAGCATTTGATAAGCATATCAACAATGGTTTCCTGTGTTGGTACCAGGTTCCTGATGGACAAGGAGAACTTTGCCTCTCAGAAATGAAGAATCTCAGATAGATCCAGAGGAGCTGCAGTACCCTCTGTCCTATTACTATATCGAGTCATCTCACAACACCTACCTGACTGGGCACCAACTCAAAGGAGAATCCTCTGTTGAACTTTATAGTCAGGTAAGTCTGAAAGTTCAAATACTTTATTGTTTATCATTTTCTACAGAATGCTGCTGTAAGCTCTTTTGGGAGACTGATATTTATTTGTTTACATCCTATTCACCTGTAGGTGCTGCTGCAAGGCTGTAGGAGTGTCGAGTTGGACTGCTGGGATGGGGATGACGGCATGCCAGTCATTTACCATGGGCACACACTCACCACAAAGATTCCCTTTAAGGTTAAAAATGTCATAAATAGTTGAAATACACTTGTATTCTTAGAAAAAAAAATCATTGGCTGGTTTCGTTCTTTTCATTTGCATCAGGCCAAAATTTCTAGAACAGCAGCTTACATATACATACAAAGTTATACAGTTATATGGTGTTTTCATGTCGACCAATGCAACATGAAAAAGTGTGGTTTTTGTCTTTAGCATCATGTTGATACGATTTATTGCATGTATTTGATTTCAAGCTGTTAGTAAATGTTATTTCTATTGATTGTATTATCACATTTATTGTCACATTTTCCTTGTGTTACACTTTGTAAAACTTTCTTTTCTCCTTTGATCTTTCAGGATGTGGTTGAAGCAGTTAACCGCTCTGCATTTGTTAATTCTGACATGCCCGTCGTCCTGTCCATAGAGAACCACTGCTCCCTTCCACAGCAGCGCAAGATGGCTGAAATCTTTAAGGTACATTGAAGCTGCATCCGAAATTCCTGTCTGTCACTTCTTTTATATGTGGCGAAATTCTCTCTGATGTTCTTTAAATAATTTTATTATTAGGACAAAACGCAATACCAGTTGAAATAAATCTAACTTGGGTTTTGGAACGTGTTGAAACTTCTGCAGCGCTGCCCTGCTTTAGTTACAGTACTCTGCATCTTCATACTACTCTATGTAAACGCATCGGCTGGTGAATGTTTTCCAAAGTGACACTTGGACTGGCACTTTTTAAGCACAAGTACTAACTCTTTGACTCCATGTTTTGTTTTCCTGTGCTACATTTTTCAGCTGCTGTGGGCATTTAAACTGGCTGACGTCCAGCTAGAAGCTGCCTCTCTAATCTTAGGGCTACAACTGTCTGTTTCTTCTTCTTTTTAAGTTATACTGTATACTTAAGGCCACACATGTTTAGGACATCATGGAACATCATCGTGCTTTCATCTAAAAAAAAAAATTTCCCAGCATTTCATCCTCCCTGGAGACCGACTTCTAAGTATCTTGATAAAGAGAAGTCTTTTAAGTTCAGACGGCTCTGTGTCCCTGGGCAGCTTACATCATCATGCTGCTGTTTATTTGTAATGTTTTCAGTTGATAAAAGCACTTTCATTTCCTCGTATTGAAGCTTCTGCTTCAGCTTCTGAAATGAGTTTTTCCCTCCTGTCCTTTCATGTGTCTCTTCATTTGACTGCATTTTACTGATGTCATCTGTCAAGTTCAAATATTTTTTTCTCCCCCTCATCAGACTGTGTTTGGCGAACGTCTTGTGACGCGGTTCCTTTTTGAAAGCGACTTCAGTGATGACCCTCACCTGCCATCACCGCTACAGCTGCGTAGGAAGATCCTCCTTAAGAATAAGAAACTCAAAGCCCATCAAGCACCGGTGGATATACTCAAACAGAAGGTCAGGAAGAATCATATCCTGTCCACACGCATTGTATCAACACGTGCATAATTTATATTTCTTATAAGCCATTCTGTAAAGGAACTTCAAGGCTTCCTTAGTGCATTGAATATTTATAGCTGTTGATCATTAGAGTGCTGTCAAATGTAAATAATAGATGCAAAAGTGCTCAACCGTACACACATCTTCAGGTAGCTTCTGAATACACACTACTGTGGATAACTGTGTCCATTTCTGATCAATGGAGGTGTAGATAGTCTTTCAGACTTCATTTTAACATTTTGCTAACCCTTTCAAAGGCTCACCAGCTGGCCCACATGCAGGCCCAGGCAAGCAACGGGTCACCAGGAGTCACTTCACCTAGCAACCATGCCAATGAGGAAGAGGAAGAAGAGGAAGACGAATATGACTATGACTATGAGTCTCTATCAGATGGTAAGGAAATCTGTGAAGGGGTTTGGGGGTTGAAACCAACAAGAGTTCAGTTGGCTTTCACTCCTTTCAGGTTTAAACCCTCGACTTAGTTGTAAATCTTAGGTTTTCACCTGAAAGTCATTTTCTTTTTACTGCTTTATTCTGTCACTCCTCTTTTTTAACACTTGAGTCTGTTTTTCTGTTGTTCGGTTCTCATTTCTTTCCCTTCCAATTTTTTCCTGCCTGTTCTCCACTTAGCCGATGTCCTCACAGCCTCTACTGCCTCATATGGCCTTGAAGGTAAATGCACTGCCCTGATGCGCTTCTTTAAGAGCCACTGTTTTCCCCCTGTCTTGTTGTGTAGTGGTAGCTTGCTAGTTCCTTAAAGTGCTTTAAATTTGCCTCTTAAAACTCAGATATGGACTCTGAGATTCAGTTAGCTCAATGAGGATATTATGATAAATTTGTGCAACTAAAATAACTGCAGAGGAAACATTGGTTTGAAGAAGTGCATTAGTGATCATTAAGCGTCTGCCTTTTGTGGACAACAGGTTGTCTTCAGTGGCGCTGTAATTGTTTTGCATGGTAACCAGCACCTCAGAAATGTTTCCATTACATAGTACCATCACATCCCATCAGTCTAGCTGGTGAATGAAAGCAACTTTGTGCATTCAGCTTCAAAAACTGTGCAGAGTTTTAACACAGTTTGCTCTTTGTTGCTCTGATCCTTCACTCAGTGACATCAGGAGTGTTTTATATGTACATTCAATTGTGTTGTGTAGTAAACACACAGATCCTCCCAGCTATCCAGCTTTCCACAACTATATCTTTTGGCCGTGTGTCAGTGGAAAGAATCAACATTATCATCATTTAAACGAAGTAAATCAGATTCCCTCACTGTGAACCATGTTTATAGTAACCAGTTTCATAAACTATATCAAGAGTTTGTGTCAAGTTGTTTGTTTTTTCCCCGTTTATTTGTTTGCACTGTTTGTGTGAAACTGATTCACTATTAAACAACTTTCTAATTCAGCTGAACAGTATAAATGCAAATGCAGGATGTGGGTGTACTGTTCACATCTAGACTATCCTTTGACACATAGAGTACCAGACACTCTCCCATTAAATCCAGTGGGGAAATGTGTCCTAACTCTTTGACTGGTAGTGTATGTGATTAGGGAAGACAGTAAAATTGGTTGCCCCCTTCAGAAAAAATGACATGAAATCAGTGTTAAAACAGTATGCTGTCTGCACAATTTCTCTTCTCCCACCGACACATCGTCTCCTTCTCCCTCTGCGTACTGTATTAGTCTGTGACCTCGCCAGTGGCTGGGCAGGCTCATCAGGGAAACAAAACAAAGCCATCTGGTTTCTCAGGCCCTGTGCTGCCCCCACACTAAACAACAGACCAGGGGAAACTACCCTGTCCCAATCCCAGTCCTAGCACTGCCCTCCTGATCCCTGGACCCTGCATGGAACTTTCAGAAAACACACTTCTCTAATTTGAACCACATATCTTGGTTCAGTTTTGCTACTTGTGCAAGACATGTTCTGAAATATTACCGGATAAGTGTTGGCAAGCGAGACATCCTGATTAAACGAACCACACTCCACACACTCACTGTTTCTTCTTGCCACACATGTTTAGTATTAAACTGTCAGCTGGCCTTGCAAACACAAACTCTTGGGTACTAAGCTTCCAAGTTGCCACCGTCTCCGGATGAACAGCAGCTCCTTCCAGCCACCGCCGTCTGGTCCACTTCAGTTCTCTAGCTGCTGTCTGCAGCACAACATTCAGGATCAACTCTCCTCCTAAATCCATCTTTAAAGGCGATTGTAAATGTTGAGAAACAAACAGGTTTTCTGTGATAAAAACACTCCCTGTTTTCAAGCAGATGTGTTTCTTTTCGTGGTTTTGGCTTTGGTAAATGTGTAGGAGGAATGGGAGCAAACGGAAAAACTCCCTGCTGGTGCTTCTGTTTACAGTTAAGAGACATAGCTGTGAATTTTCTTCAGAGGTCTTTAGAGATATTGCTTCAGATCTGCTCTTTTAATGAAGAGGGAATTTAGTTTTTGATTGCTTATCGTTTTGAACAAGTTTTTCATACCTGTCACCTGTTCACAGGTTTCCCCACATCTGAGATAGATATTAAAGAAGCACAGAAAAAGACGTCTTCTTAAGGACAAAGTAGATATCTTCTGAAAGACATAGTCAATTCTCATTATAAAAACAGAATTTTGATGATAGATGTAATAAAGAAAGTTGACAATCTTGCTCATGTTAGTTGCCAACTGGTCACAATAAATAATAACAAAACATAGGCAAAAATGTTTACTATGAATTCTTAGCTTGGTTTAATGCTGAAATTAATAGAGAAGTGCAGGTAATTCTGTTGACCAAGTTCCATTCGGTGCTCTGACCAGATGAGAAAAACAAAGAAAAGGTAGATGAGTTCAAATCAAACCCAGGTAGATGCAGTCTAAATCAATCCAACTGCAATCTGAATAATTTTCATTTAATCAAATTAAAATCCCCATTTAAAATTGGTGACACCTTAAAAAGTAAAGTTTTAATTTATGACTCTTTGACTTGCTAGTTTCTGCCTCAAATGTAAGTGCATTCGACATACTCCATCATTTTTATATCATGCATGCACAGTCATTTGTTCTCATCTTCCATTAAAGCCTGTAAGGGGGATGTTTGGGCTACATACTTGCTTGATTGGCAGGTATGTTTTATGCTTACTGTAGTTGGTTGCTTGTTACAATACAATTAATTTCTCTGGTGTTAGATTATCTGCATTTGGTTTAATGAGGTTTGTTCTGCATACTGTCAAAGAAACAATTGCTGGGAATTAGTTGTCTCATCATACGGTTATGATCAACTCTGCTCTGGAGAAGGTAACATATGCTTTGTTTGTTGTGAGGCTCCAGGTATCATCAGTCTTTATTCAGTATTCTGTTGTTTGTTTGCACAGATAACATCCTGGATGACAAGCCAGAGGGGAAGAGCTCAGCAGATAAAGAAGAGCAACCGATAGATGAAATTCCAAAAAGGATGAAGAAGTCTGACAGCACGATGCAGAGCAAAGGAAAGGTACAAACCTCAAGTAGACTCAACAGTTTTTAAAAATACTTAAAAAAAAAAAAAAAAAAAAAAAACAGTGTATTATTGAGGGTTCGTTTGTTGGTTTTTAAGACTGAAATATGAATCAAATCCTGGAGTTTTGATCCCACATTTTAAATGTCTGTTTTCCACGTGTCTATCTGCACCTGTAGGTGTTTGACATGGAGCTGGGTGAGGAGTTTTACCTTCCCCAGAACAAGAAAGAGAGCAGACAGATTGCCCAGGAGCTATCTGACCTTGTCATCTACTGCCAGGCTGTGAAATTTCCTGGTAGGGAATGTTTTATCTGCCCATTTCTCTGTAAAACGGTTCCTTTCTCATTTTCAGCTTCCCATGAGAACAAAAATCTTTGTTTTACTGCGCATGCCTTCTCCTTTAGCATGTTTGTCCTCCTTTTCCCAGTAAACAGTGATTTATTTTAACAGTGATGTTAAAATTCTCATCTTTTACAATTAAGATGATGTCAGCTTAATTTCTTTCTTTTCCTATCTTGACCCACTCTGATCCACTCCCATGTTCCATTGAAAAGGTCAGGGTTTTCCCCATGTTTTTTTACTTTTTTTTCTTTTTTTTTTCCTCCCCCCATTATGGGACATTCAATATCCCTGTGTTACTCTTCATTTCTGTCCCCCACAGGACACCCACTAAGACATGACTCCTCCTCTCCCCATGGGAAAGATATGGTTACTTAATTCAGCTGTAATTCTCCAAACAGCACAACAAAAACACAGTTGTGTTTTAATATACCGTAAGAAAATGTTAGGGGGGTCTTGACAGGCCTTTTTCACATGTCACCCCCCCTTAAGAAGTTTAATTCCAGATACTTGAGAGCGCTCTCACTTTATCAGTTCAGAATGCTTGACTTTGCTTTTATTTAAGCACACATAACATCTCTCATATCGTCTGTCTTCATTCCTCACCACGATTTATCTCAAATATTTCTCTTTGTCCCTTAAATATCAAGCCCTTATCAGCTCTTCACTCCCTCAAGTATCCTCTTCTCTGTTTGTCTCCGCTTCTCTCTAAATGACATATGCCCTTATAAACCCGCCTGTGTTTCCACTGGTATTCTATTTGTTTACAGTTTCCAGAGACTCAGATCTGAGAAAGAGGAAGCAGGGTAGTTGGCCCAGATCAGACAGGCAGAACACAGGTTGCTATAAAAGTCTTGCCTGGAAGGTTCTCAGGTGGTCGTATTTCTCATTAAAAAAAAAAATCTGCACACACTTTTAAGCTATTGAGCAATATTTCTCATCTCAAATGTTTAAGATTTGTTGCCAGTTGAGAAGTGGTTAAAGATTATAAACTGCCAAATGTGTTACACACAACATTTTATTGTTGGAGGATCAATAACCGTCGTTTTCAGTTATGCATCTGCAGACTCTTTTTTCAGTGGAAAATCAACTAAACTTGCGGTAAATAAGAACTAATTCAGCTCAGGTTTGGAAACGAATACACTTGGAAAAAACCTGAGAGACAGTGAAGCCACTTCCTTTTTAGAAAAATTGATGTCTTGAATTGTCTTGAAAGGACTCGCAGTGTTCGTGGTGTCCCGATACTGTCTGTTTACTGTACCCCCCCCCCCCCCCCCCCCCCCCCCCCCCCCCCCCCCCCCCCCCCCCCCCCCCCCCCCCCCCCCCCCCCCCCCCCCCCCCCCCCCCCCCCCCCCCCCCCCCCCCCCCCCCCCCCCCCCCCCCCCCCCCCCCCCCCCCCCCCCCCCCCCCCCCCCCCCCCCCCCCCCCCCCCCCCCCCCCCCCCCCCCCCCCCCCCCCCCCCCCCCCCCCCCCCCCCCCCCCCCCCCCCCCCCCCCCCCCCCCCCCCCCCCCCCCCCCCCCCCCCCCCCCAATGAGCGTTGGTTTCTGTCTGCTTCTGTGGGAACACAGGCCTGTCTACGCTGTCTCCGGCCGGCTCTGGTCGAGGGAAGGACCGTGGAAAGAGCAGGAAGTCCATATTTGGCACAGCTCCATCTCGCTGCAGCGCTACAGGGGAGGTCACGACCCAGAACCGCACTCCTGGGAAAGGTAAATGTATATATTTGTTTCAGAGACACGTGGAAGTGGAAATTTATGGGACATGGAGTGTATTTGACAAGGTCGCCGACAATTAAACTCTTGGCTTCTGCAGTAATATTTGTGATGACTCAGAGGACCACATCCCGCCAAGTAAGAAGCTGATAGGTATTCAGAGCCGTTGAATATGTCTCTGTGTCCATCCTTCAGGTGGCTCTGAGCGGCTCAGCTGGGAGGAACAGCAGACATCACCCGTCCTCAACCCCCCTACGTCCCTCAGCGCCATCATCCGTACTCCAAAGTGCTACCACATCTCCTCTGTCAACGAGAACGCAGCCAAGAGGCTCTGTCGGCGCTATTCTCAGAAGCTGATCCAGCACACCGCGTGCCAGCTACTCAGGACGTACCCGGCAGCCACACGGATCGACTCCACAAACCCCAACCCTCTGCTCTTCTGGCTGCACGGAATCCAGCTGGTGGCTCTCAATTACCAGACTGATGGTGAGGATGATGTGCAGCGATGCTGAGAGGGAAAACTAGGAGAGGGGAATCTGACTTTTGGAAGGATTCATGTTTTTCTTTTAGAAATTTATCATCTTTTTTAAAGCAACTTTTGGCCCCAAAGTACTCCACAGGTTGCTTTTTCTCATATTAAATCATGTAAATCTGTGTCTTTTCACTTTCTCTCTGTCTTCCTCTTGTTTTCTTCAGTTTCCTTTCCATCCACAGGAATTTTCTGATGTTAATGTTAGTTGTCCAAACTGTCAATCAGATTTTTTCTAAGTCATTTTACATTTAAACGTACTGTACCTCCTCCATCTTGCTCTTATTCTCCACTTTGTCTTTTAGCACAAATATTGACCCAGATGTGTGAAACATGCAGGTTCCCAAACATCCACACCAGCAAACAGTGGCGATATCACTGCAGCTAGTGATACCCAAAGATATTATTTGCCTTTTATTCTTCTGGTGAAGCTTACATGGAGCATTCCTGCAAATCTGTCTCTTGGTTTTCCAAAAGCTCTCATTAATATTCACCTCAGTGTCTTTTTTTTTTTTCCTTCTCTCTTCTCTCCAGACCTGCCGATGCAGTTGAACACAGCGCTGTTTGAGGCCAATGGAGGCTGCGGCTATGTTCTGAAGCCTGCGGTGCTTTGGGACCGTAGCTGTCCACTTTATCAGCAGTTCTGCCCGATGGAGAGGGATCTGGAGAAAATGAGCCCTGCCATCTATTCCTCACTGTGAGTTAAAGTGACAAACAAAGCAGAATGGAGCATCACTCAGCACGACAACTTCATCCCTCCTTCCTGCCTGTTTCAATTCCACCAGAGCTGTGTGTTAATTTTCTGCAGTTGTGGATTGTTGAGCATAATATTAACGCTGCTGCTTTAGTGGGGGGATGAAGTGGTAAAATTCTTTCTACAAGAGAAATGTTGCTGCATCATATGTTCAGCTGGGTTAAAACCTATCTCAGTTAACATTAATCTTGGTTTTGCTGTCTTTAATTGTATTAAAATGCTCATTTAATTGTTTCTGAACTGTTTCTAAAGCAGCCAGGCTTTTAGAAGCTTCATAACTTTTAATAAAACCTGTTTCATGCGTGCCTGACAAAAAAGCACTAAAAGAAGGTAAAATCTTTTTTGGCAGGTCAGGAGGGCTTTTTTGGCTCCTCATTCAGACATATGTTTTCATCAGATGAACTAAAGATAAGCTTGATTGAGTAATTGGGAAAATATGTAGCTCTAACTGCTTGCCTTGTTCGTCAGAGTGAGATTATCGGTGCTCATTCATCACATCACACCTCGTCTTTTTCTCTCAGCTCGTCTCTGGTCAGAACGTTTGCCCGGGTAACAGCTCTGGCAGCCCCTGCATCGAGGTGGATGTTCTGGGCATGCCCATCGACAGCTGCCACTTCCGCACCAAACCCATCCACCGTAACACCCTCAACCCCATGTGGAGCGAACACTTTCAGTTCACCGTGCATTTCGAGGAGATGTGTTTCCTGCGATTGGCCGTGGTGGAGAACAACAGTTCCCAAACAACTGCTCAGAGAACTCTGCCTCTGAAAGCCCTCAAACCGGGTATGAGTCATACTGAGAGCTGCGGATGAGGAGCACTGAGATGTTTCTGTCATGTTCAGAACAGAAAAATGAAATGATGTCTTGTATTTCAGGTTACAGACACATTCAGCTGAGAACGCAGCACAACGAGCCCCTTGAAGTGTCCAGCTTATTTATTTACAGCCGTAGAACCGAGGATGGTCCCGCAGGGGGCCCTACTCCCTCATCTTTGGTAAGACTCATGCAGGTTTGCTGCTGAGATAGCAGAGCTCAAACAAGGTTTGATCGGTTAAGTGCACTTGTAAAACTTCAAAGCCTTCATAATGACACACACTCATTAAAATTTAAAATGTGATAGACTGCGATCCAAGAACGTTCAAAGAAGTTCTGCTGGCACAGTCAGAAACATCCAAATTCGCTTTGGTGTTGCTTTTGTGCTTTTGAGGAGAGTGTAAGAGACCTTAAGATAAAGCAAAAATGTCATGTAGTGATGTTTCATAACAACCTGCTGCTCTCTGCATCCTCTGCACAGCTGTTCAGCTCAGAGGAGAAACATGTCTCCCAGCAACACAGCGTAACGGTGCACGGAGCTCCTGGTCCTGAGCCCTTCACAGTTTTGTGTCACAGAGCAAACGACTGCAAAACAGCTGCTGGACATGGTTCGTACTTCAGACGTAAATGTAGCTGCAACATAAGTGGAAGAAAGTCTCTTAAGATCATTTGCATTTGACATCTTATTGTGTTTGCTACATCCTCCGCAGGTTGTTGCATCATCAGGAAACGCATCAGAGTACTTGTTGTGTGAGGAGAAGGTTCCATTGTTGAAGGAGCGCAGTGAGGTGAAGCGTTGTGCTCAGTATCGATCTCTAGCACCTGAGGAGGAAGTGGTCAGGCTGGTCTGCAGCTGGGACACAGCGGAGGGATATGTTGGGAGGATCTGCCTCAAAACAAGAGAGGAGGTGCAAATAGAAAAACACATGTTCCTTATCATCCTGCAACTAAACTGATACTGGAATGAAAAATCTCCAGTGTGTGCTCTTTAAGTTCCATGATGTAGAGTGTGGCTCCCTCTTGTGGTTGCTTTATACAAGTAAGCATCGTTTATTTAATCTCCGGCTACTCTGATTGGATCATTGCAGAACCTAAATGAGAAAATCACCATGCTGGAGAGAGAGGAAGACACGACCGTGGGAGGTAAAGAAGGAGCAGGAGGAGGGGAGGAGGGATATGTTCTTTGTTCAGGTCCATGAAGTTTCACCAGAACAACCTCACACTGTGATCAAAGCCCCGAGATACAGCACAGCTCAGGACATCATACAACAGGTGAGTCACAGAAAAATGAGTGAATCTTCAAACCAGCAGCCGATGTAGACGAGAAACCTCACATGTTCTCTCACTCAAAGAATCTACATGTTTTCTATGTTTATCTTCCTGCTGTTTTATTCTGTTTTGGCCAGACGCTATCAAAGGCAAAGTACTCCTACAGTATTCTGTCTAATCCCAATCCCTGTGACTACGTCCTGGTGGAGGAAGTGACTAAGGACGCCGGTTCTAAGAAGTCCTCCACCACCAAGCCCCTTCAGCGGGTGCTGCTGGATCACGAGTGTGTCTACCAAGCTCAGAACCGCTGGCGGGGCGGGGGAAAGTTCATTCTTAAACTCAAAGAGCAGGTAGCTCTGAACATGATAACCAGTTTCCTCAGTTAGACTTTTTTCATTCTTGTTTTGTATTCAATTTTCATGTGCATGTCATTTTTTTTCTCTGCTGTTTTGAACTTTCCTAGTGTTGTAGTTTAGCCAGATAAATTCTTTGGTGGACTTAAAATTGCATCAAAACCTGTGACTAGCTTGAATGTGCTTAATCCTTGTACTTCCTGCTTGTGGTAACTTGCTGTTCATGCTCAATAATCCATCCTGTTCACTCTGCCTGTCGTTGTCATGGCCTCCATCTCTTACCTTCCACTGCTACCTTGTTAACGTTTCATGTATTCTGCTTTTCTTATTGTAATTTTTATACCTGCTGATGTG
This sequence comes from Atherinomorus stipes, assembly GCA_023101725.1. NCBI lineage: Eukaryota > Metazoa > Chordata > Actinopteri > Atheriniformes > Atherinidae > Atherinomorus > Atherinomorus stipes. Next base: position 30,631 of record JALJCO010010181.1, on the reverse strand, counting down.
TTTATAACACGTTTTATTTATGTCAGTGTTTTATTTATTATGCGTTTTGTTGCTTTTGAGCTGCTTTGGAAATAAAGAGCTTAAATGATTTAGTAAGTTCTGTTCAGTGTGGTTGATGTGAGTGAAAATGGTGTCAGAAGGCAAAACAAAAATCTTTTCAGCCTGTCTATTTTTAATTATCAGGAAACAGAATCTACTAAAAACAGAGTGACACAATTTCTCCTAAAGTATGGGCCGCTGCCTAATATGAATCCATTTCTGCTCCCAGGACAAAAAAGAGGGTCATTTTCTTTCGCCAGTGAGTTTAAGAAGCTGACCAGTCGCAGCCGCAGCATGACGACCGGCGTCGGAGGGGACGGCCCTGCCTCGGGCAAGGACGATCGAGCTGCATGCTTGTGTGGCTCTGACAGAGCTCCAGGAGTGAGGCTCACACTCTGCCTGCTGTCTGTGCATGGAAAAGCAACAGAGGTACCGTATGCTGTCTCTAACCTCTAACATTATTATTAACAAAGTCAAATGAGCTGATTGTTTGATTTGTTAGCAAGATTTTCCTTTTATAACATAATTAAATGTATTCCAAGATGTTTTTAGCGAAAACCTGTATTTTTTTATTTTTTACAATTGACCATATTTCTTTCTGCAAAAAAAACTACATGAAATATTAGATCTTTATAAAAATTCCAAAAGTAAATAAGTAGAGAAGTAAATGTAGAGCACCAAAATGAGACAAAAAATATTTTATAAGGTAATGTGTTTGTGGAGGTAAATGCTGCAACAATTAATTTCCTTTAACAGTTGATCAGCAGTTCAGATTAGCTTGGAGAAAGTTTAGCTAGTTCCTCAGTACAGAGCTGTGGGATGTTGACAGGTTTCCTCTCATGAACTGCTGGTTTTAGGCTCCTACATCACTGGATCCAGGGCTTATACATACTTTCAAAAACACGCCCAGTCTGAGATACCAGCTGCCACCATGTGTCATACGGGCTTCTTAAAACTGTTTCACAACCCTAACTTGTCTGTTAAAAAGAAAGGTCTCATCTCTTTACAAGACATTTTCCACAACTATTGTTTTCTACATCAGATGTGACAGAGGAAGACTGCAAAATGTCTTTTGAGCAAGCTGTCACTATCTCCTTTGGGACTTTATCATTTTAAATTCTGCAGTCTCTCTGACCAAGAGTCTTTATTTGTATCCTTGACATTTACTAAATGTGTGGGACTTGTGTTTCTGTGAAGTAGATGAGTGCATTGGTGTGAAAAAAACATACATGAGAAGTAGGGATTGCATGACCAGTGTGACAGAATAAGTTGGTGTAAACTGGACCTGCATGGTTGAATGCCACTCAAACTGCCACAGGACAGACTGCCTTTTAATAAAGAGTTGGGCACAAAGTGTCATTTTTCCTTTGACAATAAGCCATGACACTGTAAAAGGAAAAAACACTTAACACATCATGAGAAAGGCACTCGAAGTGGCTCATCCCATTTACAGACTGTGCTACAAAGGAGAGTCGTGGTATTAGAAACTTCCTGACAGCTGTAACAGGTCTGCTATGAGCACCTTCAAATTTTAATTAAAAGAGGTGGAACGGCTCTGAAGAGTAAACTCATCTGACAAATGAGCAAATTGAATTGATGTAAAGATCAGAGACCTGCCAGTTCCATGTAGTTTAACATGACCTGTATTTTGGCAATGTCTGCAATTTCTTCAAAGTCCGTCCTTATCATTCTGACATTTAACAACCAGAAACATTTTCCGTCAAACCGATGGTACAAGTTTGCAGTGTTGCAACAAGATATCTGTCAGGGTTGTGTTGTTACATTCATACACCCAGAATTTCTCATCTGAATGCTAACATGGAGATGAAACTGCTTTCTCTGCAGGGTATCTGCCTGCAGCTGCAGATCTGAAGGCAGTGGGTCACAGAGGGCAGGGTGGGGGCCAAAATGTTCCCACAGGCCTCCTCATCCTCATCCTCCTCCCCTTTTAGGGGGAACTCCAACCTGCCCACTTTCCCACCTCTTCTCTCCCACTCCCAGCCTGGAAGTTTCACCTCCTCAGGAACTGGAAAATCCACAAATGAGACTCAGGAGGAGAGACCTGCACTGACGACTTCTGAATCCTGGAGGATTCCCTTTTCCACAAGAGGCGAAGTGTTTCCTGAAGGTCCGAGGATTGTGGACTTTGGGGTTGCTCTCCCTCTCGAGGTCCTGAAGGAGTTTGATCCGAGTGGAGGATTGATGTCGCGCTAAGGCTGGTCTAGGGGTTGGCTGGTCATCACCTTGGCTTGGCTGAATGATAATCAGGAGTTTGGGAATCCCACCCAGCATCACTGTGATGTCATGTGGGCATGTAGTTCCAGCTTGTCTCGGTTTGTTATGACTTTTTAACGTGGCTCCACAGAGGGTCCAGGGTACCAGGGGTAGCTGTTGTCACTGAAGTCATAAGTGACATTAAATAACACTACTATTTTCCTCCTGTTACTGAAGAATCGGAGGAAAACAATCTTTCCCGTCACATTCAACGGAAAAGACGTATGTGTTTGCTTTGATGTGCCAGTTTTATTGCTTTTAACCACCAAATTCAGATTTGGTTCTAGAAGATGATGCTGTTTTTCCAGGTACGGCTCAGGCTTGACTCTACTCATTGTCACTTTGTGTTGGATACAGCACACTCCTGATGTCGGTCGGGTGATTATCTGATCAGCTGTCACTAATGAGTGAAAGGTTGTGCCAAACCAAACCTTTTGTTTTTGATATTGCCATCGAGCCCACACATCAGCTACAGTCCAGATCTGAGCGTATCTTTCCAAGCTTTCAGCCCAACTTGTACATACCCTGGACAGCAGGTTTCCTGTTCTGAGCACTACTTATTTACATGCTAGTCCAACTAATAATGCATTTTCTGCATTATCTATTAAAAAAAAAGAAAATAAGAAAGCAAATGGTGGTGAGTTAAGTTGTGCCGCCCAAAGGAAAAATGGTAACACTTCCTTTTTTGTTCAATATTTTTTACTGGTTGTAACCGTAAATGACTAAAGTTGCATTTTCTCTGCATCGTGCAAGCAAAGCAGCTGGCAGTGGTGGAGAGATCAGCTTGGATAAAATGAAGGAACATGAGGTGGACGAGGATGGTTTTTTCCTCCTCAGATGGTTGAGGACATTGGTGAAGGAGGCTGACAAGTTGGCTTGTTTTTGTTGCTTGTTTTAACTGTTCCAGTTTCACAGTACTGTAAGTTCACAGTTTGAGGCAGTGTGGTGGCTCACACAGAGACGCTTCCACCTATTTACTTATTCTGCCATGGAAGCTGCACAGCTCCTGGCAGATTTTTGACACTACTTCATCTCTTCACCGAAGGCGAGAATGAAAGGGCAGCGTTTTTAAGGCAGAGTATGTGTGACATGTAAAGTTGCACAGAGAAACTGTGGAGTTCCTATCACAGTTATGCTTTGTTGCTGTAAAATGTTGCAACTCCGCTCCAACTTTTGTCATTTTGAAGCTGCCTTCAAGGGCGATCTGTTCTTTACAAAGTGTCTCTGTGCCGTCTTCACTTGCAACAAACAATTTGGTCCAAAGGCTTTTATCGCCAGGCATTTGATAAATACATTAAAAGAAAAAGGAGAGAAGCACATATTTCCTTTTAGCAAACAGATGGACACTTTTTCCCAGTATAACTGATATGCTTCCAGAGTACTGCTGCCAGTGCCGACACCTGATTCAGCTTTTCAGTACTTCATCCCTACAGTGATGATTTCAGCTCTCAGATCCTTTGTGAAAACAGCACGATCTTCACTAAACAGCATTTTGGACATTTTTTCCTTTTGCTGTCATTTTGAGTGTGTTTGTGTCACTGTCGGTCAGAATGTCCACTTTATTATGGCCATTGTGGTTGGTGTGTTTTTTATTTCAGCTGCGGTTAAGAGTTGCAGGAGATCGCTACTAAACTGTATCAGCATGTCAGAACCCAAGTTAGAGAGTACTGAACACACACACACAATGAATTTCATTTCACCTTAATTTATTAGCCCTGGCTTTGTCCTGGCTTTTAAAGCAGTATCTTTATACATGTAGACCACTATACTATTGATTGCTTGTCAATAACTTTCTTTTTTCCCCCTATTGTAACTCACTTAGCACTACTTTTCTCCTTTACTTCTAGATCAGGGACATTTTCATATTTCATGAAATACTGAGTTCATTTAATTTCTTGTGTCACAAGCTTATTTTTTTATATGTTTTATTTGTTTTGGAATTTTATTTATTAGTCTCACTGATCCAAGATTAAAATATACTGTAAATTACCTACAGGAAATGTTTTTGGTGACACCAGAGATGTCCTGGTCTGGCCCTAGGGGTCTCTGTCCTGCAAGTTTTAGATGTTTCCTGCTTCAACTAGATTAATGGGTCTTGGTTAGGAGTTAATAAGCTTATTAGGAGAATGTTTAAAGAAATGAGGTGTGTTGGAGCAGGGAAACCCTTTCAACCTGCAGGATGGGGACCCAAGAACGACATTCGACATACCTGTGTTAAAGCAACTACACAAAAAAAAAGTCATGTTCCAAGATAAAGTCGGAAGCTTTTAAGACACATTTACCATAAAGCAGCTGCCTGACTGTGTTATATCTACTTTTCTTTTGACTGATGGTGCTCTGGACAAATTCCTTGCTAAATCAGTTTAGTTAGGAGGTCAGTTTGGGAGAAGTCCCTTTGTGACCCACATTCCACCTTTATATTCAGCAGACTGAAACTCTCATGGCCCCTGTTACCCCCCCCTTACCTTTATTGGTCTTGAAATATCTTTGCTCAGTGCCGAGTTTTAGTGCAATATTAGAATTATGTAACTTCTGCTCTTTATTTTCCTGCAAATTACTGAAGTTTTTCTGGTTTTTAACTCTTTGCCCTTAGTTCTTGTTTCAGTTTGTCAAAATCTATATGGTTCACGCACACAGATTATTGTCGGCCGGTGGTCCCTAGGGCTTACTGCAATCACGCTGGATGAGACTCTCAGAAACCACAACTTGGTGTCAGTGATAATGAAGCTGTAATCCTTTCATCCTGTCAGGCTTTTGTTATTGTTATGGATTAGAGGCGCAGCGCTCAGAAATTCCGTTATGTCAAGCAAAAGATAACAGTTCATTAAACGGTCGTTACCTACAGCTCCCTGCCTGGATGAAAGTGACATCAGTGTGCAGGTGAGAGAAAGATGCTGCAGGAAAGTTTCTGTTAAACTACAAATCTGCGAATGACCAGCATCATCACATCAACTTGAGTTGTATTCCATCTCTTAAACTAAAAAGTTTATTCTGTTGTTTCAATTTATGATAAACATGTTGTTTTTTTAATGAAGAAAGTTTTTTTCTCATATCTCCAATTAAAGATTTTCCTCAGGTTGAAAATTATTTTACATTTCAATTTCATTTAATTAAACTCACACAGAGACATTAATGTTCAGCATTATTAAACATTTGCATTTTTTATTATGATCCTGCTACATGACAAATCCACCAATTATTCATGTAAAAATTCAAGTAAATACACAGATGTTCACTTGACAGTTAATGCCTTTTACATATCAAAGTGTATACTGAACGCCTTACAGAAACAGAATAGTGCTGAAGATGAATACACACCGGCACGTGTCATACTCAGTGGATATAATAAGTACACCAAAATGCAAAAGTCTCAAATGGTCAAATTTATCAACATTGAAGCATTGATGCTGTAAGATAACATGCTACGAGTATGAAGACTAAACTGAATATCTTACACATAAAGTAAAATATTTCTTTACATATCTAAATACGTTTGAATGAAGTTAGGATGCAGAATCGCCCCCTTTCATACTGAAATAAATAAAAAAAATAAACACTTAAAACTACTTGCAGGAACTTGTACAGAAACAACATATAAATGCCAACCAGGGCTTCACATTTAAATAAATAAGTTCCAAACCACAGTTGTCTCAGGTTATAGGAAATGTTACATTCAGAAATGAGGTCTACCTTTCAGAGAGAAGGAAAACAAGACAAGAGGATGTGATGAAGCAGATCACTCACAGATTTACAGTTTAACAGAAACTTCCTGCAGCATGGGTTTCTCTCACCTCACAGCTGATGTCACTTTCATCCAGGCAGGGAGCTGTAGGTAACGACCGTTTAATGAACTGTTATCTTTTGCTTGACATAACGGAATTTCTGAGCGCTGCGCCTCTAATCCATAACAATAACAAAAGCCTGACAGGATGAAAGGATTACAGCTTCATTATCACTGACACCAAGTTGTGGTTTCTGAGTCTCATCCAGCGTGATTACAGTAGGCCTCAGGGACCACCGGCCGACAATAATCTGTGTGCGTGAACCATATAGATTTTGACAAACTGAAACAAGAACTAAGGGCAAAGAGTTAAAAACCAGAAAAACTTCAGTAATTTGCAGGAAAATAAAGAGCAGAAGTTACATAATTCTAATATTGCACTAAAACTCGGCACTGAGCAAAGATATTTCAAGACCAATAAAGGTAAGGGGGGTAACAGGGGCCATGAGAGTTTCAGTCTGCTGAATATAAAGGTGGAATGTGGGTCACAAAAGGACTTCTCCCAAACTGACCTCCTAACCCCCAAACTGATTTAGCAGGAATTTGTCCAGAGCACCATCAGTCAAAAGAAAAGTAGATATATAACACAGTCAGGCAGCTGCTTTATGGTAAATGTGTCTTAAAAGCTTCGACTTTATCTTGGAACATGCCTTTTTTTTGTGCAGTTGCTTTAACACAGGTATGTCGAATGTCGTTCCTTGGGTCCCCATCCTGCAGGTTGAAAGGGTTACTGCTCCAACACACCTCATTTCTTTAAACATTCTCCGAATAAGCTTATTAACTCCTAACCAAGACCCATTAATTTAGTTGAAGCAGGAAACATCTAAAACTTGCAGGACAGAGACCTCTAGGGCTAGACCAGGGCATCTCTGGTGTCACCAAAAACATTTCCTGTAGGTAATTTAAGTATATTTTAATCTTGGATCAGTGAGAATAATAAATGAAATTCCAAAACAAACAAAACATATAAAAACAAGAAATTAAATGAACTCAGTATTTCATGAAATATGAAAATGTCCCTGATCTAGAAGTAAAGGAGAAAAGTGGTGCTATGTGAGTTACAATGGGGAAAAAAAAGAAAGTTACTGACAAGCAATCAATAGTATAGTGGTCTACATGTATAAAGATACAAAGCCAGGGCTAATAAATTAAGGTGAAATGAATTCATTATGTGTGTGTGTTCATTACTCTCTAACTTGGGTTCTGACATGTTGATACAGTTTAGTAGCGATCTCCTGCAACTCTTAACCGCAGCTGAAATAAAAAACACACCAACCACAATGGCCATAATAAAGTAGACATTCTGACCGACAGTGACACAAACACACTCAAAATGACAGCAAAGGGAAAAAAAATGTGCAAAATGCTGTTTAGTGAAGATCGTGCTGTTTTCACAAAGGATCTGAGAGCTGAAATCATCACTGTAGGGATGAAGTACTGAAAGCTGGAATCAGGTGTCAGCACTGGCAGCAGTACTCTGGAGCATATCAGTTATACTGGGAAAAAGTGTCCATCTGTTTGCTAAAAGGAAATATGTACTTCTTTCCTTTTTCTTTTAATGTATTTATCAAACGCCTGGCGATAAGAAGCCTTTGGACCAAATTGTTTGTTGCAAGTGAAGACGGCACAGAGACACTTTGTAGAACAGAGCAGATCGTCCTTGAAGACAGCTTCTAAATGACCAAAAGTTGGAGGCGGAGTTGCAACATTTTACAGCAACAAAGCATAACTGTGATAGAAGACTCCACAGTTTCTCTGTGCAACTTTACATGTCACACATACTCTGCCTTAAAAACGCTGCCCTTTTCATTCTCACCTTCGGTGAAGAGATGGTAGTGTCCAAAAAATTTGCCAGGAGCTGTGCAGCTTCCATGGCAGAATAAGTAAATAGAGTGGAAACGTCTCTGTGTGAGCCACCACACTGCCTCAAACTGTGAACTTACAGTACTGTGAAACTGGAACAGTTAAAACAAACAACAAAAACAAGCCAGCTTGTCAGCCTCCTTAACAATGTCCTCAACCATCTGAGGAGGAAAAAAACGCTCGCCCACCTCATGTTTCCTTCATTTTATCCAAGCTGATCTCTCCACCACTGCCAGCTGCTTTGCTTGCATGATGCAGAGAAAATGCAACTTTAGTCATTTACAGTTTACAACCAGTAAAAAATATTGAACAAAAAAGGAAGTGTTACCATTTTTCCTTTGGACGGCACAGCTTAACTCAACACTATTTGCTTTCTTATTTTCTTTTTTTTTTAATAGATAATGCAGAAATGCATTATTAGTTGGACTGGCATGTAAATAATTAGTGCTCAGAACAGGAAACCTGCTGTCCAGGGATGTACAAGTTAGACTGAAAGCTTGGAAAGATAAGCACAGATCTGGACTGTAGCTGATGTGTGGGCTCGATGGCAACATCAAAAACAAAAGGTTTGGTTTGGCACAACCTTTCACTCATTAGTGACAGCTGATCAGATAATCACCCGACCGACATCAGGAGTGTGCTGTATCCAACACAAAGTGACAATGAGCAGAGTCAAGCTGAGCCGTACCTGGAAAAACAGCATCATCTTCTAGAACCAAATCTGAATTTGGTGGTTAAAAGAAATAAAACTGGCACATCAAAGCAAACTCGTACGTCTTTTTCCGTTGAATGTGACGGGAAAGATTGTTTTCCTCCGATTCTTCAGTAACAGGAGGAAAATGTTAGTGCTATTTAATGTCACTGATGACTTCAGTGACAACAGCTGCCCCTGGTACCCTGGACCCTCTGTGGAGCCACAGTCATAACAAACCGAGACAAGCTGGAACTACATGCCCACATGACATCACAGCTGATGCTGGGTGGGATTCCCAAACTCCTGATTATCATTCAGCCAAGCCAAGGTGATGAACAGCCAACCCTAAGACCAGCCTTAGCGCGACATCTGTCCTCCACTCGGATCAAACTCCTTCAAGACCTCGAGAGGAAACCATCCCCAAAGTCCACAATCCTCGGACCTTCACGGAAACACTTCGCCTCTTGTGGAAAAGGGGAATCCTCCAAGTTCAGAAGTCGTCAGTGCAGGTCTCTCCTCCTGAATCTCATTTGTGGATTTTCCAGTTCCTGAGGAGGTGAAACTTCCAGGCTGGGAGTGGGAGAGAAGAGGTGGGAAAGTGGACAGGTTGGAGTTCCCCCCTAAAAGAGGAGGAGGAGGATGAGGAGGCCTGTAGGAACATTCCAGCCCCCACCCTGCCCTCTGTGACCCATGCCTTCAGACCTGCAGCTGCAGACAGATACCCTGCAGAGAAAACAGTTTCATCTCCATGTTAGCATTCAGATGAGAAATTCTGGGTGTATGAATGTAACAACACAACCCTGACAGATATCTTGTTGCAACACTGCAAACTTGTACCATCGGTTTGACGGAAAATGTTTCTGGTTGTTAAATGTCAGAATGATGAGGACGGACTTTGAAGAAATTGCAGACATTGCCAAAATACAGGTCATGTTAAACTACATGAAACTGGCAGGTCTCTGATCTTTACATCAATTCAATTTGCTCATTTGTCAGATGAGTTTGCCTCTTCTGAGCCGTTCCACCTCTTTTAATTAAAATTTGAAGGTGCTCATAGCAGACCTGTTACAGCTGTCAGGAAGTTTCTATTACCACGACTCTCCTTTGTAGCACAGTCTGTAAATGGGATCGAGCCACTTCGAAGTCCTTTTTCATGATGTGTTAAGTGTTTTTTCCTTTTACAGTGTCACAGCTTATTGTCCATGAGAAAATGACACTTTGTGCCCAACTCTTTATTAAAGGCAGTCTGTCCTGTGGCGGTTTGAGCAACATTCAACCATGCAGGTCCAGTTTACACCAGCTTATTCTGTCACACTGGTCATGCAATCCATACTTCTCATGTATGTTTTCACACCAATGCACTCATCTACTTCCACAGAAACACAAGTCCCACACATTTAGTAAATGTCAAGGATACAAATAAAGTTTCTTGGTCAGAGAGACTGCAGAATTTAAAATGATAAAGTCCCAAAAGAGATAGTGACAGCTTGCTCAAAGACATTTTGCAGTCTTCCTCTGTCACATCTGATGTAGAAAACAATAGTTGTGGAAAATGTCTTGTAAAGAGATGAGACCTTTCTTTTTAACAGACAAGTTAAGTTTGTGAAACAGTTTTAAGAAGCCCGTATGACACATGGTGGCAGCAGTATCACAGACTGGGCGTGTTTTTGAAAGTACTGTATAAGCCCTGGATCCAGTGATGTAGGAGCCTAAAACCAGCAGTTCATGAGAGGAAACCTGTCAACATCCCACAGCTCTGTACTGAGGAACTAGCTAAACTTTCTCCAAGCTAATCTGAACTGCTGATCAACTGTTAAAGGAAATTCATTGTTGCATCATTTACCCCCACAAACACATTACCTTATAAAATATTTTTGTCTCATTTGGTGCTCTACATTTACTTCTCTACTTTTTTACTTTTGGAATTTATAAAGATCTAATATTTCATGTAGGTTTTTTTGCAGAAAGAAATATGGTCAATTGTAAAAAAAAATAAAAAAATACAGGTTTTCGCTAAAAACATCTTGGAATACATTTAACTATGTTATAAAGAGAAAATCTTGCCAACAAATCAAAACAATCAGCTCATTTTGACTTTGTTAATAATAATGTTAGAGGTTAGAGACAGCATACGGTACCTCTGTTGCTTTTCCATGCACAGACAGCAGGCAAAGTGTGAGCCTCACTCCTGGAGCTCTGTCAGAGCCACACAGCATGCAGCTCGATCGTCCTTACTGTGAGCAGGGCCGTCCCCTCCGACGCCGGTCGTCATGCTGCGGCTGCGACTGGTCAGCTTCTTAAACTCACTGGCGAAAGAAATGACCCTCTTTTTGTCCTGGGAGCAGAAATGAATTCATGTTAGGCAGCGACACATACTTAAGGAGAATTGTGTCAATCTGTTTTTAGTAGATTCTGTTTCCTGATAATTAAAAACAGACAGGCTGAAAAGATTTTTGTTTTGCCTTCTGACACCATTTTCACTCACATCAACCACACTGAACAGAACTTACTAAATCATTTAAGCTCTTTATTTCCAAAACAGCTCAAAAGCAACAAAACGCACAATAAATAAAACACTGACATAAATAAAACGTGTTATAAACACATCAGCAATGCATAAAAAATTACAATAAGAAAAGCAGAGCACATGAAACGTTAACAAAGGTAGCAGTGGAAGGTAAGAGATGGAGACCATGACAATGACAGGCAGAGTAAACAGGATGGATTATTGAGCATGAACAGCAAGTTACCACAAGCAGGAAGTACAAGGATTAAGCACATTCAAGCTAGTCACAGGTTTTGATGCAATTTTAAGTCCACCAAAGCATTTATCTGGCTAAACTACAACACTAGGAAAGTTCAAAACAGCAGAGAAAAAAAATGACATGCACATGAAAATTTAATACAAAACAAGAATGAAAACAGTCTAACTGTGGAAACTGGTTATCATGTTCAGAGCTACCTGCTCTTTGAGTTTAAGAATGAACTTTCCCCCGCCCCGCCAGCGGTTCTGAGCTTGGTAGACACACTCGTGATCCAGCAGCACCCGCTGAAGGGGCTTGGTGGTGGAGGACTTCTTAGAGCCGGCGTCCTTAGTCACTTCCTCCACCAGGACGTAGTCACAGGGATTGGGATTAGACAGAATACTGTAGGAGTACTTTGCCTTTGATAGCGTCTGGCCAAAACAGAATAAAACAGCAGGAAGATAAACATAGAAAACATGTTCTCTCACTCAAAGAATCTACATGTGAGGTTTCTCGTCTACATCGGCTGCTGGTTTGAAGATTCACTCATTTTTCTGTGACTCACCTGTTGTATGATGTCCTGAGCTGTGCTGTATCTCGGGGCTTTGATCACAGTGTGAGGCTGTTCTGGTGAAACTTCATGGACCTGAACAAAGAACATATCCTCCTCCCCTCCTCCTCCTCCTGCTCCTTCTTTACCTCCCACGGTCGTGTCCTCCTCTCTCTCCAGCATGGTGATTTTCTCATTTAGGTTCTGCAATGATCCAATCAGAGTAGCCGGAGATTAACATAAACGATGCTTACTTGTATAAAGCAACCACAAGAGGGAGCCACACTCTACATCATGGGACTTAAAGAGCACACACTGGAGATTTTTCATTCCAGTATCAGTTTAGTTGCAGGATGATAAGGAACATGTGTTTTTCTATTTGCACCTCCTCTCTTGTTTTGAGGCAGATCCTCCCAACATATCCCTCCGCTGTGTCCCAGCTGCAGACCAGCCTGACCACTTCCTCCTCAGGTGCTAGAGATCGATACTGAGCACAACGCTTCACCTCACTGCGCTCCTTCAACAATGGAACCTTCTCCTCACACAACAAGTACTCTGATGCGTTTCCTGATGATGCAACAACCTGCGGGGGATGTAGCAAACACAATAAGATGTCAAATGCAAATGATCTTAAGAGACTTTCTTCCACTTATGCTGCAGCTACATTTACGTCTGAAGTACGAACCATGTCCAGCAGCTGTTTTGCAGTCGTTTGCTCTGTGACACAAAAAACTGTGAAGGGCTCAGGACCAGGAGCTCCGTGCACCGTTACGCTGTGTTGCTGGGAGACATGTTTCTCCTCTGAGCTGAACAGCTGTGCAGAGGATGCAGAGAGCAGCAGGTTGTTATGAAACATCACTACATGACATTTTTGCTTTATCTTAAGGTCTCTTACACTCTCCTCAAAAGCACAAAAAAGCAACACCAAAGCGAATTTGGATGTTGCTGACTGTGCCAGCAGAACTTCTTTGAACGTTCTTGGATCGCAGTCTATCACATTTTAAATTTTAATGAGTGTGTGTCATTATGAAGGCTTTGAAGTTTTACAAGTGCACTTAACCGATCAAACCTTGTTTGGAGCTCTGCTATCTCAGCAGCAAACCTGCATGAGTCTTACCAAAGATGAGGGAGTAGCGCCCCCTGCGGGACCATCCTCTGTTCTACGGCTGTAAATAAATAAGCTGGACACTTCAAGGGGCTCGTTGTGCTGCGTTCTCAGCTGAATGTGTCTGTAACCTGAAATACAAGACATCATTTCATTTTTCTGTTCTGAACATGACAGAAACATCTCAGTGCTCCTCATCCACAGCTCTCAGTGTGACTCATACCCGGTTTGAGGGCTTTCAGAGGCAGAGTTCTCTGAGCAGTTGTTTGGGAACTGTTGTTCTCCACCACGGCCAGTCGCAGGAAACACATCTCCTCGAAATGCACGGTGAACTGAAAGTGTTCGCTCCACATGGGGTTGAGGGTGTTACGGTGGATGGGTTTGGTGCGGAAGTGGCAGCTGTCGATGGGCATGCCCAGAACATCCACCTCGATGCAGGGGCTGCCAGAGCTGTTACCCGGGCAAACGTTCTGACCAGAGACGAGCTGAGAGAAAAAGACGAGGTGTGATGTGATGAATGAGCACCGATAATCTCACTCTGACGAACAAGGCAAGCAGTTAGAGCTACATATTTTCCCAATTACTCAATCAAGCTTATCTTTAGTTCATCTGATGAAAACATATGTCTAAATGAGGAGCCAAAAAAGCCCCTCTGACCTGCCAAAAAAGATTTTACCTTCTTTTAGTGCTTTTTTGTCAGTCACGCAGAAACAGGTTTTATTAGTGTTTATGAAGCTTTTAAAAGCCTGGCTGCTTCAGAAACAGTTCAGAAACAATTAAATGAGCATTTTAATACAATTAAAGACAGCAAAACCAAGATTAATGTTAACTGAGATAGGTTTTAACCCAGCTGAACATATGATGCAGCAACATTTCTCTTGTAGAAAGAATTTTTACCACTTCATCCCCCCACTAAAGCAGCAGCGTTAATATTATGCTCAACAATCCACAACTGCAGAAAATTAACACACAGCTCTGGTGGAATTGAAACAGGCAGGAAGGAGGGATGAAGTTGTCGTGCTGAGTGATGCTCCATTCTGCTTTGTTTGTCACTTTAACTCACAGTGAGGGAATAGATGGCAGGGCTCATTTTCTCCAGATCCCTCTCCATCGGGCAGAACTGCTGATAAAGTGGACAGCTACGGTCCCAAAGCACCGCAGGCTTCAGAACATAGCCGCAGCCTCCATTGGCCTCAAACAGCGCTGTGTTCAACTGCATCGGCAGGTCTGGAGAGAAGAGAGAAGGAAAAAGACACTGAGGTGAATATTAATGAGAGCTTTTGGAAAACCAAGAGACAGATTTGCAGGAATGCTCCATGTAAGCTTCACCAGAAGAATAAAAGGCAAATAATATCTTTGGGTATCACTAGCTGCAGTGATATCGCCACTGTTTGCTGGTGTGGATGTTTGGGAACCTGCATGTTTCACACATCTGGGTCAATATTTGTGCTAAAAGACAAAGCGGAGAATAAGAGCAAGATGGAGGAGGTACAGTACGTTTAAATGTAAAATGACTTAGAAAAAATCTGATTGACAGTTTGGACAACTAACATTAACATGAGAAAATTCCTGTGGATGGAAAGGAAACTGAAGAAAACAAGAGGAAGACAGAGAGAAAGTGAAAAGACACAGATTTACATGATTTAATATGAGAAAAAGCAACCTGTGGAGTACTTTGGGGCCAAAAGTTGCTTTAAAAAAGATAATAAATTTCTAAAAGAAAAACATGAATCCTTCCAAAAGTCAGATTCCCCTCTCCTAGTTTTCCCTCTCAGCATCGCTGCACATCATCCTCACCATCAGTCTGGTAATTGAGAGCCACCAGCTGGATTCCGTGCAGCCAGAAGAGCAGAGGGTTGGGGTTTGTGGAGTCGATCCGTGTGGCTGCCGGGTACGTCCTGAGTAGCTGGCACGCAGTGTGCTGGATCAGCTTCTGAGAATAGCGCCGACAGAGCCTCTTGGCTGCGTTCTCGTTGACAGAGGAGATGTGGTAGCACTTTGGAGTACGGATGATGGCGCTGAGGGACGTAGGGGGGTTGAGTACGGGTGATGTCTGCTGTTCCTCCCAGCTGAGCCGCTCAGAGCCACCTGAAGGATGGACACAGAGACATATTCAACGGCTCTGAATACCTATCAGCTTCTTACTTGGCGGGATGTGGTCCTCTGAGTCATCACAAATATTACTGCAGAAGCCAAGAGTTTAATTGTCGGCGACCTTGTCAAATACACTCCATGTCCCATAAATTTCCACTTCCACGTGTCTCTGAAACAAATATATACATTTACCTTTCCCAGGAGTGCGGTTCTGGGTCGTGACCTCCCCTGTAGCGCTGCAGCGAGATGGAGCTGTGCCAAATATGGACTTCCTGCTCTTTCCACGGTCCTTCCCTCGACCAGAGCCGGCCGGAGACAGCGTAGACAGGCCTGTGTTCCCACAGAAGCAGACAGAAACCAACGCTCATTTACAGTAAACAGACAGCATCGGGACACCACGAACACTGCGAGTCCTTTCAAGACAATTCAAGACATCAATTTTTCTAAAAAGGAAATGGCTTCACTGTCTCTCAGGTTTTTTCCAAGTGTATTCCTTTCCAAACCTGAGCTGAATTAGTTCTTATTTACCGCAAGTTTAGTTGATTTTCCACTGAAAAAGAGTCTGCAGATGCATAACTGAAAATGACGGTTATTGATCCTCCAACAATAAAATGTTGTGTGTAACACATTTGGCAGTTTATAATCTTTAACCACTTCTCAACTGGCAACAATTTGAGATGAGAAATATTGCTAAATAGCTTAAAAGTTATGCAGATCTTTTTTATGAGAAATACGACCACCTGAGAACCTTCCAGGCAAGACTTTTATAGCAACCTGTGTTCTGCCTGTCTGATCTGGGCCAACTACCCTGCTTCCTCTTTCTCAGATCTGAGTCTCTGGAAACTGTAAACAAATAGAATACCAGTGGAAACACAGGCGGGTTTATAAGGGCATATGTCATTTAGAGAGAAGCGGAGACAAACAGAGAAGAGGATACTTGAGGGAGTGAAGAGCTGATAAGGGCTTGATATTTAAGGGACAAAGAGAAATATTTGAGATAAATCGTGGTGAGGAATGAAGACAGATGATATGAGAGATGTTATGTGTGCTTAAATAAAAGCAAAGTCAAGCATTCAAGCAACTGATAAAGTGAGAGCGCTCTCAAGTATCTGGAATTAAACTTCTAAAGGGGGGGGTGACATGTGAAAAAGGCCTGTCAAGACCCCCCTAACATTTTCTTACAGTATATTAAAACACAACTGTGTTTTTGTTGTGCTGTTTGGAGAATTACAGCTGAATTAAGTAACCATATCTTTCCCATGGGGAGAGGAGGAGTCATGTCTTAGTGGGTGTCCTGTGGGGGACAGAAATGAAGAGTAACACAGGGATATTGAATGTCCCATAATGGGGGGAGGAAAAAAAAAAAAAAAAAAAAGTAAAAAACATGGGGAAAACCCTGACCTTTTCAATGGAACATGGGAGTGGATCAGAGTGGGTCAAGATAGGAAAAGAAAGAAATTAAGCTGACATCATCTTAATTGTAAAAGATGAGAATTTTAACATCACTGTTAAAATAAATCACTGTTTACTGGGAAAAGGAGGACAAACATGCTAAAGGAGAAGGCATGTGCAGTAAAACAAAGATTTTTTGTTCTCATGGGAAGCTGAAAATGAGAAAGGAACCGTTTTACAGAGAAATGGGCAGATAAAACATTCCCTACCAGGAAATTTCACAGCCTGGCAGTAGATGACAAGGTCAGATAGCTCCTGGGCAATCTGTCTGCTCTCTTTCTTGTTCTGGGGAAGGTAAAACTCCTCACCCAGCTCCATGTCAAACACCTACAGGTGCAGATAGACACATGGAAAACAGACATTTAAAATGTGGGGTCAAAACTCCAGGATTTGATTCATATTTCAGTCTTAAAAACCAACAAACGAACCCTCAATAACACTTTTTTTTTTTTTTTTTTTTTTAAGTATTTTTAAAAACTGTTGGGTCTACTTGAGGTTTATACCTTTCCTTTGCTCTGCATCGTGCTGTCAGACTTCTTCATCCTTTTTGGAATTTCATCTATCGGTTGCTCTTCTTTATCTGCTGAGCTCTTCCCCTCTGGCTTGTCATCCAGGATGTTATCTGTGCAAACAAACAACAGAATACTGAATAAAGACTGATGATACCTGGAGCCTCACAACAAACAAAGCATTTGTTACCTTCTCCAGAGCAGAGTTGATCATAACCGTATGATGAGACAACTAATTCCCAGCAATTGTTTCTTTGACAGTATGCAGAACAAACCTCATTAAACCAAATGCAGATAATCTAACACCAGAGAAATTAATTGTGTTGTAACAAGCAACCAACTACAGTAAGCATAAAACATACCTGCCAATCAAGCAAGTATGTAGCCCAAACATCCCCTTACAGGCTTTAATGGAAGATGAGAACAAATGACTGTGCATGCATGATATAAAAATGATGGAGTATGTCGAATGCACTTACATTTGAGGCAGAAACTAGCAAGTCAAAGAGTCATAAATTAAAACTTTACTTTTAAGGTGTCACCAATTTTAAATGGGGATTTTAATTTGATTAAATGAAAATGATTCAGATTGCAGTTGGATTGATTTAGACTGCATCTACCTGGATTTGATTTGAACTCATCTACCTTTTCTTTGTTTTTCTCATCTGGTCAGAGCACCGAATGGAACTTGGTCAACAGAATTACCTGCACTTCTCTATTAATTTCAGCATTAAACCAAGCTAAGAATTGATAGTAAACATTTTTGCCTATGTTTTGTTATTATTTATTGTGACCAGTTGGCAACTAACATGAGCAAGATTGTCAACTTTCTTTATTACATCTATCATCAAAATTCAGTTTTTATAATGAGAATTGACTATGTCTTTCAGAAGATATCTACTTTGTCCTTAAGAAGACGTCTTTTTCTGTGCTTCTTTAATATCTATCTCAGATGTGGGGAAACCTGTGAACAGGTGACAGCTATGAAAAACTTGTTCAAAACGATAAGCAATCAAAAACTAAATTCCCTCTTCATTAAAAGAGCAGATCTGAAGCAATATCTCTAAAGACCTCTGAAGAAAATTCACAGCTATGTCTCTTAACTGTAAACAGAAGCACCAGCAGGGAGTTGTTCCGTTTGCTCCCATTCCTCCTACACATTTACCAAAGCCAAAACCACGAAAAGAAACACATCTGCTTGAAAACAGGGAGTGTTTTTATCACAGAAAAACCTGTTTGTTTCTCAACATTTACAATCGCCTTTAAAGATGGATTTAGGAGGAGAGTTGATCCTGAATGTTGTGCTGCAGACAGCAGCTAGAGAACTGAAGTGGACCAGACGGTGGCTGGAAGGAGCTGCTGTTCATCCGGAGACGGTGGCAACTTGGAAGCTTAGTACCCAAGAGTTTGTGTTTGCAAGGCCAGCTGACAGTTAATACTAAACATGTGTGGCAAGAAGAAACAGTGAGTGTGTGGAGTGTGGTTCGTTTAATCAGGATGTCTCGCTTGCCAACACTTATCGGGTAATATTTCAGAACAAGTCTTGCACAAGTAGCAAAACTGAACCAAGATATGTGGTTCAAATTAGAGAGGTGTGTTTTCTGAAAGTTCCATGCAGGGTCCAGGGATCAGGAGAGGGCAGTGCTAGGACTGGGATTGGGACAGGGTAGTTTCCCCTGGTCTGTTGTTTAGTGTGGGGGCAGCACAGGGCCTGAGAAACCAGATGGCTTTGTTTTGTTTCCCTGATGAGCCTGCCCAGCCACTGGCGAGGTCACAGACTAATACAGTACGCAGAGGAAAGGAGACGATGTGTCGGTGGGAGAAAGAGAAATTGTGCAGACAGCATACTGTTTTAACACTGATTTCATGTCATTTTTTCTGAAGGGGCAACCAATTTTACTGTCTTCCCTAATCACATACACTACCAGTCAAAAGTTAGGACACATTTCCCCACTGGATTTAATGGGAGAGTGTCTGGTACTCTATGTGTCAAGGATAGTCTAGATGTGAACAGTACACCCACATCCTGCATTGCATTTATACTGTTCAGCTGAATTAGAAAGTTGTTTAATAGTGAATCAGTTTCACACAAACAGTGCAAACAAATAAACGGGGGAAAAAAACAAACAACTTGACACAAACTCTTGATATAGTTTATGAAACTGGTTACTATAAACATGGTTCACAGTGAGGGAATCTGATTTACTTCGTTTAAATGATGATAATGTTGATTCTTTCCACTGACACACGGCCAAAAGATATAGTTGTGGAAAGCTGGATAGCTGGGAGGATCTGTGTGTTTACTACACAACACAATTGAATGTACATATAAAACACTCCTGATGTCACTGAGTGAAGGATCAGAGCAACAAAGAGCAAACTGTGTTAAAACTCTGCACAGTTTTTGAAGCTGAATGCACAAAGTTGCTTTCATTCACCAGCTAGACTGATGGGATGTGATGGTACTATGTAATGGAAACATTTCTGAGGTGCTGGTTACCATGCAAAATAATTACAGCGCCACTGAAGACAACCTGTTGTCCACAAAAGGCAGACGCTTAATGATCACTAATGCACTTCTTCATACCAATGTTTCCTCTGCAGTTATTTTAGTTGCACAAATTTATCATAATATCCTCATTGAGCTAACTGAATCTCAGAGTCCATATCTGAGTTTTAAGAGGCAAATTTAAAGCACTTTAAGGAACTAGCAAGCTACCACTACACAACAAGACAGGGGAAAACAGTGGCTCTTAAAGAAGCGCATCAGGGCAGTGCATTTACCTTCAAGGCCATATGAGGCAGTAGAGGCTGTGAGGACATCGGCTAAGTGGAGAACAGGCAGGAAAAATTGGAAGGGAAAGAAATGAGAACCGAACAACAGAAAAACAGACTCAAGTGTTAAAAAAGAGGAGTGACAGAATAAAGCAGTAAAAAGAAAATGACTTTCAGGTGAAAACCTAAGATTTACAACTAAGTTGAGGGTTTAAACCTGAAAGGAGTGAAAGCCAACTGAACTCTTGTTGGTTTCAACCCCTAAACCCCTTCACAGATTTCCTTACCATCTGATAGAGACTCATAGTCATAGTCATATTCGTCTTCCTCTTCTTCCTCTTCCTCATTGGCATGGTTGCTAGGTGAAGTGACTCCTGGTGACCCGTTGCTTGCCTGGGCCTGCATGTGGGCCAGCTGGTGAGCCTTTGAAAGGGTTAGCAAAATGTTAAAATGAAGTCTGAAAGACTATCTACACCCTCCATTGATCAGAAATGGACACAGTTATCCACAGTAGTGTGTATTCAGAAGCTACCTGAAGATGGTGTGTACGGTTGAGCACTTTTGCATCTATTATTTACATTTGACAGCACTCTAATGATCAACAGCTATAAATATTCAATGCACTAAGGAAGCCTTGAAGTTCCTTTACAGAATGGCTTATAAGAAATATAAATTATGCACGTGTTGATACAATGCGTGTCGACAGGATATGATTCTTCCTGACCTTCTGTTTGAGTATATCCACCGGTGCTTGATGGGCTTTGAGTTTCTTATTCTTAAGGAGGATCTTCCTACGCAGCTGTAGCGGTGATGGCAGGTGAGGGTCATCACTGAAGTCGCTTTCAAAAAGGAACCGCGTCACAAGACGTTCGCCAAACACAGTCTGATGAGGGGGAAAAAAAAATATTTGAACTTGACAGATGACATCAGTAAAATGCAGTCAAATGAAGAGACACATGAAAGGACAGGAGGGAAAAAACTCATTTCAGAAGCTGAAGCAGAAGCTTCAATACGAGAAAATGAAAGTGCTTTTATCAACTGAAAACATTACAAATAAACAGCAGCATGATGATGTAAGCTGCCCAGGGACACAGAGCCGTCTGAACTTAAAAGACTTCTCTTTATCAAGATACTTAGAAGTCGGTCTCCAGGGAGGATGAAATGCTGGGAAATTTTTTTTTTAGATGAAAGCACGATGATGTTCCATGATGTCCTAAACATGTGTGGCCTTAAGTATACAGTATAACTTAAAAAGAAGAAGAAACAGACAGTTGTAGCCCTAAGATTAGAGAGGCAGCTTCTAGCTGGACGTCAGCCAGTTTAAATGCCCACAGCAGCTGAAAAAATGTAGCACAGGAAAACAAAACATGGAGTCAAAGAGTTAGTACTTGTGCTTAAAAAGTGCCAGTCCAAGTGTCACTTTGGAAAACATTCACCAGCCGATGCGTTTACATAGAGTAGTATGAAGATGCAGAGTACTGTAACTAAAGCAGGGCAGCGCTGCAGAAGTTTCAACACGTTCCAAAACCCAAGTTAGATTTATTTCAACTGGTATTGCGTTTTGTCCTAATAATAAAATTATTTAAAGAACATCAGAGAGAATTTCGCCACATATAAAAGAAGTGACAGACAGGAATTTCGGATGCAGCTTCGAATGTACCTTAAAGATTTCAGCCATCTTGCGCTGCTGTGGAAGGGAGCAGTGGTTCTCTATGGACAGGACGACGGGCATGTCAGAATTAACAAATGCAGAGCGGTTAACTGCTTCAACCACATCCTGAAAGATCAAAGGAGAAAAGAAAGTTTTACAAAGTGTAACACAAGGAAAATGTGACAATAAATGTGATAATACAATCAATAGAAATAACATTTACTAACAGCTTGAAATCAAATACATGCAATAAATCGTATCAACATGATGCTAAAGACAAAAACCACACTTTTTCATGTTGCATTGGTCGACATGAAAACACCATATAACTGTATAACTTTGTATGTATATGTAAGCTGCTGTTCTAGAAATTTTGGCCTGATGCAAATGAAAAAGAACGAAAACCAGCCAATGATTTTTTTTCTAAGAATACAAGTGTATTTCAACTATTTATGACATTTTTAACCTTAAAGGGAATCTTTGTGGTGAGTGTGTGCCATGGTAAATGACTGGCATGCCGTCATCCCCATCCCAGCAGTCCAACTCGACACTCCTACAGCCTTGCAGCAGCACCTACAGGTGAATAGGATGTAAACAAATAAATATCAGTCTCCCAAAAGAGCTTACAGCAGCATTCTGTAGAAAATGATAAACAATAAAGTATTTGAACTTTCAGACTTACCTGACTATAAAGTTCAACAGAGGATTCTCCTTTGAGTTGGTGCCCAGTCAGGTAGGTGTTGTGAGATGACTCGATATAGTAATAGGACAGAGGGTACTGCAGCTCCTCTGGATCTATCTGAGATTCTTCATTTCGAGAGGCAAAGTTCTCCTTGTCCATCAGGAACCTGGTACCAACACAGGAAACCATTGTTGATATGCTTATCAAATGCTGTATTGTAGCAACACTTTAAGACTTAAAAAACATCACAGGTTTGTGATATATGCACATTTTTTTTTTTCTTTAGATGCCTAATAAATGATTAATTTCTATGTGCTTTCATTTCATGCATTTAATTGTAAATTTACCTTGCAAAGCCTTCAAATGACATCCAACCCATTTGTCTCATGGTTGATGAGGGCTCAAATTTCTGCAAAAAAAACCAAAACAAATAAATGACCTCGTTGATGTAGAACTTCTTTTCCGTTCTTGTCCAATGACATTGACTCATCCTTGACTTAAGTATATGTTCTCCATCACCACCCTCATCCCGACCTCTCTTCCAGACTCCTACCTGAATGATGCTGAGAATCTCATCATAGCACAGGTGTTCTTTCTGACAGTTCACTAAAAAGTCATTGAGCTGAGGGATAGCCAACCCCAAGACACCCAACGATGCGTTTTCCACCCCTGTGCCATTGGTCACAATGCTGGCTGCTGCTATGGCATCTGAGATCTGTTTCTGGTTGTCAGACATGTGCTGCCTCGTCCGGATAAACAGGCCGAGATCAGAGCCGTTCCGTGTTAGTAAGTCTGAAGATGAGAAGCAGAGGTTAGAAGCAAGAAAAGAAAAAGTGCATGCAAGAATGTTTTTTTTTTTTTAAACTGTGAAACAGGTGGCTTACCAAGGTCAGGCTGTAGTCCTGTGTCTTTGTCATCTATCCTGAGGTTGGTGTAAAGAGGAGATGATTCAGGACCTGTGCGACTGCAGGGGACTGCAAACGTGTCAAACAGCTCTTTCAGGTCCTTCCTGCTTCGGATACTGTTCAGAAAGTTCAGTAAATTTAGTACAATTTAAGCGAACATTGACCGACAACCTGTAAACCATACTTGAAATTGTTTATACAGTTTGAGCTTGTATTCAGAGAAAGTTAGCTGGGGAGTTCTAAACTAACATCTGCAGACTAAAGCCTTATTGTGCTGGTAAGATCCAGCTTTGCAGCCGCAGGCTTGAAGTAGCTGGCCAGATGATTCAGCTATAAAGTCAGGGGGAGGTCATTTGTCTGTAGTTTGTATCTTGTGAAAGAGTTTGTCCTTGTTTTTTATGAACAGATGCAAATATGTGAAGAGTTGTCCACAAGTTACATCTATAACGAACACCTGGACAAGGCCTTAAACTTTGGCAAATAGGTTTCATTCAAAATATGCAAGTCCCTCTTAAAACTATTTTTGAAATATCAAACCACTAATTGGAGATGCACCGATCCAGCTTTTTCTGATCCAATCTGATTTGATACCTGGGATGAGCGCATCAGCCAATACAGATCCAATACTACTGTTGAATGAATGAACAGTATACCTTGCCATGTGAGTGAAGGCATCAGGCTTAACATAAACAATTAGCTTTGTTAAAAAAACAGGTAACAAATAAACACAGTTATAAATGTACTTAATACTACTCATTTACAAATAAAGTGTACGTTAGGGGAAAAAGAAAGCAACAACACTTCTCTGCTCAGCGTGATGAAGTAACAAGCATTGCAGACACAGAATTGAAGTGACTAAATCGCTGTAATTGTACAACTATTTGATATTAATAAAAAAAGAAATGACTGGATTGGCCTCATTCATCCGATATCCAATACAGCTAATTAATCAATATCAGAACCAACATCTAATCCGAGTCTTGGATCGATGCATCTCTACCACTGATGCAGGGGTCTGCAACCTTTACAATCCAATGAGCCATTTTTGCCCTTAACCTAGCTAAATAAAACTCGTTTAGAGCAAGAAAAGTTACAGGACCTTTTTAATAAATATCTACTACAGGAAATTTGCTGTAATTTCCAAAGAGCCACAATTTTATTTCTGTTTTTTGATTTTGAAATTTATATTGAAAAAAGAAAAAAAAAGAAAAAAAAAAAAGCTTTTGCAAAAAGAGGATAGATGCATTTTCTTCAATAAGCTTTAGATATTCCTGGAAAACTGTGTTTGGGGATAAAAAAGCCCCATAATTTCTAAGCCTGATTTCTAATTACATGAAAAATTGATCTAGAAAGGTATTACTGTTACTTTTAGTGTCATTATGTTTTAGAAATTCAATCTATTTATTGCATAAAAATTGCTAAAAACATGCTTTTGTTATTCTGTCTACATTCAAAAACATTAGATTGTTCTTCATCATTTTAAGTCAATGCCACAGAGCCATTGTGGAAGGTCGACAATGTCATTTGTAGCTCTGGAGACACAGGCTGCAGATCCCTGCACTAATGTAAATTTCACTTTGTGGCTTTATGTCTGCAGGAGTAGAATATAAAAGGGTGGGCAAGAGAAAAGGAGATTCTTCACAATCTACAAACATAGAAAGACTTTTACAAGAATTGCTTTTCATTGCAAAACCTTCTTTATTCATCTAACAGGAAAAAAAAAAAACAGATAAAAACTAAACAACATACAGACAAGAATCCTTTGAATTTTTCTTAAAATTAATAACCTTGAGAGGCATTTGTTGAAGTTGTTCTACCACACTATCTTTAGCTGCTTTTGATAAAGGCCTCACAATTATATAACAGAAAGGAGTGAGGAAACAAACTTGCTGAGAAGAACAAATCAAATAAACACATATATCAGTAACTCAGGACCCAAACATAACACTGGGTTACTGCATATGACTAGAAAAATGTGCTTGAACTATTTTAGAACAACTAAACAAACATAACCTCAATGTTATCTTATTGTACTGAACTAAAAATATATAAGATGAAAAAAAAAAAAGTTAATTTTACCTGAATGACTTGAAAAGCTCAACAAATTCAATGAAGGTCATGGTGCTGTCAGAAATCATGAGATTCTGGAAACCTTTGAAACAGCCTTTACCCCGGCCATGCCATGATCTGCTGCTCCAAGCCCTGCAACCCACAAAGAAGAAAAAATAACACATCAGTAGCGTTAAACTTGTATATTTCCACTTGTTCTTTTGTTTCCCCCCCACACACACACCCTGGCTGTGACTTTGAAGTTCCTGAAAGGATTGGCGATGACTGTGGACGAGAGTGGTTGGATCCTGCCATGCTGGAGGAAGAAGATGATGAAGAAGAGGAAGCCAACAATCCAGGGCTCTTAGAGGATGAGAGGGAAAATGGTCCAGGGAAGCCGTCATCTATGTAAGCATAAAGGACTGGGAGTAAATAAACATCTCCCACACAGTATAGTATAGCTCACTGTTGTACAGTGGTCTTGAAATTTAACAAAGTCCAAAAAACTATCTGAATGTGTCTTCGAGGCTGAATGATGCATGACTGACAGTTTGCTTCACCCTCATTTAATATATGTTTAAAGATTTCACTTAAATTTGTCGGATTTTAAGTAATAAATTTACAAACATCACCTGGATCTTCTTGGTCAATGCTGTCTGACTCTGGACCATTTCGGTACAGTCCTTCCTTGCAGCTCCGCGTCTTTCTGGAAACCATCTCATCATCGGTGGCATCCCCACTGTCTCCCTGTGTTGTTTGTTAAAACAGAAACGCGCGAGTCAATAGTGTAATGGTAGATCAACGGTGCAGTTGATCAGAGCTTTGCTATCATTGTAGTTTAATGATTTATCAACCATTTTCAGAGCAGAGTACTCTAATATTTGTATTATTGATGAAGATGGTGAATTTCTTCAGGCTCCTGACATGTCAAACCGCTATTACATTTCATTTTTCAGTATCGATCTGAGCTGCACATTCTGTAGAAAGTACAATGAAACAGAGACAATATACACTTATTTACTGACCCTGACAAGAACTTTCTTCTTCTTTTTGGACTTATCATTGATGCTCAGTGGGCTGTTTTTCTGGGTGCCAGGTTTCTCACCGCCACTTGTACCCATATTCCATCTCCGTCCACCAAAAAGCTCAATGGCCTGAGCCAACGTTGGTCCCTCATATCTACAATCCTCCTATGCATACAGAGAGACAGGTAAGAAAAAAATTTGAGTTTGAGCTGGGCAGGTTTGACTGAAATCTGTCCTTAGCTACAAAGTTAAGTTACTAACATGTGATGCTGAACTACAGTATGTGGACCAAAAGTTACTAAATTCAAAATCATTACTGATGTAGAAATGTGTTTATTCTGATTTTGAGAACAATGAACCAAAGACCCACGTTTGTTTAAAAGAGATTAAAACAATTCTGATACCATTTATCTAAATGCTTCATGCACTTTTTTTGCAGCTTTAGATAATCTAATGCAGGTAATGCATTACAGCTTAAATGGGGCAAAGACAGATTAAGGATCAGAGGAGGACAATTGGCATATTTTCAAGCACATTATTGTTAAAGACCTTTATCCAGTTCCGATTTACCTGATACAAACTGACATACTGCCTCCTCAGCCACTGCAGTCTTTGGTCAGGAAACTTCTTCAGTTTTCTGGTTGCATTCACCAACTCTGACAGGCCCCTGTAGAGCATCTGTGCCGTATGATTGGGGGCAACAAAATGCAGCAGTCTAAAAACAACAGTCATGAGATTAGCTCAAACGTTTAGTAAAAATCAAGGTGTTATGGCAACACAGCAATGTTACACTGCTGGTAGTATGAAGGCACTAACCTGTTGTCAGTGGTACTAAGGCCGTAGAGGAGGGTTAGTCCGTTCTCCTCCACGGTCATTTGGCTCAGCTTGTTTTGCAAACATACAGCATGGACATCTACTCCCTGATGACCCAGAAACACTGCCTGTACATTCAATTAAATACAGTGTCGTGAGAACATTGTAACCTGTGACGATCAAATGAGATCCAAACACATAACAGCTTACTAATCTGTCAAAAATCGCACCACTGCATTAGTTTCAGGGATATTTTCAACAAACCTTCACCACTCCCAGGTCCAACAGGCCTTCTGCTAGACCAGCCACCACAGTCTGCCCTAATCCAAGTGGCTGCTCCGTGGGGGAAGCTCCTCCGCTTTGAGGCTTTCCTGCCAAATATCAACAAGTTTACGACATGTTTGAAATGTAGTAAAGACATAGGAAATTGAGGAAGTTGAGAACAGATGCACACATTTACAACTAGCTTGAGCTGTATATGTTATAAAAGATATGAGGCTTACCTGTGGTGGATAAACACGAGCGCAATTGGTTTATAACATAATGACAGGAAATTTTATTTCTCATATCGCGGATACCTGGTGTAATTTTGTTTAAAGAACAATACCACAACAGGAAATGGAGCCTATGTGTTTGAGCTATAAACATAATTTGTGTACTGTGCAGTGATCTATTCCCTGCAATTTCATATTTATCTTAATATACTGACCAGAGTAAAATCTCACACTTGAGAATAATCAGTTGAAATTTGACTGAAATTCTTTATAACATGAAAAATGAAATAATTTCAATTAAGTATAGGCAGATACATTGGCCAGCCAATATTTTAGGTTGATATTTGCGTTTTTTGCTGGTTTCTGCATTGGCCGATACATCGGGTGTGTTGGCCGATACCCCAGGCTCAGCATTATTTACAGAGTCCTTTTGTATATTTATAACAAGTTTAATGTTTTTAGTCAATATTTGTTCACAAGTGCACCGTTTCTTTTTTTATATATTCATTTGAGGTGCTTTGTTCTTTTTTATATTAAAAGAGTTGTAAAAATTGCTTTTCATTGTATTCTTCATTATATTGATTTGGGACTCAAATGCAGTATCGGCCCCAAATATTGGCCATCGGCTGATGAAAAAAAAATCGGTATCAATCCCCAAAAAATCTGCATTGGTCAATCCCTTATTATAATAGTATAAAGCTCAAATAACACTGGTTTGATGTTACACCTACAGAAACTTCTGTTCCAATCTTTCTTGTAAAAGACAGCAGAGGAGATCATATGTACCCCAGGTGAGTGTTGTGTTATCTGGCTGTAGTCGCAGCAGACAGCGAGCCGTGAGGTGACTGTCCTGTTCGTAATGAATAACCGTAGCCCCCTGCAGCAAAAACTGGTGAACGTCTGGTTGTAGTGACAACACATACCTGCAAAAAGAGAATATGAAGATGCAGTTACATCATTTGTGATGCTGTGGCTGTGCTTGTTTTGTCAGAGGCTGTACCTTACCAAGGAATGAGCTCTGTGCCATGGCTAAAAGCTCTGTGCGTCTCTTCAGTGCCTTGAAATTCCACCTCTTTCACCACCGGTTCAGTCGACAAATCACCATCTGAGTCCGACAAGTCCCCAACCGTGAATCTAAATTTTTGTACAATTTGGATTCAGAGAGCAGAAATGTGATCAAAGAACACTAGGATAAATTTCAAATTTAAATTTTTTACCCATTTCCAAAAGTATCAGTATTTGCATGATTACACTCCAACTACTGAAGAAAGACTCTTTATGTTATACAATGCCCAGTCACACTAAACAAATAAGCAGCATTTGAAAAGAAACAATTAAAAAAATGCACTTTGTCAAGTAGGTAATAGTCAAACAAGCATTAAAGCAACATGCACTTGTTATTGTTCATTCCTCTGCTATTAGTGAAGCTTCTGCTTAAACTGCAGCTGAACCCATGTTGGTGTGAGTAAACATGTTTGCAACTTTCAGTCTGCAGCCACTTACAACACCCGCTTTGTTTCTGGCGTTGTCCTAAATGAATGGGAACTAGAATAAAAGAAGCAAAGAAAGAAGGAGGAGAGGAAAAGTGAGAAGAAAAAGAACTAAAAAAAGACAACTAGTGGTCTGAGGTGAAGAAGCAGCAAAAAGAGAAGGCCACTGAGAAAGATATTCAAAACAAAGGACAAGAAGTGATAAACTGCTTTGAGTTAGCAGATAATTATCTTGTGTTAAGGCCCAAACAGATGAACATGAGGCATGCCAAAACCGAGCTAAACCACCATCTATTGCTCCAACGTAAAACATTTCAGCAAAAAGAGAAAATTGTCTACTTTACATAAATATAACAGAGTGAAGCTGGAATTAAATCAGTTTTCTACAGTGTCCACATTCCAGCTTGTGTTATTAACTACCTGCCATCAGTGTGCTGAAAAGTACCAGAGCTCTGCTTCTTCCTGTCCTGACAGGAAACCAACCCCTTATCTTTTTTTCTTTGTGACACAGTTTTATATGAACACCACTTTATCTCAATAACAATCTGCAAACATTTCCCCTTACAAACCATTATCTTGTGATGTTTATGAAGAGAATAACAAACCCAACTGAGACTTTGGTAAGAATCCACATCATTGGGTCCGAGAGGATAAATCTCTTCACGCAAAGGTGGAATATATTATACTGCATGTTATTTATTTGTCAAATACTGTGTTTTTAGCTTTGAGCAGACATAGTGTTTAAACAAAAGCCATCAGTGGAATTTAAGGTTTTAGAAAATAAAAAGAAGGGGGGGGGATGAAAGAAAGCACCATATACTCTTATGAAACTGAACTAGAAACAAAATTGTGTAGCATCTTATTTAAATGATGAAAAATGTTATAGCACATCTACAAATGTCCATCTACAGTATGAGTCATCTTTTTGGTGCAGGAGCTGTGGGGGCTTTTTATGCAGAAGTGCCTGGCCATGCCAGTCACTCTCAGCATGGCAGCATTCATGCTTCTGATATAAATCTGTGTGCAACAATATTCAATTTTGCCCATGAGTCATTGTCTGCGAGTGAACAGGAAAGTCAAGTGCTCAATTTTGGAAACAGACCTTTGTTACAAAGGTCACAGTCTCGAACAAAACAATCTACGGCCTGGTTTGAAAGAGGAGTGCAACCAAAAGAGAGAGAGAAAAAAAAAAGTGCCAAAATAATATGTAAAAAGACAGAATGCTTTAATGCCAACATACAGAGACAAGCGTTCAGTTACTACTGAAGCATCTAAGCACCATGTAGGATAAATAAGGCAACTTAAAAAAATGTGTTAGAAAGTGAATAGAGGAGTTGAGGCTTTTCACTTTCTAATGTTTGCCGGCCACGAGTTTGATGAGCACCCGCTGGTTTATCTTCCATTGAGCCATTGCTACTTAAGACTTGATCCAGTGAGCACCACACCTCCTTCTTTTTAAAAAAACGTGTTGTTGTTAACCAAAGAGCAGAAGGTAAAAGGAACTGACTGATTGAGGCAGCGGTCTTTTAAGGAGTTGCTTCTGAATGTGAGGGATGGACCAGCTGAAGAGGGACTGGTGGACGCATCATCAGGATCCTCCGCCTCCAAACTGCGATTACAAGATCTGAAGACCAGGAAGAGA